>LS885537.1:2234-23821 GCA_900490955.1 Micoletzkya japonica | reverse complement strand
TTGGGAAAGAGAGGGGAAAGGGCATGCAGGTGGCTGGAGTTAAAAGAACTGCCCCCTCTCTCCGTCTTATTGTTAGTATTCTTTCTTCTTCCATCTCCATCACGTTATAATGTATCTATATACTCTAGTCAACACTCTAATCACTTTCCTATTCCCTGGCTGTGAATGATGCCACTGTATACTATTTAGTCATGCTCTGACATGATTCTACAATACAACCCATTCAAAAAAACTGAACTATCGTCCAACACGTTGACGAGTCGTACAAGAAAGGCAGTCGAGAGAACACAGAATCAACGTTCTTCTCCCATTTCACTCCCGATCCCTCTACCCCTCGAAGCAATAGGAAAAGTATACTTTGATACTGTCGACTACAGGCTTTTCTACTCTAGATGATGGAAGATGGCAGTCTTACTGCGTTTAGCGCATAGTAACGAGGCGAATGGCATCGAGGTACTCCCGGAACAAACAAATATTGTTTGTTCCGTTCAAACATTATTATCATCATTATCATCTATTATCATCTAAGAAACATATTTTACAAGTATTGCCATATTCCATTTCAAAAAGTTTGTCGCTTCCATGTCCCTTTAAGAATAACTTACTAAACAAGAAAAATATACTAGTACCGATCCAAACATCGGGAAGGGAGAGATAAAGGGAGAACAAGATTTTTGGAATCTAAATTACTGATGGGTTGAATGATATACGATCGCTAACCACTATTTTCCCTCGCTTCAGCCTTCCGAATTTCGAGTTTTCGAGTCCAATAGAGCCGCTTTCGATTTATCTAGCATCATTTAGTGATTTAAAAAAACTCCATGAAAAGATGCCAATTTTCTCCAGAAGGTGACGTCAATCTAGGCGAAAGTAACTCGCTCAACGGTAATGGAGCCATCGACGTAAGGAATACAGCTATCTGAAAATTAACACGGCGTGATTTTGACCTTTCTATTTTTCGAAAAATATTTTCCTCAATTAGTATGCTACCGTACAGCCGTGTGCCTTCTCACAAATCTCACATTTGACGATTACGGTATTTTTTCCTGCATATTTGCTTATTGCTCCTTTTTCACGAATTCTGTTAACTTACAAACGGTGTATTTTATTACATTATTCCCTGTACTTTTTCCTTTATGATTGTTTTTCATCTAAAAGTAGAGGACTCTTTCGAAATAGCCGTGACTATACCATAGAGGGACACAAAGCGTCGTCTGTTTCAACAGTTCTACAGTCTTTCTCCCCCGACCTTTTTGTGTCTGTTCCCAGTCGCCTCTCCTCCCTTTGGCCCACTCGCTACCTTCCCTCTCTCCTTCTCCGCCTATCTCTGATGTGTCTTCTCTAAAGGCATCGGGGGCTTTATCCCTCTCTACCCGCAGGCACTGTATGCCTACCTGTCCAAACAGGGCCCACTCCTCTCTCCCTTTAGTCCCTTCTAGTCCTCTGACCCCTTTCGTAGTCATCACTATGCGAAGGCTTCTCTTACTACTGCTACTAATGGGCTAGTTTCAGTTCTTTACTTCTAGTTATATTATCATTTGTAGGTCGTTCGTCATGTTCCTCTCCTCCTGTGGGTTTGGTCGGTCTCCCTTGTGATCCCCATCCGGAACGAGTACCGTGTGCCACCTCTAATTCTACCTGTGTATTAGGGAAGTGTGTATGTGTCAACGGCTTCTTAGAGGTACAATTCAGTTTTGATCTGTTCCACGTCACTTGTTTAGGATGGTGATGAATGCATTCCTTCGAATTCTTCATCATGTTCTCCTGCTTGCCATGCAACTCGTGAGGTTTGTCGCAACGGCAAATGCAACTGTGCTTCGGGCCATGTCCTATTGGAGAACAACTGTCAGCAAGGTCGGAGTTTTTTTGTTTGCATTATCACCTCGTGCTGACTATATCTATATCTGCATCTGTACCGTGTCATTTTTTTCTAGTTATGTTCTCGTAACTCGCAATTCTTGCCATATTGCTAATCTCTACTTTCTTTTGCCTTCTAGGAAATTTCTAAGTTTAAATTTTAATTGATGTTTGTTATCTGCGCCTCTGGTTCTTTAGATCATGCGAAAGCATTTCATTGGATTACATCCCATTGGAGATCATAGCAGTATCGTAGTCAGTTGTGCATTGTCTGTGGTGAATGTGGCCTCCAACACAGCTGGTTCAATACTTGGAAGAGTGCCAAATAGTGAACTAATTTTGAATAAAAGAGAAGAGACCAATAAGTTTTTAGCTTCAATTTCCTGTCTGCAAGAAGGGTAACATCAGTGCAGTAAGGATAACGTGCTAGAACAGATAGGAGTGTCTATGAGTCATGACTCAAGTGTAACCCTCGAAAGAATATGACGGATCGCTCTCGTCTCCCCGATGCCTCTTAGCCCCTTCTGCTCTCTGTCATACTCTCTCTGTCTACTCGCTCTGCATTCTCCCTTCCATTCAGTCATGTACCTATCACTCTTTCTAGTCTCTTCGCTTCTGGTCTCTTCACATGCCTCTGAAATCCGTCGTGCCCCCGCTTATGGAGGCGAGTTGTCACGAGGAAGTGGACGAAGGTCTTACATTGATCTGCCGTATCCGGGAAAAGGACCATTACGGAGTCCAGCCCGTACTGTTGCTGCTGTTCCTCCAGGTAGGCGTATCATTTGAGCACTGTGATGGATTTTTTGGTCTAGATTCGATTTGTGGCTCTGATGCTGACTGTGCCGGTTATCCGCTAGCTTTCTGTGATGGAGTTTGTCGCTGCGTTGCCGGTGCTCTCAATGCAGGCTCTACTTGCATCTCCTCTGGAAATTGTAAGCCCGTTCTTGATCCGTGACTATGTCGTTCTCCTCAGCTGTGAACCTGGCCGGAACGTGTCCTCCCGGACAGACGTACGTAACGGAGAGTGGCAGCTGTATGACAAGTACGTTTTATCTGCTTCTTCTTTCCCCTGAAACAGCTGTGGTGCCATCCTACAATGATATTCAATGTCCTGCTAGAATTTATTCTAATTCGAAACATAATATTGTTCTGCTGTAGCCGCTTCTCCCGGAGAGCCCTGCCAATACTCGCAACAATGTTCTGCAATGGAAGCGGGAGCGTTCTGTCTTCGACTCAAGTATTGTTTCATGTTTGCTCAAGTTAGTTGTATATTAGGTGCGAGTGTGTATATGGAATGAAACAAAGTGGAAGCGGATGCACATTTGCTGACTCGAACTGCACGAAGAGAGGATACATATGGATAGCGGAAATGGGCGAATGCAAAGAAGGTATTCTTTTCGACGAAATAATATATCAGCTTTATTTTAGTTATTCCACCCGGCGGCCGTGGATGTTCTCATTCATTGCAATGCTCCTCATCATTTGCCGGATCGAACTGCTTCCTTCAAACCTGCTCCTGTCCTATCAACTTCCCTGGTATTGCGCATCTTGTTGAGGCTCACTAGGTGTATGAAATTTAGTTGCTATCGATGGTACATGTGGGCGCAACTGCTCAGCTGGAATGACGTATTCGGGAGTCACCGGACAATGCTTACCGAGTAAGATTAGTCTTTCAAAGAATGAGTTCAATATGGTTATAGCTGTGGAGGCTGGCGATCAATGTCTGTATACATCGCAATGTCATGCTGTTCATGCCGGGATGGTTTGTGACAGAGGTCGTTGTCGTTGTCCGCGTGACGAGGTAACATTCATTTCCGGTCATCCTCACCAAGCATATAAATAGGTGTTCACGGGTAATGGATGCTCTTCTACGTGCCCTTCTGGCTATCGTGCCAACTCGAGAGGTATTTGCAGTCCAGGTACGAGTGATTGTACTAACCACTAACAGCTCAACGATCTGAACGTGCACCATTGACCAATGTAGGCTGTCGTTCAAATCAAGTTGAACACGATGGAGAATGTCTCGATGCTTCTGTTCCTGGTCAAGCATGTGTTGTCAATGCTCAATGCACTGGAGGGTCATCCTGTCAGGTATTATTGACGAAAAAGTTCCATCAGTAAACTCATTCCTACTTTGCCTGCACTCTCTTCACACCGCTTCGCTCTCTCGTCCGAAGTACGAATGAGGCGACTGGTGGAACTTTTTCGTCAATAATATGAAGGGTCAGCCGATCGCTAGCTTGTTGGCTTTTAGGACTCGGTCTGTAAATGCACTCGAGGAATGACCGCCAAGGGAGGCATTTGTGTGGCAAGTAAGTTATGCAACCCGGCGGTATTCGAAATACGTTCAGTCGAATCTGCTCCTCTCGGAACGTGTGCGAACGGGGAAATTTGCGGTGGAGGATCTTTCTGTTCAAATGGAAATTGCACTTGTCCGGTTGGAAGACAGGTAAGTAGAACATATTTTCGAAGTAACGCGTAAGTTCAGGTCCTTAATGGTCGCTGTATAACTCCAATCACGGGTATGCAGTAATAATTCGATCTTTAACGTAGATTGCATGACTAATGGCTTTCAAAATAACTATGAGCATGTTCATCGTTCTAACCTGTCAGTTCCTCCTAACTCTCCGTGCACCTCTGCTGTTCAATGTGGAGGTGGTTCTGAGTGTGTGTCCAATGTTTGCGAATGTCCTGCCAATCAAGTAGCAGTCAACGACGAATGCCAACTTCCTCCAACAGGTAACATTTGTACATTTGCTATTCCTCGTTCATCTCCATTTAGTACCCGCCGGTGGCCCCTGCCCGTCTGGCTTCGAACGTTGCTTGGGACAGTCGATCTGCATGGATGGAGTCTGCTCATGTCCATCGGGGACGATAGTCGATGATGGAGTGTGTGTATCCATACGACAAGTGAGTATCATGTTCTATTGTTCCGTCAATATTCGCATAGGCAATACCCGGTGCTAGTTGTAATGCGGCTACTCGATGCTTACACCTATCTGTTTGTGTTGACGGAGTATGCCAGTGTCCAGCGGTAAGCGTGTTGCGATTGATCAGATCATTGATCACGAGTCTCAGGGAACAACGATCCAAGATGGAACTTGTCGCCCATCGACTTCGGTATCGCCTGGATCTGCATGTGGAAATGGGCAGATCTGCAGCGGAGGATCCGTTTGTATTAACAAGGTAATAAATATGCGCCTTACTTTCTTATCTATCAATGTTGCAGAAATGTACTTGCCCACCCGGAACTCAAGCTCAAGATGGACAATGTATGAGGCTACAATCGAAAAGACCTGGCCAACCGTGCGCTGAAGTAGAACCAGTTTTTGAATTCTCTAATTGGTGCATTTTTAGGGAGAAGTGTGTACTGGCGGGTCAAACTGCATTTCCGGAATGTGTGTTTGTCCTATTGGAACTGTCAATCTGCAAGGGTACTGCCAAACTACTTCTGGTAAGTGTTCCCTTATTATTGCATACGTGTTTTGATAGGATCTCTTGGCAACTGTGAATCGAACAGTCAATGTTCTGGAGGCTCATTCTGCGATATAAGCCGCAAAGTTTGCACTTGTCCAGGTATTACTGTTTCTTCATATAAATGGATTTTATTCTGTTACAGTTGGAAAAATAGCTGTTGGCTCTGTGTGTATTCCACTTCCGGAAGCAGGAGAAGGAGGTAACCCTCTGGTAGCTCGAGATGGATCATGCACCTTCGATCAAGACTGTCCCAAGGATAGAGTTTGTGTTCTGAGAAGGTATTCAGCGCATATAACCATGTTTAAAGATTCCTCAGATGTGAATGTCTATTCGGCGAGGATTCGTCAGGAGAGTGCTACTCTTCCGCTTCTCCGTTCTCCAATCGTCTCGTCCTTGCATCTCGTCGTGTTCCTGTCTCGTCTCTCTCTGGTCTTCCCTTCCACAAAGCTGCACACCCCTCAACATACTTACTTCCCATCTCCGGCTCGTCTACTCACCTCCAACCCATAACTAACGAGAAGCCGCCCTCTCTCGAGCCTACACAGTCGGATCCTCAACCGATTAAGACGGATGCTGTCCAACCGCCATCGTCCCATCTCAAAACAGGAGTCAGCTTAGGTCTTCCAACCGAGATGGTGCGGCCATTCAATCCACTCAATCCCGTTGGAGTCAAAAAGGAAAAGAAGAATGCAAAGGGTGCCTAATTTAAATATTTGAGCATGCTGCTTATCCTCTGCTTGTGCATGTTAATTATACTCTATCCCTTGTTTTATCCCAGCTTTTCTTTAGTTTCACCTGGTGCGAATTGCATTCGAGTGGGGGTTATCTGCGGAGGCAACTCATACTGCGTGAGGGGAACGTGCCTCTGCCGTACTGGTGAAGAACCCTTCGATGGAGTTTGTATGAAAGAAATGTTTGGTAATATCATCGCTACGTCTAGTATGCAAGGAGAGTATTTAGCTTCTCCCGGAGATTCATGCGGAAGAGGAGAACGATGCGAGGGAGACACGGAGTGCAACGTGGCAACAAGAACATGCGAGTGTCGAAACCCAGCCGAGATGGTGGTTGGAAAGCGATGCATCGGAAGATTACAGTATGAACATGGCTAGCGACAAGTTGCACCATTCGATTTAAGATCTCATCCCGGTTTTCCGTGTGGAAACGGTGAGATGTGCATTGGTGGAAGCACGTGCAGAAGAGGAACCTGTCAATGCCCCGTTGGAAGTCAACAGCTCGGGAAGAGATGTTCACAGCTTGTTTATGGTACTAGCTAAAGTTACGGTTGAGAAGAGTTTATTGTTCAGCACGACCGGGAGACTCGTGTGCAAATGGAGAAGAATGCGAAGGGGGAAGTACGTGTCTTCCAACGATCAACCGGTGCACTTGTAATATGGGAATGCAAATAGTTAACGGAGTAAGCACGTTGATGTTTATTACGATAGCTTCATCAATTAGGCCTGTGAAAGAGTCGTCGAAGTTCGTCCTGGTTCACTCTGCGGTTCTTCACATCTTCGATGTTCCGGCGGATCTTTCTGTGCTCGCAATGGTCTCTGTACATGCCCTGAAGGCATGCTTCAGATGGGAGTAGTATGCAGGCCCGGTAACTCGCATTCGTTTGTAAATCTATATAAGGTCTGCAGCTCCTCCGCCTCCTCCGCCTGTCTATCCCACTTCAAATTCCATCGTCGCTGCTCCTGATGAGTGTCAGAGAGACTCGCAGTGTCAAGTCTATTCCAGCTGTATTGAAGGGAAATGCGAATGTAGTTATGGGGTACGCTGGACATTCATTTTTCCTAAATATTAGGCCTATATTACAGGTGTCAACAAGTGGACGATGTCTACCTCCGACATCTTCGCAGACTCTTCCTACACCTCCACCACGTACCACTGTGCCAGTCACTCCTGCTCCAACGCTCATTCCCGACGATTTTCAACCAGGCCCCGGAAATAGACGCCTCGGCAAGTGTTTCTCGTGTTCGATATGATAATTTGTTTAAGTCTCGGCTGGCAGCTCGTGTTCTCCTTCTGATATTTGCACTGGCCAATCCTTCTGCACCGGAGGAACGTGCCGTTGTGTTCCTCCATTAGTTCCTCGTGGAGGAGTGTGTTCCCCGCAACCCTCTTCTCAGGGTCACTCCTAAGTTTCACTCTTGTGTTCTTTTCCGCTGTCCTGCTTCCTGAGTTCCTCCAATCAGTTTCTTTTTGATTTCCATTTGATCATGCATTTAGTGTCATCTCCATCTCTCGGCTCTGCTTGCCGTTCTTCGAACGAGTGTCCTCCGAGTTCGATATGCAACTTCAACATATGCAGTTGTCCTACTGGAACTACGGTAATAATAAACCCTATCAAACTAATATCGTAACTCGCAATATTCCGGTGTAATCTATCTTTTTGTATTCAGCGGTCCAACAACGTATGTGTCCAAGCACAAACAACGAGAGCCTCAAGTTCTACAGTAAAAGCGACTTCACCAACTCCTCGTTCTTCTTCTCCCGGTAATCTTCATTTAACACTTATTTAATGCTTGGTTCAGTTCCTTACGTTCGTTCGTGTACCCGTGTAACGTCCCCCTGTGCTACTTCCACTCGTATTCCCTGTTCCCTCTGTTCTTGTCAAACGGGCTATCGTCTACTCGGAACCTACTGTGTCCGTGTTACCCAAGCAGCCTATCCCACAGCTCCTCAACGTACGGACATCGTCTTCGGTGGTCCGGGTGCCCAAGTCCCTTCTCCGTCTGGAATGCTGGGAACACTGCCAGTCGTCTCCGACCTTCCGCCTCCTCTCACCTCCTTCTCCTTGGACCCGGGATACACACCACAAGCGGATGTCCGCATCCCCCTTCCCCATGTTCCCGTCAGCATCATTCCTCGCCCACTCATTCCATTCTCGTTCCAACCGAACGCTTGGTTCCACGGATCCACACCCAAGCCCCTTCTATTGCCGGGCCATCTACAAAACGATGATGCTCCCTCGTCGCCTCGAAGATTCAGCTCGTATACCTACAATAATGGCTTCGGCAGACGAACCTGGTCATCCAAGCCGGGAGAGATGTGTACGAATTCTGTGTTCTGTGATGGAGGATCGATGTGCGTTGAGGGCATCTGTGTATGCCCTCCAGGACAACGACCGTTTGGTGTAAAGTGCCAACCGCCTCCCATTGGTGTGTTTCGTGTCCTTTCCTATCATACTTAATTCTCTTCAGTTCCACCTGGTTCTTATTGCACTAACGGTGAGGTGTGCAGTGGGAACTCGCATTGTGTGGGTGGCTTCTGCTTCTGTCCATCCAATCACATGCTGAAGGACGGCAAGTGTGTGAAGGAGGAACACAGGAAGACCGCTGACCATCCGAGGAAGATTAACGAAGACATTAGGGGACTGCTCAAGTTGACGAAGAGGAAAGAAGAGGAAAGGACGAAACGCATGATGATTCCTTCGAGAGAGATTGAGAGTATGCATCTGTGTCTTATGTTGATTAAGTTGTTGCTTAGCCGCGACTCTGGGCGAGTCATGTGTTCGTTCTTCTGTTCTGTGCACTCACGGGTCCCTGTGTACTTCTGGCCGTTGTGAGTGTCCCCCCGACCATCACCCTCTCAACGGCACCTGTATCCCTTTTGGTTGGTAGTCTATGCCCGCTATTATCATTTCTCTTCTCTTAAAGCTCGCCGTTGTCTCGCCTCCAATCAGTGTCCATCTGGAGCCAACTGTATACAAGGCGAATGCAAGTGCAGTCACGGTCTGGCTCTGAGCAAGTTCGGATTCTGCACACCGATTACATACGGTAAGCCCTACCTTGCATTATATATCTGCAATCTTTCAGTCAATCCCGGTGCCGAATGCCGAGCTGGACTTCAGTGCAGAGGAGGCGCCACTTGTGCGTATGGCAAGTGTGAATGTCCACCGGACCATGAGATCATCGACAGCAAGTGTTCTCCTATCTCATCGGGTAAACGAACTACTTGAAGCGCTTTACAACATATTCAGCTAATACTTCTAACAAACTGACATAACTCAATAACAAGTAGACTAATCTATCTAACCTGCTTGTCTAACCCCATGCATGCTCAAGAGAGTGTACGTCGTCGTCGACTAACATCCAAGACGGATCTCACATTCGTCCCACATATCCCAAAGGCCAAACCGAAGAGTGGAGGAGACAAGACCAGGATGAGAGATGAACGACTTCCTCCTACGTTCGATAGGAGGAAACTGGGAGAAGATAGGGTACTCGGTCCGGGAGAATCATGTGATGAGAACGTCTTCTGTGATCTCAACGCACTCTGTTCAGAGGAACGACTCTGCAGGTATCCAAATAATGGCAGTCATAACTACTCGTTCATTCAGATGCATGCCAAAGTTCGTGCAGGCTGGCAGACAGTGTATTCCGCGAGACTACGGTAAGCTTAGTCACCATTAGGAATGTTTCAAGGATACTCTAAGTTTCGTCTCGGATAGTGCAGCCAGGAACGATTTGTTCCGTGAATGATTTCTGTGACGGTGGATCAGCCTGCTTGCAAGGAGTCTGCACATGTCCTCAGGGATTCAATCCGAGTCCCATCGGAGTGTGTGCTCCGACCAAGGGTAGGCATAATTTTCATTCTTATGTAGTAGACTAATTGTTTGCAGTTGGACCGGGAGAAGGATGCACGGAAGGAGAACGTTGTTCGCGAGGGTCCATTTGTATTTCTGGCTCATGCGTGTGTCCCGTTGAGACGGAGGAGAAGCACGGTCGATGTATACCGAGAGATTCCACGGAGAAGCTTACCTTCCAGAAAATTGCAAGTAGGATCTGTTCATCGATAGCAGCAAACGTATTTATTTCGTTTAGAAGCCCCTGGGTTACCTTGTGGTCAGAATCCTCTCATATGCACGGGAGGATCACTATGTGTCTATGGTGTGTGTACATGTCCACCTGGAACACAGAACGTCGCCGGATCTTGTAGGAACTCAGCCGATGGAGCGTACTGTACGTCTTACATCTCAACGCTCTGAGCTAATAGTGCGACTAATAGCTAGGGGATACGAATCGTGTACTTTTGATGGTTGTGTTTCGCCCATCCGAAGATAATAAGGCAAAGGTTCATTATGAATTGATCGTGAAACATAACCGTCAAAAGTACACGATTCGTATCTTCTACTAATAACGACGTTGTAGCTGGTCCTGGAGGAGTTTGCACTGCTGGACAGACTTGCACTGGTAATTCCGTATGCGTATCGGGCTACTGTGTATGCCCCGGAGGAGAGAAGATCAGAGACGCGCAATGCGTCTCCGTCGATTCACAGGTTGCACTTCACCTTAGAGTTTTCTGATAATACATCTTAGGCATCGCCAGGCCAGATGTGTGATCCCGGTATCACCATATGCAGCGGAAATTCTCAATGCATCAACAATGTTTGTACATGTCCACAAAACATGGTAATGGACGTTGCTTCTATCATGTGATAATTCATCAATTTAGGTTGCCCTGAACGGTCAATGTGCCAATGTTCTCGCTCAAGTCAGCGTTGGAGGTACTTATTTGTCTCATGACCATCAGTTTCTCAGGCCCAGACATCACATTCACTTCTTTCTTCAGGTGGGGCTGCTGCGACTTGTCCCTCTCCTTGCCCTCCAAACTCTTTCTGTCACAACGGAGCTTGCATCTGCCATCCAGGATACACGTATAAACAAGGACAAGTGAGAGAAACTCTTTTTCCAAGCAGTTTACTTCATAGGGATGTATATCAACTTCGCTCAATCCCATCGCCGCTCCGATCACCATTCAACCTGTTGGGGGTGCGTGTTCGACTACTACACAATGCAGTCCGAACGCTAACTGTCAAGTGAGATCAATGCTGTTAGACTATGTTTTATGTGTGATTCAGAATAACGTATGCCAATGTATCCCCGGGTACGTCAGTCTGTCGCCCACTGTCGGCTGCACTCCACAACTGGTTCGACTAATCAATTTTGGTAGATTCAAAATATTTGCTATACAGCTCGACGCGAATAATCGACCGAAGATCGCGGCTCTCATTCCTTCTTCCGTTGGATTTGACGGCTCTTCCAACTCAGTGCTAATGCCCATCACATTCGGATTATTGACCAAAGATTTCAATCCCAACGTCGGTGCTCCTGGACAGGTGGGGCAGTGTTATCGTTCAATGATGATATCATGTTTAGGAATGTGACTTCCGACCCGGAGTTCAGCCTTGTAGAGGAGGTGCGATCTGCACGAACAGTAGATGTCTCTGCGGAAATGGACTGGTAATCGGGCAAGAGAGCTGTGTACCTTATTCAGGTAAGGCTATGGATGAGCACCTTCCTCTACTATGAATAACAGGCGATGCACTTCCCGGAGAGCCGTGTTCTACTCCCGGTATTGTATGCAGAGGCGGATCAACGTGTATGGACTCCATCTGTCGATGCGACTTCGGATACACTCCACAGGGCAGTATCTGTGTAGGAAGCAACAATGGAGGAGGACTCACGCCCATCATTGATCCACTTCTCATTACTACCCGTATGCTTCGATCTCCTGTCATGTCATGATAACCCCCTTTAGTTGGACCGGGAGAGACGTGTGATCCCTCATGCGAGTTCAATCCATGTCCTGCTCGTTGCGGACACGGTTCGGTGTGTGTGGATGCCGTGTGTACATGTGCCCTTGGAACAGTGAACATGGGTGGATACTGCGGAGCTGCTGACCCGCCTCCTTTGCCTATTACGGTGCGAAGTCCGCTTAGAAACCGTTCCCTTATTCCTTAGAAATTGACTAGTCAATTTAAATTTTAGTAAATAATTCTGGTGAACATTCAGATTCCTCCCATCGTCGCTCCGGCAACGGAAGCTATCAGAACAGGTTTTATTTATAGGTTTCTTACTTTTATATCAATGTATGTAATGTAGCTCGACCTGGAGATCGATGTGACGTCCGAATCGTTTGTAACGGAGGAAGCCAGTGTATTCTTGGAATCTGTCAGTGCCCACAAGGATATGTGCCGAGGTTTGTCTTCACTTGTTTTCTTTTAAATAATTCCCAACTCAAGTGCTGATCGATCGTCGTGCGTATTGGCTTCATTACTTAATGGCGTCGCTCAAGTATTTTCTTCCTACTCAAATATCGGGCAATCTTGCATCACAACGGCTGATTGTCCTGAAGGATCGAGTTGTGTTGACCGGTGAGAAGAGTGGAAGAGTTGCTGTTGAGTACTTGTTCAGAGTATGCACATGCAACGCCGACCACACTGCTTCTGATGGAAAATGCGTATCGGGAAAGATGATGCAGGAGGCTACGGTTAGCGATGAGCAATAAGTAGAAGCTATGGCCATGTCCAGGTGTACCCCGGTTCGCGATGTCGTTCAACTTCTTCTTGTGCGAAGGCTGCGCACTGTTTCCTCGGCTACTGCGTTTGTTTATCGGATACGACCACCAACAGCACCGGTCACTGTGAACAACGAGCCAAGATTCCGTTGCTCCCACGAGGTACCTCATTCGTCTTACAGCTGATCCCAAGTTTCTTAGCTCTTCCCGGAGCACAATGTCAGTCGGGTGAGAGATGCGAAGGCGGATCCAGTTGTGTCAGTGGATACTGTATTTGCAAGGGAGACGAAACGACGACTGAAGAGCCTATGTGTCGATCGTATTTGGTTCCGAAAGGTCGGACTAATGAATTATTGTTGCCACAAGCTTCTTCAGTCTCGACTTGCACCACCGACCTGGATTGCACGTATCTCCCATACTCGACTTGTCATCTCGGTAGTTGTTTGTGCATCAAGGGATATGAACGGATCAAAGATGCCTGTGCGAAATGTATGACACTTTTCTTTTTCTGTATAACTAATCTATTTCAAGCCGCTCAATCCATCGATCAAAAACTTTCTTTCAAGAAGTTGGCCAAATGTGCATCATACAAGGTTGATTCCATTTTATTTTTCCTTACTAGGTGTATGATGCTTATCGTTCACTTACAGGATTGCGAGTCACCTCGAGTTTGTGGTCCCCAGAAGACTTGTGAATGTCCCTTCACTATGAAGGAATCGGAAGGCGGACAATGCATCATCCGCATGATGGGTATGACTGTGCTACTTACTGAAGAAGTATAATGCATTCAGCATCTCCGGGGGAGCCTTGCCCAACAGAAACCGAGTGTTCATCGGGGGCCCACTGCATAGCTGGAATCTGTGCTTGCCCCGCAGGCTTCATACTGACCTCAGGACGTTGTCTACCCATTCCTAATGGTCCTAACAAACTAACCTGTCTCATTAACTGCACGAGTTTAGCACCCGGAGGATCTTGTGAGGAATCGCCAGAATGTACGGGAGGGGCTAAATGTCTTGGAGGAACTTGTCTCTGTCCCACTGGATATACTAAACCCGGACTAACGTGTAAACGAAAACGGGAAATTGGTATGCGTGCTTACTAATAAAATAAATCGGCAGACACGACCTCTTTAACCGAATACAAGCACTATTAATCATAAGCAGGATCAATGGACCATCCATCGTACACATTCGAATCTTCGTCATCCTCTCTCGCAATGTGCCCCAATGACGGTTCCTGTAAACTACCCGACTGTTTCTGTTCCCGAACTGGTTTGTAGCATTATATGTTATCTCTTCCTAATCGACATCTCAGGCCTCTCTCCTCCATCGTCCCTTCTTCCTTCTCAAACTCCTCAAATGATTCTGCTAACCTTCGAGGGTCCAGTCACAGACCGTACAACGAGAATCTATAAGGTATGAACACCAACCACTTTTTAGACGATCACAATTTCAGTCATTATTCTCCGGTCGTCTTCGCTCTCACAGTTGTCCTCTTCGTGCAACATTCTTCGTTTCTCACGAGTACAATAACTACGATCAGGTAAACATCTCTTTCTTCCTGATCAAGTGATTATTATCAGGTTCAATGGCTTTTCGCACGAGGACACGAGATCGGAGTGGCCGGCATGAGGTGAGTATTGTTTTCATTCCACAGACCACCGTTTGGTTCCAGTTCTTCTTTATTGGCAACTCGTCCGATCGAAAGATGGCAGACTGAATTACAAGGAATGCGACTGGCTCTCAATGAATTCTCTCGACTCGACCTCGCCGCTGTGGAGGGAGTCCGTGCTCCGTTGATGAAGCCTGGAGGTATACCTCTATCTTTACTAGTTGTACAAGTCTTTCTAGGAGATTCACACTTCTCCGTGCTGTCCATGTGGAACTTCACGTACGACCACTCCATTTCTCCAAACGGGGGGCCCTTCTGGTATTGAGTGATGCTTGACTAACTCTGTGATCTGTTGCAGGCCCCAAACCCTCGACCACTCTCTTCCTTATGATTGCCCAGAGGGAAGCTGTCCAACGGAAGCCAACCCCGGTGTATGGGAAGTACCGGTCAATCGAATAACGACAACAGATGGAAGATCGGTGGCTCGGTTGAGAGATGCAATTAGGGTAATGTGTGGTCAAGGGAATGATGAAAAGCTCATTTAGTCATCGGATACAAGGGAGAGCGTACGAAAACTGTTGCGGAGAAACTTCAACCAACACTACGAGGTATACGATGCATTATACTCTCTTTTGATCAATGGAAGAATGAGTTTGCTTGGAGTGTAGAGTTAATTCGCCTTTGTAGGGTTCACGGACCCCTCTGTTCCTGTCTCTCGACGCTAACTTTCTCTTCTCCCTCCCACAGAACGAAGCAGTCAACGGACTCGTGGACTTTCTCGAAGAAGTCAGTCCTTCCCCTCCATTCCCCATTGCAATTCCTTCTAGATTCTCGGGAACGACGACGTCTACGCGATAACCGTGAACCAACTGGTCGACTGGATGCGCAATTCGACTTCTCTCAACAACATACACAAGTTCAAGCCGTGGCATTGTGGACGACGACAGCAGGAACAAGTACAGCCGTGTGAGGTGGGTAGACAGCCCCCCCCCACCTTCTCCCCTCCCCTATCCTTGTCTCTCCTCTTCACCCCTTCATTACCCTACTTTCAGACCCCCTCCACTTGTTCCTTCGCAACCCCTTCGGGATCTCGTTCATTCCGTGTCTGTGGATCGTGTCCCAAAGCCTATCCTTCTATCTATGATCCCCTAGGAAAGGGAATCTAGCTTCTTCCGAGTCCAACTCATTTGTTAGCGTTGTATGTGTCTGTACAATAATAGACCTTCTCTCATCAATGATCTGTTCCATTCAATAATTCGTACTATTGTGAATTCGTTATGCCATATTTATGCTTCTCCCAACGTGAGAAGCTGTTATTTTTGCACAGATTGCTCAATCATAAATATTAAAAGCGTTTGAAATATCCAAAACAGATTTGCGAGTGTATTACGATAAACTTTCATTGATCGGCCGTATCAAAAATGCATCGTAAATTTAAGCAAATAAATAGATAACAGCAAGTAAAATTTTTTAATTTTTTTTTAAATTTAAAAATGTAGAAGTGAGGAAGTTTTATCTCGTATACGAGCTCGTATATAGAATGATCCCTTCTTCAACGCATTATGTCCGCTAATCCTACGCTGAGTGGTCGCCGCTTTTCTTGCTGAAGATAATGACAACAAAATCAGAAAAAGAGGACACGTCGAGCAGCAATTCATCATGTAAGTTATTGTTTTTGTTCTCTCACTATCATCTATACATGTAATGAATAAATATCTCAATCATTATAGTGTCTACCGTATCCGACAATTCCTTCAAACGATTAAATGCTGACAAATTGCTTGAAGCTTTTGGTCCTAAAGGCAGGTATTTGAAAAGATAGATATATGATAAATCTCAGAGTTATTTATTGAGATACCTGATATTGAGCAATTTACTGTGCCAGTTCATGGGAACCCTATACTCTGCTTCTCTTATGATAGTCAACTACACGTCCATTGCGCCATCAACTTATTGCTCATCGAAAAATCACGTTCGTTAAGATGAGGTAACCTTTGTCATGAATCTCTTCAGACAAACTTAACAGACGTTTGTTCGAGAAGAGAAGAGTGTGAAGATGAGGGAATACACATGATAGACACTCGACCCGTAGGCAGTCTTCTCTATGAGTTCTCACAAGAGTGTACTAGTCCCTTCTGGAGTGAAGCAGGCACTACCTTCTATGTGATGGGTGAGGAAAGTATACCTGAGTGAGTCTTATAGTAGATTGAAGGGGCCTTGCTAATTGTGCCTGTATTCTGTCGATTGTGTGACAGATACGGTAGGAAACGAATGCTACTTGTCACTCTCTACTCGAGGTACACACAATAAGAAAAAACACAGACAATAAGGTTTTTCAAAAATAGTTTTCAGTGTCGTGGTCAACCTGTTCATACCATTCTCTCCAAATTTCTATGCTTACATCTGCCTTCGATTTTTACTTGGAGCTGTGTCTGATGTACAGTGTCTGCCTTATGATCAAATAAAATGAGAATGCAGGCCATGTACACAATTTCCCTCCTTCTCATGATAGAACTGGTCTGCTCTGAGAGTCGACCATGGACTAGCCTATATCAGACAATGTTTTGGGCTGCAGGTATATATCTTACAAGAAACAAATGAACTCTACCCATTTATCAGGTGAAATCTGGATTAGTCTGCTCTCCTTTGCTATTTCTGATTGGAGACTCCTGTATGGAGTGGCTTTGTCACCAGGAATTTTTACTATATCGTTCATATGGTAAGATTCAGGTGATGTTTTGATATAAATAAGTTTCACAGGCTTCTACCGGAATCTCCGTATTGGATGATAGCACACGACAAGCATGAAATGCTCTTGAAATACGTTATCAAGTCGAACAAGTGAGAGTTCCGAAGATACGAGAGTAGGGTTGGGAATGTGAACTATTCTGGAATATGAACGTTCATTTTTCTGTAGACTTTTTCGGCCGAGCGGCTATAACCCTATACAGAAAGTGAACCGTTCACATTCGTTAATCAGTTCAGATTCCCAATCCTAGACGAGAGATAAGATCCTGATTGAGAATGAGCGGACTCAACGTTAAGTTGAGAGACTGTGTAGGAGACAAGGATCAGACAGCAGAAAGCAACCATGCACGTCTGAGGTTCGGCCTGTGACTTACCTTTATCCCCCCCATCTACCCCTAATCTATGCATAATGCGTACGAGATGAATCGACTATCCCATACTACAGCATTATAAACCAAGCCAGAAATATAAAAAAGCGAAACTGTAGTTCAAATTTAATAATTGCGATTTTGCGAATGGCCCCGCACGGAAAACAGTAAAATTAAATTTTAAAATGTAGCCTTTTCCTATCCACCCTCAAAACAATGTTTCCGAAACATAGTAATACTCAGATACTTTTTATTCAACGTAATTTAGTTTCTGAATCTATACTGTTCGCTTCTTGATGTTGTAGAATGCTGTGATACCCTTCAGAGACATTCTTCGCAGTGGTCATCTCATGAAGATAGTGGCCATCAACGGATTCATTCAGTCAGTCTCCCACAATAAGCTCCTTCTCGTGCCAAATCTAGTCCATCTCGCTCTCAGATTCTCGCTGTCCCTCACTCTCTTCTCCATCTCTTTCATGTCTACTCTCATCACAGAAGACGCTACAACAGGATACATCCTGCTTTCGCTTGCCGATGTTCCAGGTATCAATCAAGATAATTGCAATCATTTTTCTGTCTTGTAAACATATTTAATTGACATTCTTCAATCCATTATGCTTAATGAATATCCTTGGATAATGCTTGAGGATTCCCTCAGGGGGTCTGGCAGTCCTTCCCCTCATGCACTACTTCGGTCGTCGTACTCTCGTCTTTGTCTCTCTTCTTCTTCTCGGTTCTTTCCTCCTCGCAGTTCCACTCTTCGATGGTTCGTTCCTCATTCTCTCCCTATCTCTCCACAATGCCCCTCTCTTTTCCTTCAGGCCAAGTCTGGCCAGTGGTGGCTCTTCTTTCATCAGCGAAATTCTTCAATTCCATAGCCTACGCAGTGCATCCCGTATTCGCAGCTGAGTCAGTGCCTACGAACACAAGGTTTTTACATATTTACAACATAGCTTATTTCTTGTAATACTACTGATAGATCACTCGCTGGAAGTCTCATCAATATCCCCCAAAGCATCGGAATGTTACTTGGCCCGTTCTTCAAACATACGGTAATATTTTCTCGTTGACATGTAAATCAATATCGAAACCCTAATTGTAGGTGCAAAACCGCCTTTGGATATCGTACAGTACTCTGTTCGTCGTTTCTATCGTTTCCGCTATCCTTCTTTTGTTGCTGAAAGAGACAAAAGGCCTTGATCTAGCTGAGAACTTAGACGATCTTCAACGATCGAGAAGGGCATCCGATAGAAGGAGGAGAGGTTAGTTGTAGTGCGGGATATCTAGGAAATTGGAAGAGGTTCAGATTCGATGGACATTAATAAGCTAGTCGGATCGGATGTGGATTGAGAAGATAAGGCCAAACAGAGCAAATATCGAACTTCAAATGTCATTAAAGATTTATCTTCGACGTTCTGGTCACACACAGACCAGTTTTCTTTCTTAATTAGTGATGAATTGCACGTCTTGATACTGCGATGAGAAATTTGAAGCAAGCTAATTCGCAATAAATGGATTTGTTTTATTAGTCGTACGAGGTAAAATGAAATGAAAGATGACGAATATGAAAGGAGAGTAAGCGAATCCGTCACATTATTTCTATAAAATAATATTTTAAATTGTGTTTAGACGGTTACTTCATGCCTTGAAACAGCCAACAAGAGACCATGGATGATAAGGTCCGACATGCGTATCGCTAACCGTATTGTACACCTCAAAAGGCAATAATTTACTCACCTCAATATTGTTAGACTAACCTTCCATGTTCCGTTCGCTTCACATTGCATATACCACGTCCGTAGACGAAGCTTCTTCTCTTGTTGGTTGTACGAGGCAAACGTACTATCCGGACAAGAGAACTTCTGAGACATTTTCACTGCTTACATGAAACTTAGAATGGACGTACCAGGATAGCGTCTTCCACAGTTAACCCTTCATCCTTTTGCTGTGTCATACCTTTCGGAACCCAATTTTCGTTTCCCACGGCTAATGCCAAACTTTGCTTACATCCAGCTGAGTATGTATTAGCGTTCTACCTAGCTACATCGACTGCTATTTACTTATGAGTTGACATGGCACAAAATCTGACCGAATTTTGGATCGTCTTCGGGTTTGTTAGAAGATGTGATAGTAGTAGTGGAACGAGTTGTTGTTGTTGTTGTTGTTGTTGTTGTAGATGAAGAAGAAGTAACACTCGTAGATGAAGCCTGTTGAAACCATCCCACATGGTACCATGTGTAGTACGGACCGGAATACGAGTTGTCGCTGTTCATGTACACCTCAAACGCGTGTGCTTTAATTACAAGTTTTTTTACCTTTTCTTTTTTTCTTTTCATGAATATTAAGCTAACCTGCCATGTGTTATTGGATTCGCATTGCAAATACCATGCTACCTGGTAGAACTTGCTGTCTTTCTCATTGAAGAAGGAGAAGGTACTGGTGGGACATTTGTACCGCTAAAATATATGTTTATTGGAGCAGTTCAATAGACGTACAAGCCTTCCACCCTCGATCATCAATCCTTCATTCTTTTCGAACGTCATATTTTTCGGAATCCAGTCTTCATTTACAACAGCGAGAGTTAGTTGTTTCATACATGCATCTAAACAATGTGACTGAAATTAGCTCACGTGTTAAAGAAACTCTATCTGCTGTACAGATGCGTTCTAGTATGCTTACCATATATCGTATCTTCGACGTTTGGGCTACAAATTTCAAGTGCCTCTATGCGTTCTAGTATGCTTACCATATATCGGATCTTCGACGTTTGGGTTACAAATTTTAAGTGCAGGTTGTTGAAAGCATCCAACAGCACAAAAAGAATAATAGGGGCCGTCATAGGTACCGTCACTGTTGTAATAGTGACGGTACCTATGACGTCTTAAAACATTATATTTACCTTTGATGATGAAAAATTCGCTGATACACCATTTCTTATTAAGGTAAATGCTTGATTCTAACCTGCCATGTATTGTTGGATTCGCACTGCATATAGCGCTCCTCTTGGTAGAATTTGCTGTCATTCTTATTGAAAAACGAAAAAGTGCTGGTCGGACACTTGTACCTCTAAAACATTACATTTGCTTATCATAGATGCAGATCGATTTACAAGCTTTCCATCTTCAACCATCAATCCTTCGTTCTTTTTAAACGTCATTCCTTTGGGAATCCAGTCTTAATTTCCAGTTGCTAAGGTCAGTTGATTCTTGCAAGCATATTAATGTAATATTATATTTCGGTAAAACAGTGCCTAAAAAAATCTAAAACCTACCAATTTTAGGGTCATCCAAATATTCATTTGATGTTGTAGGTGGTGCAGGCCTTCGAAAGCATCTAATGTGAGACCAGTCATAGTACGGTCCAGAATTACAGTTGTCGCTATCGTAGTAGACCTTCGGGTAAGAAATCGCATTTCATATACCATGCTTCTTCATAGAATTTACGATCTTTTTCACTGTAAAACGAGAATGTAGTGGTAGGGCACTTAAACGTAAAAATATAATAAATACAAAGTGAAGTTACGACCACGTACAAGCTTTCCATCATCGACCACCAATCCTTCGCTTTTTTGAAACGTCACACCCTCCGGGATCCAGTCTTCGTTCCCAATCGCTAGCGTCAATTTCTTCCTGCATTCATCTTAAATATCAAGATTCTTAGGTTGTAGCGGTGAACTTCTCAGCATATTATATACAAAGATGATTGGTAAATTCCCATATTCCACCTAACCGTATATCGGGTCATCAACATCGATGCAGGGTTTGGTAGGGATTTTAGAGACCGACGGGTGTAGTGTGGACTGAAGTAGAAATTTAAACTATCTAAACTCTAGAAGTTTTGCATTATGATAGATAAATTAAAATATTACTGACATTCTTGTAGCAGCCGATATAGCAAGTCGTTTTGTATGACCCGACATTAGTTCCATGAAACCCATTCTTTTCCATTCTCAATAACAAAGCCTTCCTTTTTTTGATATTGCAAATCTGACGGAATCCATGATTCGTTGCCCAAGGCAAGATTCATTCATTCATTCATTCATTCATTCATTCATTCTTTATTTTCACCTTCATAGAGTAATAAGTACATTTTATAATGGGCAGTAATGTGGTGAAAGGTCCGTCGCAGGCGAATCGGGTGGTTGGGCAGAGGGAATTATAATCTAATAAGGGAAGGGTGATGGAGAATAAGAGAATTTTGTGAAACAATAAAGTTACGAAAAGC
>LS885535.1:214886-228026 GCA_900490955.1 Micoletzkya japonica | reverse complement strand
CTTCCGTCGTTAAGAGGAATGTCGCTTTTGGCTTAATTCCTTTCGCTAAACACAGTAACGTCGTCGTTGGACGAAATTTCAAAAAATCATTTCTCGAATACTATTAATTTTTATTATTTTTCCTTTTGGTTTTATACTAATTACGACAAAAACTTTCATATAAGCTTCACTTGAAAATCACTTCCGTGTCCCTTTAAAGGAAGCGTGAAACGATAAATAAATTTCGTTAAATTGCAGTAAAACTTCTTATGTTACCTTTAGGAATAATTAGAAACATAAAAGTAAATATTAAAAAATTCAAAAAGAATTCGTAGTACTAAATTTATTTTTTCGTTCCGAGGGACGGTAGTACAGTGTAACACAGCATTCAAAGCGTCATAATAGCGAATGGCGGTTTTTGCGCATAGAATCAGATCCTGTAGGCGAACCAATAATCAAATATAAATGAATTTAAAAACTTAAGTTCGCCTCTATGTTTGTTTTTTTTTTGGCGTAAATTGGTTCACTCGCTATTGAGAAAATTCAAAAATAGTAATCAATTCGCCATTAGACACATTCTTCACCGGGCGGAATGCTGTGGTAATGATTCCGTCTGGCTTGGCCCCTGTCTGCTAAGTCCAGTACGACCGTCGTAGAACGAATTTTCAAAAAATCATTTCTCGAATACTATTAATTTTTACTATTTTTCCTTTTGGTTTTATGCTAATTTCAACAAGATCTTTCATATAAGATTCACTTCAAGTTCGGTTCCATGTCCCTTTAAGGATACGCCAGTCGGGCGAAGCGGCGCGTAGCCCGGCTGGTACTTTAATAAACAGCAGAAAAGATCAAAGTTAAAAATTGTATGCGAGCGGGACGGCATAGAAGAGAAGCTATCCATTCATCCAGAATTTGGAGGCACAGCAGGAATTGGAATAATGTGTCTAGATTGGAGTCTAGGGTTTGAAAACCAAACCTTTTAATTGTATTATTAGACCGAGAGAGAGTGATAAGTAACATGGAAGAATGAAGAGAGTCAGGCAATAAATACGCTAATCGCGCTTGGTTTTCAAACCCTAGCAGAGTCCTCCTTCAAGGCTACCAGATCCACCCGTCGGGAGTCGGTCTGCTCATTCACATGTACGATCGGTCGCACCGCAACGCGCTGCTCTTCGACGACTTCGTCCACCTCAACATAGTCCTGCACGCGGTTACGCACGCCTTCAAGTGAGACTACAACTATCCACTTCTATTCATAATTATGTTTCGTTTCGGCTTGCCCGATGATAAATATTATATAAGTCAGCATTTCACGGCTGCGCTGACAGCAAAATTCCCCCAAGCCGGCTGCGGAATATTTCCCCAGGTGGTAGCGGAAATTTCGCCCTTCCCTTTTCCTTGAATTCCTGGAGAAAATATTCCCCAAAATTACGCCGTGGGGATATTTCGCTTTCTGTGCATGGCCCCACCAAAATGTGCAAGACTTGTTGCTGGGCAGCTTTGAAGTATAGTTGACCTTGGCCAAATCACAAAATAAAAACTCTTTTGCTTATCCCATTCTATGAAATTCAGAGCGAAGGACCTTGATAAGAAAGATGTCGTCGTCTTCTCTCAAACTGAATTCCTCATGATGGTACGGAAATCGTTGATCTTTGATCTTTTTTTGTTCCTTGATCACTGATCTATGATCCTTTCAGGTGACAACGCTTATTGTGAGACTCGGACACAGCGACTAATCTGGAAAAATCAGCTTACGAAGAATGCGATAAACAAAGAATAAATGTGATTGCTTGCAACATTTAATTTAATTTAATTTATCGACGCATTTGCGTAATGGTGAATCGGGGCACTACTCAATATAACTAGCCCGAAACGAAAAAATAGCCATCTATCTAGTAATGCCAGTGCGGTCCACGCAATACATAAATCCGAGTGAACACCGCGTACTGAACGAGTACGCACCAGTATGACACTAATAAGCCAGCAAGCATGCGGCTGCTATATAAATTGATGCCAATTGAAGTATCCGACACATTCCTCAAAAGTAGACATTGACCTTTAAGAAAGGCACCTTGCTTATGCTGCGTTAAGTTCACGCGCGCCGAGCTCGATTCTCGTTTCCACCCTTTAATTTGTGTCAAAACTTGGAGAGAGAAATAACTTACTTGAGAAAGAAGATTTCAACAAGATACAAAGACTGATCGATAGCCCTCCTCGAGATCTATCCAATACATTTTACAGATTTGAAAAATATTGACTTTGAAAAGTTTTATGCGCATTTTAGGAAATTCCGGGAATTCATTTCTGTTCTTTTCGCGTTCGGGGGCGCCGTTCTCCCTACTGAATTGGTGCAGAAATTAAAGGGTGGAAATGAGAAACGAAGGCAGCGCGCGTGATTTTAACGCGGCATAACTCAACATTTCTGCCACCATTGTGTTCGGCAGCCGTTGCACATCAATGGGAGCGGTTTCCCTAATTGATCAATGTCTCTTCAGAGTGTACGGCATCTACACTAGAGAAGGCATAGCAGCGGCATAGCAAAATGATAGTAAAATGACTGAATGCAAACACGACAATAAACGAGAACACTAACGAGTGCATGCATGAGCGGAGAGCAAAGACACAAAAGAAGCCATATGGATGAAAGTGGGCTAGTAAATTGAGTGAGCATATAGCAGAGGGTAAGGTTGGTGAAGGAAAGGGAAAAAGGAAGGCATTGTGATCTTCTCTTCTAGCAGCTGAAAGAAGAAAGACCAATGAGAAATCTGAAAAGAGATAGGAGTGTTGGGATTATAGATATTAGTTTTTAATTGGATGAGGTCGAAAAGGCGAAGGGAGTAAAGTGGCTTTGTGTAGTATGGGCTAGCTGTGGCAAAATGGGGTCGTTTTTGAGGTGGAGCAAAAAGGAGCCACTACTTATTTTCTGTGACAGTGATTCAGGCAATTGGGATAACTGTCTAGAAAAGCGCAAAGAAAACGAGTTTATGCGGATAGTGTCATAACATGTAAATATGAAGAGTCTGAAAATATTGCAAAACGGTTCCGTCATTATCATCCCCACATATGAAGAACATCTGGCAATGAGTTCACAATCAAGTTGTGTTTTCAGACCATCGTTTTGGTATTTCTGGCCATCTTGCTCAAATTTCCTTTGAGCAGGTTATTTATATTGTAGACAAGCAAAGTTACGTCAGTAAACTCATTCCCACTTCGTATGATGGTGCCTTCGCACCAAAAATATCCCATTCAAGCGCGCGGGTCTCCCGCCCGGAATCTTGGCATACGGTAGGCTATAGGCTCGAGCGGAGGGTGTGTGTGTGCTCTGCTAAGTGGTCCTCTCCCCGTATCCTCTCAACACCTTTCGCTTACCGGTTTCACTTTCCTTCGTTCTTTCTCCTCCATTCGCAGACTATTTCTTTGTGCATTCGGGCAAGATGTCATGGACCTTGTATCGGCACCGAACGCTTACAACTAGCGCACCGTTCTGTGAGGTATTCTCGCCTTCCATACCGGTTGTGCTCCTCATATTCTAGCGATTATTCTCTAACACAGCTTTAGGGCTTGTCAAAAGTTATCTACACTAAAACTACCTGAGCCTCAAGAACAATTTGCCGTTTGTTTGCAAGACTTCACTTCTCAGGACAGAAATGTATCATCGTAGGACGGCCTTTTCATTCATGTATCAATGCAAACCTCCGTTTATAGTAAAATTATTTTATAATATTGCGTAGTATTCAGTATACAGTCCACAAACAACTCGCTCCCCTTCCTGTTGTCTTCGCTGCTTTCGTCTCGTTTAGCCCCCCCCCGCACCAACAGAGCACACTTTCCGGTGTGTTTGGCTTACCCATTCTCCGTCCCGTCCGAGGTTGAGCTTTTCCCTGTGCTCGATGTCTATCATGACTTATCCCGCCTTCTATCGTCGTTTTTTCTATTCGCGTTGCTCTGACTCCGACGTTTACTGCACAGTTTTGAACGGGAAGCTAAACGTTTTCACGATATCTTTCACAAGTCTTTATGTAGGGACATGAAACGGAAGTCGGTCCGTTTCTCGTTCCTCTTTTTAGGACTACAGTAACCGCTTAAATTGAGGAGGGGGTGATGGGCCTGGCGGGCAGTCGGTTCGACGGGGCACGCGCACGGCGGAGGGTCGATGAGGGATTGGAGGAGGACGACGAGACGACCGACATGGACGTGTACTCGCGATGTGAGATGGAGGGAAGTGAGTGACTGCGAGGCTCATCTTTGACTGCCGCTAAGCCTATTTATTTATCTTCATTGGCTACCGGTCAGAAATTCCGCGCGAAAACCCGAATGCGCTTAGCGGCAGGAGGATTGCGTAGATGAGCAGGGCGCCCTTCTATCCACAACTTCTTCTCTGTCCCTTACCCCCCCCCCTTCACAGTCTAGGAGTATGTGAGCATGGCATGGATAAGCTAGTGAAAGGCGATAGTCAGAACGTGTGTGCATTGTGTGAACTGCTCCATAGCTCAACGTATTATAGAACCTTAGACCGTCGAAGGTATGCTGCTCTTCTTCAAGCCTGTTGTATGGTTTGACAGAGCCGTAGGTAGAGTTCTGCATACGTGTTCTCCCCTTGAATTCGTCATGTTTAGAGCATCATAACCATCCAAGGAATTCTTACTATAAATGATATATGAAGCATAACCATCCAAGGAATTCTTACTATAAATGATATATGAAGCATAACTATCCAAGGAATTCTTATGAGATACGCCAATAGACAGTAGTCAGCTAGGGAATACGCCGTGCTGCAGACTCGTACTTCGGCTCGCACTACATGATGGGCGGCGAGCGGCGCGAGATGGCCAAACCCGAGTCTTCGCTCTTCTTCACCGAGAACAGGGAACTCGACCTGCTCGGGGACAAGCCCGTGCCGGTACGAAACATTCAATAAATGGTTGAAAGCTTAAGTCCACCGCATACCACGTGTTTATATATACTTAGCGTCGAGTAGCACGGAGGCGATCTGCGAAATTATTTCTATTCATATGAAGGATGAAAAAGACGCGATTGCAGTTTCCGTACGCCATCACCAAGCCCTCGGATACCGTCATTCCGCTCAATCTGCTGGTCAACATTCGCAAGGAGACGATCAAGTTTATCAGGTCGCTTTCAGCGTTGCGCCTTCGATCTCACAATTGCATAGTAACAGGAAAGCGCGTACACAGCACCTAAATACGAAACATGAAAATAAATAGGTAGATAGCAGAGGCAAGTAAAGGAGGCAGATGACTCAAAATGGATCTGATTCTCGCACTTTTGCGCACTCTCTCGCTTGATACTCGGAAGGATATTCATGTATATTCATGTTCCGCTATATTCATCTCGTACATGCTCTTCGTGCAGGGTTCCTCAGGACGAGGAGGACGAGGAGGCGGACGGGGACTACGTGGAGGACTACCGCCTCTACTTCGTCTTCGACTGCGACGCCCCCGGATTCATCCGCGTACACGTGAACGCCCTCGAGATGATGGACGACAGCGAGTTGAGGTGATTTAATTCTCCTGATTGAATCAGGCTGATTTTGTGATTACTTGTATGTCTCAATGAGGAAGTGCTGGATGAAAGCCTGATTACCTAGCGCTCGATAAAGGCATAGCTATTATTGACGAAACGGTTCCCTTGATATGCATAATTTCGTCATGTCGTTTCGCTCTCACGTCGGAAATAAGCGTGAGGAGCCGACCGACGGCGCATTGTCCATTAGGGTTCTCTTTTCGACGCTTTTCCTCAGTTATGTTTCAGGCTTCTTATAAATACCGCGACATGCCTACAGAGCATGAAAGCTGAAACATAACCGTAGAAAAGCGTCAAAAAGAGAAGAACCCTACACTGAGCGAAATTAGCCCCAGCTTACGCCTCATGCGGTAAAATCAAACGCACTTTTACCCCCAGATGGCTGGTGTAATTAAAAAGTCTACCCCAGTCAGTCGGTGTAAGATTTGCTCCATAAGGCGTAAAGCTGGGCCAATTTAGCTCAGTGCCCATTAGGGTTCTCTTTTTGACGCTTTCCTCAGTTATGCTTCAGGCTTCTTATAAATGCTTTTCTACAAATAATTGTGCGTCCTCGCAGGTTCGCGTACAAGGACGGCGCGCAGGTGCAGGACACGACGATACACGAGTTCGACGTCGGCTCGGGACAGGAGTTCTGCCGGCGCGTGTTCAACGTCAACGACCTCGACCTGGCCAAGGTTGCACTTTCCACGGCATTGTAGACCAAGCCGGAAAATATCAAGAAGCGAAACTGTCGTTCGAATTTAATATTTGTGATTTTGCGAATGTTCCCGAACGGAAAAAATAAAATGTAGCGCTTCTCTACTATGCCCCAAATCAACACCTATGAACCATCACAGCATCATGCACATTTTATGAATCACACTTTGCTTTTTAAGACTGTATTATTCGCTTTTTGATACCGCAGAATGCTGTGTTTCATTCCCTGTAACTTACTTTAATAATAAAAGTAATAGTAATGGAAATGCGTAATCCCCGCCGTTTGCAGTTGCAATACAAGGGCGGCAGCTTCTACCCGATTGTCATCGAGATGACCTGTCCCGCGGTAGAAGGACGCTACTCGCAGTCGTCGCAGACTACCGTCTGCACGATTACGGTAGGCCCGCGCGGAATGTGTAGATTAGATTGCTCTGCTCTGTTCAGCAAACGAGACTAGGCAAAACTAAGATGCTTCAAGATGAGGGTAAATAGCGATCGTCTTCATTATGGGTTCGGTTGTGCGCTACCGAAAGGCGAAAGAGGATGCATTAGAGAGTCCAGAAGTTTGAGAGGGACATAGAGATTGGAGAAACGATGTAATTGAGAATGCTGCTGTCCAGGAATCGCCCGACGACGGCCGCAACCTCATCATCAAACCGCGCCGACAACGCATCGCCGTCGACGGCGTGCTCTTCCTGCTGCAGGTTAGACAACAAAAAACGCGCGCTTTTCCCCTTTAATTTTTAAACAGCCCTTTAATTTTATATAATACTCATACAATAAGAGAAAACCTGTACACTTTGAGACTACAAGTCTCGTCAAGTTGAGAAGATGGTGTGGATTGCAATTTTAGGAGCTCTTCGGCCTGGAGAACATTGACCGACGAGAGAGCGAAGAGGACGGCTACGAGTGCGTCGTGTGCAGGGACGAGGTCTGCTTTTTAATACTTTACTATTTCCCGGTCGGACGGCTAGTTTACGGTTAGACTGTTTCGGGTGCAAATGGTGCTTGTGTTCGCACTACCTCTAATACTCTTGCAATTCGAGAAACCGGTAAGCTCTGAAATGGAAAATTGACAGAGTTGTGACTATTATTCGCCAGGACTGAACGCCGTAGGTTAATTAATTAATCAATTTATCGACGCATTTGCGTAATAGTAATCGTAATAATGCAGCTCCTTCTAAGTTCATTAGAAGAAGCGAGAGGATCTTCATCGCCAATACTAGCTAATACCAGGTCCGAGACACGGTCATTCTGCCCTGTCGGCATCTCTGCCTATGCAACGGGTGCGCCGACACGCTCAAGCTCAAGGTGGGCACATCGGGGGGGGGGGGGGGGGGGGTAGAGGCTAATATAGTCAAGGAAATCGGAACGTATAAATCGTGCTTCCGCCGCTACGGTGTTTAACGTTTTTTACGCTTTGAAGCGATGCCGTTTCATTCCAAGACATGTCGGGAAAATGGATAGCTTTTTGAAACCAGTATCACCTAGCGTCTCACATAGTACACGCTAGAAGTTGATTATTCTCTAAGACACCGGAATCGGCGCTACAAACGGAACGATTATATCTTTCCTTTTCCTCTACTAGGTATCCATACTGCCTATATTCGGCTATGCTGCAAGAAATGAGTTCCGTAGCGACAGCATCATGCTCATATTAGTACTCAGTGATGATACAATCATATTACTGACGAAAACGTTCTGTCAGTGAACTCATTTCAGCCTTTTTTCTGCATAAAATTGATATGACGCAGGAATGAAACGACTGACTAAGCGTTTTCCTCCACCACAACACTGCAGGCGAACAACTGTCCCATCTGCCGGAAGCCCTTCCGGGCGCTCGTTCAGCTCAAGGCAAAGCGGGCCGTCGCGGGAGGCGGCCATGGCCACGGAAAAGCGTGAGTTTGCGAGATACGATCATACATACAGTGGATTAAAAAGATCCGTCGGAAACTCGTTCCGAATATAAGGCGAGAGAGTGTGCAAAAGTGAGAGAATTAGACGCATTTTGGAACGGAAGAAACTGACGGGTGGCCGTTTATTCCACTATAGTAGGGTTCGCTTCCCGACTCTTTTCCTTGTTCTGTCCCACGCCTAGCTGAATAATAGTAGAGCATGCGTACTGAAACGTAAGCGTGAGTAAGAGCATAGTGCTATGGACAGAGAGCGGGAAACGGGCTATGCTGCTTATGCCTGTCTGTACAGGTAACAACCGTTGATGTAGGCCCATGAAACGTAGTCGAAAGCGTATATAGTCTGTTTCCCGTTCCCTAAGCATGGACCGTTATCTTGCAGCTACGAGCAGCTCGTCCTCGTCGAGGCTCTGAATGGACCCCTTCGAGCCATCGGGAGCAGTTCGTCTTCCGGGGATATTGAGGAGGAGCGACCGAGGAGGAGGAGGCAGAAGGTGTACAAGGTAGGGGGATCTGTATCTGGAGTATCTGGAGTTGAACAAATTGAAACGCCTTTGATTTTGGTTCCAAATGTTCTGATAACGTATGCATCAGTTTATCATATACGCAGCACTAGATGGGAGAGAAAAGGGGAGCAGAAGCCATGAAGACCGCGCACATGCTAGTTGTAAGGTTACATAGATGTCATAACTCGACAAGTTTGCGACCTCAATCTAGATTTGCGTTGCAGATTCCGAGCAAGTCCGCCTGTCCCGCAGATGAAGTGATCGAGAACGAGGAGGGCATCGAGATGACTCGTATCATGACGCAGCTGAGACAACGGACTCTCAACGACGACGTCGACCTGGAGGCGGGTATTGTGGAGGTATGCATAGAGGCTTATAATGTTTAGTGGTGGTATGCGATAAGGTGTAGTTTTGGCTTGAGAGGCTACGAGTATTATACATAAACACTGGTCGACGTGATCAAATGCTCTCTAGCGCTGTAATAAAAATAATTCGGGGGATAATAATTCGAGTACCTCACTGAGTTCAAATTTCGCAGGAAACGTACGAGGAAGCGGACAACGATAACGACGAGTCGGACACGACGGAAGACTATGAAGAGGACGAGGGACTGAGGAGGGATCGGGTACGGTGGCTAGGGAGGGCTCACTTTTGACGCTTTTCCCGACCAAATCTCAGCATTCATGCTCTGTTCCTGTATTCATGTATTCCACTAATCCTAGGGACACGTACGATCTCAGCCTACATCTAACTATGGGACAGAGCTTTGCTTTTGCCCTGCTGATAAAAACCGTCGTTAGTTTTGATATGCAAATGGCTTGGAATTCAAGTTTTTGCATGCGTCGCGGTTCGCCACTAGCTGTGCATTTAAATGTTTTGAGCAGTAAAAGCGTAAAAAAACATGTACAGTGTTCTTGTTTTGAAGTGATCTACGGCGCGAATGCAATAATAGAATGCAAAAACGAAGAGTGTAAGGCAGCGGGACTCGCAGAAACAATAGGGCAGGTCCGATTATTGTCTTGAACGGAAATAACTTTTGCTGGATACTGTAGCATTTTGGTTCATTTTTGCTCTAAATTTAGAATTTGGCAAATTGGCAAGTGAAAAGTCCATTCCAAGCGACCGGTAGGGTTGTCCGGCTGTGGGACTGTGAGGACTGTTGTTTTTAGGCGGTTTCTGAGCCGTCGTCGGTCGATTCGCGTGACTCGAGCAATGCCCTTCTCTGCACGGGGGAGCGTATCTAGTCGGGGACTACCGTATACCCTACAGCACTCCCTACAGTACTACCCCCTGGATCTAAGGCCTCCGCGAGCCTGCTGTGAAACAGTTTCCTGAACGGGAAGCGCATTCACTGCATGCTGAGCCGTTTGCAACAATAATCGCAATCATTGTAGAGGATACTGTAGGCTCGCCGTTTAACCGATTGTGTGTTATTCTGTACATCTTGCGATAGGCACCAGGCTGCTTTGTACGTATACAATGCCATTATAACCCCTTAGGAACGAGAGATAGGGACAGCCGCTTAACCATTCTAAAGTGGGGTGGACGAACCGAGTCGTTTGCCTAAATATGTTTGAGCCGCAAGAAACAAACATGAGAAAAGTTCAAAAAGGTACGTCAACCCTATTCTCAAGACGTTATCCCACCTCTTCTAGCAACTAAACTGACCTGACAGCTTCCCCACCACCACCTCGTTCCATATCCTTGTCAGCCCTCCATTCGTTTGCCAACAATACTATAGTGGATTAAAAAGATTCGTCGGAAAAGCATTCCGAATATAGAGAGTGTGCAAAAGTGAGAGAATTAGACTCATTTTGGTACGGAAGAAACTGACGGATCGCCGTTTATTCCACTATAGCTGCTAAACTACTTATGATCCGTGCAAAACCCCAACTTCCATGGTGCTTTTCTCGCTGCATTTTGACCTAACAGATCGTAATAACTCCAGTAGGAAACGTCATAATTGTGCTATGCTATATAATACGCTTGACGATAAATGTGTATATGCCGTTGACCTGATTCAGGCCTGAATTGAGCAGGAAACACGTAAAAAGGTGAAGTTCTTCATCCCCTCAGTTCTTCATTCACCGTAAGGTCTAATGGTAAAGATAAAGCTAAAGATAAAAGTTGATGATCGGGCTACGCTAAGCCTTCACGTAGATCAAAGCATCGCAACACTGCGTTCCGTCAGGCCGAATTATTGGTGGAGGAAAATGAACTTTGAGAGAGCTGCGCAGTTCTTTCCGCTAACCACTGTAAAACTTCAGTCGGAGCCGGCTTTTAGCCTAAAAATAAGCAGGCATTTTGCCAAGAGAGTTTCACTGTAGATCTTTAGCGGAGTGCGCTGCAAAGATTTTCCAACGTTCGTTTTCCTCCAATAATACATATGCCCGGGATGTGCAAAAAGTTTGACATATTTTCGTTCGGAATTTTCTCGATTCCTACCTATGACGCTTTCCTCTCCTTTGAGAAAAAGTCATTTATCGTTTGTTTTGGACCTCTTTCAAAGAAATATGATGGTTTTGATGCACATATCAAACGTCTACGATTTATACAGCGATTTGAAACATGCTACAAGTATGTCAAATTCCATGGTGCTTGTAATACCTTTGTGTCCCTTCGACGTCCATACCCCGCTTCCCCCCCTATCTCTTATTTTGAGTGCTTTGATCTATCTTGTGGATCAGGACTATCTAAATGCATAGCACACATTATTCGGGTCAGATTACCGGAATTTCATGGTCTCTCCTTTCCCCTTTGACCCCATGGTAAGTTGCCTCCCATCATTCAAATGAATATGATTCGTTCAAATAGCGAGGGAAAGACGCAAATACTATTCTAGTTTTTTTTATTTATGTACGCATAACCGAGGTCAGGCTTGAGGAGTATAGATCTCTCCTACATAAACAGGTAAGCAAGTAACTAGCCCAATAAAACCGAGGACTGACTGCAAATGCTTTCAGATGCCTACCACATGGAGCATGCGAGAACATGAAACACTCAGGTCCAGGCGTGCACCTACCGTCAACTTAGTGTATATCGGGACAGATTCGGTATATCTTATACGAGGCCATAACTCCGTTCAAAAAGGGTTTAGAAACTGGGTTCATTCGATTCATCTCATCAAGATCTACCTGTGTACTAAGTCTGAGCTCAATTGGTCAACGCAGAAAATAGTTATGACGAAAAACATGAAAATCGCATTGGGTAGGGGTCTACTTGGACTGCGAGGCAAATGAGCTGTTTTCAGGAGTTCGAAGTTGCTCAATCGTATTCAAATTTGGTATGCGGGTAGACGGGAGTCTAAAGATTCCAAAAATTCCAACCAGAACTTTCTACGACCATTTCTAATCGAGTTTCGGCCTTATTTTGAACATACCGAATATACCGAATTTGTCCCGGTATGAACTAAGTTGACGGTAATTTGTCCAAATTTATTGGCAATAAATAGCAACCTCCGAGGAGAAAGCTTGTGAGAACGAGAGAGTTTACGAGGAGGTCGCCATTAGTTCGCAATTAATTAGTCACTCTAAACGCGCAACAGATATTGAACGTTCATTACTGGGTTGCCAAATCATGATGCACTAGACCTCGCACTTCGAACTGGAACTAATATAATGATTATCCAAGACCTCGCTGACATTTTCCCACAGATAGTCTATATTTTATGTAGCCTGGCTATTGCCATGAATATCCTTGATATTACTATCTGCACAAAAACCGGGCAACGTGAGAAGGTCATGAATCCCTGGAGGCATAATGTTTGGCATTGCCTAGGCTTTAGAAGCTTTCCACAGCACAGCAGTCCAGTCGTTCTAATAGCGAATAGCGGTTTCCGCGCTTATCCTGTAGGCGAACCAGTAAGCGAAAAATTCTGAATTTTTTCCAGTCGCTCTTGAGAAAATTCAGAAATAGTGGTCAATTCGTTATTAGACACATTCTTCACCGGGCGGAATGCTGTGACAGACGATAAGGCCACAGCAAAGCCACATTGCACACTAATTTCTTCTTTTGTTCTGATAACACCTATTATCCCCATTTCTCTGTGATTTGCATAAACTATGTCCATGTCTGATCCTTCGACCGGTGAAGGAGCTGTTTCTGGCCAGCTACCGCTGATGCAGGGGGTCTACAGCCTACAATGAGGTCGTTCCTTTTCTAGATAATGAAATCACTCCCCCTTCTCAGCAATGAAAATCGTTCGTTCTGTATTTAAATCTTCGTGCCGGCCTACGTCCAAGGAAGAATCTGTGCAGGCCTTGCATAGATAGGCTGTCTAGATGCACCAATAGCTATCTGGTTCTGGTTCTGGTTTATCACCTTTATCAGGACTAACATTGGCTGAGGTTCCAAAGGAGTGGTTGCTTGATATAGATGGGAGAGGTCAGAGACTTCGAATCTTCTTCAAAACAACTCACTCAGTCCGAGGTGCCGAGAGATCTTGAGTAGTCCTCTTGATCGTCGTTTGGCGCATACTTCTCCCGAGCGCCAATTCGTTATGGAGA
>LS885535.1:155944-177606 GCA_900490955.1 Micoletzkya japonica | reverse complement strand
TTATTATTATTCTTATTATTATTATTATTATTATTATTATTATTATTATTATTATTATTATTATTATTATTATTATTATTATTATTATTATTATTATTATTATTATTATTATTATTATTATTATTATTATTATTATTATTATTATTATTATTATTATTATTATTATTATTATACCTGCTTGAGCCATGCCCGGTGGTTGTTCGCGGCGGCCTGCAGTACCCGGTAGCGATGCTCGCGGGTCTGCCCGATGACTGTCTGCAGGTCCGAGACACGCGAGCGAACCTGTATTGAGGGGTGAATGCGGATATATTGAACAGGCAGCCATCTCATTTGTACGGGCAAATGTGCAACGCTGCCTTACTCACAAATCAGAGAAAAAATTTCCTAATTATCTATAGATAGTTGGGGAGCTATCCTCCAGGACGTGAACTTCGGCTGAGGGAGTGCGAAATTTCACTCTGCTTATCTAGATTTCGATTCAACCTGCAGGCTAGCTCCAAGCTTAGCTTATCGAGTTACCAGCAGAGAACCCTATGATTTGTCCTCAATGAAAGTAGGTATTATTTAACAAGCAAATCTGTTCACCTCTTATTATAAAGAAATCTATTCAAATCTAAATCTATTCACTCCTGGAGTGTTGGAGGGGAAGGGGATAGGTCGAAATTGTGCGGTCTAATATTTTGTCGCCTTAAATAGGCAGTATTCGCCTGTGGAAATAAGACGCAAATCCATCGACTTACCTCCTGCAGGCTGTTCTGGCGTTCCTTCGATGTCCGCGGGCAGTTGCCGAACAGCTTGGCCTTGAAGCCGTCGGTGACCTGAAACGAGAGGTCAAAGATCCAACTGCAAAGTTCAAGGATCAGACTACGCAAAACCTACCTTGTTGATGATGTTGCGCAGGCGGTCGCCCTTGTAGAAGACGATGAACACCGACTTGTTCACCTTCTCGCCCTGAATCGTGAGCTCAAAGATCAGTCTGAAGATCGAAGATCAACTCCAAAGATCAAAGATCAACTCCAAAGATCAAAGATCAACTCCAAAGATCAAAGATCAACTCCCCACCGTCTCGGGGTCCTCCAGGGGCTCTTCAATGTCGGAGGAGCGGACGTAGGCCGTGTGGTGGCAGGCCCTCCACAGGACCCTCTCGAAGGCCGGAATGCGGTCGCGCTTGATCACGCCCACCACGTACCTGGAAAGATCAAAGATCAAAGTCCAAAAATCAAAGATTAAACTACAACTGACTGGACGGGCGCCTTGTCCTTGCCGCCGCTGGCCAGCTCCTCCTGGTCCTCGAGTTCGACCGTCGCCTGGTCGTCCATGCCCTGCGAAGGGGAATTCAGAAATCAAAAGTTCAGAGATCAAAGATCAAAGTTCAAAGATCAATGATCAACTCACGCCCTCGAAGAACTCGTCGGTCTTGACGAGGACGGCGTCCCACTCTTTGAGGTCGCAAAAGTTGCGCTTGAGCAGCGCATCCGACTCGTTCATGTTCTTGACGTCACGCTCCAGGTCGTTGAGGGTGGCCTGGAGGGGGGAGAGAGTACGGTAGGCGATAGAATACGGCAGGCTAGGAGGGATACAGTAGGGTAGGAGGATAGACCTAATTCAAGCTTTGGCACGTGATATTGTGCGCATTTAATGTACGATTTTGACACAGAATTTACGGAATTGACGCAAGATGCAAGATCAGTATAATTTCATCCAGCCATCAGTGACTCATCACTACAATGTTGCACCGTACATCGACTATTCTCCGGCCAATCCTTCTCTAGCGATCCCTCCACCCGGTGCTTAAACTCGTCATGCGCCTCTCGCTTTAATCCGCATCGATCAAATATTTCCATTGAAATTTGAATTCGCGCTGGCGGGAAAATGGCGGGAAGTTTGAAAATTCAAAAGCTACCTCCAGCTGATTCGTCTCGGTCGTCTGCATGATCTCGTAGTCCCCGTCGTCCAGCTGGCCCGCGATCGACATCTCGTCCTTCGTGATCTGCGACTCGAGGAAGCCTGGAGAGATCAAAGATCAAAGATCAAAGCATAGGGAGCAAAGATCACAACTCACGCAGCTTGCGCTCCATCTCATCGTAGCGACGGATGTCGCGCACGAAGATGCGCTGGAAGGCGTTCACGTCGGGGTTCAGCTGAAAGTGATATTTGATCTTTTCGTCTTTGATTTTTTATCTTTGATCTTTGATCTCCAATCCCTTACATCCTTGAACTGCACGCAGTCGTGCTTGCCGAGTTCGGAGACCGCAGCAAATGCTGCATCCTGAAGGTGAGGTTACAGTACTCTTTGAAGTTTGATCACTAGAGTCTAGTTTGAGCTGCAAACTACACCTTAGCTTGATCTTTGGTCCTTGGTCTTTACTACGAACCTTCTCCACGATGAGCTGGCAGAAGCGCATCTCCTCCGAGCGGTAGAGCGATCCCATGGTCGAGCTGTGTTACCGACCGCCTGGGGTTTCGCTGGATGAGATCAAACTAGAAAGATCAAAGATCAAAAATTAAGATCAAAGATCACGAGAGGCCAAGAAGAGAACAACGACACTTCACAGAGGCCTACGATAAATGTCGCCGTTACCGCGAAAACAACAAGACAAACAGTAGAGAGAATGAGAGGTATTGTGATACGCACGTCAATGAGTCACTGATTTCCCAATGGAAACGCGAAGCAAGCAAGGCGACGACAATATTCGGGAGCGATACATCATTGCTGCAAAGCTGGTATTATTATAGTAAGTTTAATTCTACGGGATCTAAGTAGCTGCCTACGGCAATAATACGGCCTATCAAACTATATAAATATTAATCTGGGTTTGATGATCAGAAGCAATCTCGCCGCGTCCAGAGAACTATCTATCAAACCCCCCCCTCCCCCCCCGGTCTGGTCAGAGGTGTTCTAATCGTCTCCTCTGTTTGATTTATCGTGCGCGCACCCACCCGAGGAGATACTCTGAGAAATGGAGAAATTGAGAGGCAGAGAGAAAAGGGGGGGAGGTCGTTGTTGTCAGTCAGACAGAGTTAGAGGGGTCCATTAAGGGTTCGCCTTTGACGATCTGTTCCCCGGCTCGAGCCTCTGATAAATACCAGTACGTGCCTTGAGGGGCTGAATACTGAGAGATACCCTTCAAAAGGATCATAGTATCCGTTACGGGGGAAGCGATAGTGGCCAACAAAGCGATGGGGTGGACAAGGGAAGTGTTCTGTCTGTGTGTGTGTGTATGTGTGTGTGTGTGTGTGTGCATGTCCGTCTGTCTGTCACCATTTCATTGGACGGATGCTGCACACCAGCCACTATGCATAGGATCAAACCAAACAAGCGCAGAGGGGAAGAATGAGAGGGGAGGAGGGGGAGGGAGATAGAATCGACAGCAGCCATCAAATGCGTCGTAATCCTCCCCTCTCCTCTCCCCATACAGTCCTCCCTCTCCCCCTCCTATCTATTATTCCCCTTTCCCCCGTGAAAGATGATCGAAAGAGGGACAGCGAGTGTACACTGGACAACTAGAGATATCCATGTCTACCTACCTATGCAGTTGGCGAATCTGGAAAAGAGAAAGATGAAATGGTGATTCTGAAAAGACTTTGCGTAGTTTGGTATTCATAGAGGGGTCTTCTAGATCGCGGGACATATGGTATTTTACTTCAGAGCGGACGATGCCGGCAAATACGGAATTCCTGTTGCGGGAAAATATTTAGGATTCGCATCATGCATCGTTATAATGACGACGATCCCAGGGTTGTTATTGATAATGGCCTACCCTCTCGCACGCTCTTCATTCCGCACGCTCTCTCGCCCCCTCTAGACACTTTCGCGTCTGCACGCTCCTCGAGTACTGTGCTCTCTCGCTCTCCCCTTTCTCTCCACATTTCCCTTTACATCATTGAAATGCCATGGTTTTGGTGCTGCGAGTGCGTGAATGACCTAGATGAAAAGGGGAGAAGGGAAAGCGAATCGGCGAAGGGATCAAAGCATGTCTGATAGTAGTTGTTACATTGTCAAGAGTATTCGATCTCAGATAACTCGTAGAGATCAAAGATCAAGAAAAGGGCAGAATCGAGGAGGAAAGGTGAAAGGAACGAGGAGGCAAGGGGGAAGAGATCAAAGCATGATAATAGGGTGGAGGACAGACTACCTACTGTGCACGTATTGCGTATGGTCTCTGTGTGCTATATGAAAATACAGGAATCAGACGGCAAATAAGCTTCCTTCAAGTGTGGTGGAATCAAAAGATCCGTTGGTATCTAGTTCACGAAGAATGTCGCGCAAAAGACCGTGTTCAAATATGTGAGAGAAACAGACGCATTCCGAACCAAGACATTAGAAGAATGGTTTATTCCACTATGTCATTGCGTCTAAGGATGTGGCCATACCTTCTTCGAAGGTTATAATGACGACGTTTCCCCCACAAAGGTGCGAATGACATGCCAATGATTCAGATATATCTATTCGCGGCATTGTTGCTCATACGACCACCACCTGACACTTCCCCTTTCCTGTCTAATTGGGAAAGTACGCGATGATCGATAGGTGGTAGAGCACTGTGTTCATTGAGAGAAACAAGTAGGGACGAAAATAGTGTAGCACAGCAGCATAATGAGCATTTTTTGCGATAAGATAAAGAACTGAAAAGTTTATACTTAAATTATTCTGTTTCAGATACCGAAACCGACACTTCATAGCTAAAAGAAGACGCGATTTCTTTCGCCAAACGGCACACGCGAATATGCTCATCTATTCAGACATGATTGTGATAGGAAAAAGTTGGTACATCGAGCAAAGAAAATAGATGAGAGATGACACAAAATCCGGCGAAGTATCGTCGTGTCTAGTATTGGAATTACGATAATCTGCGAGATCAAAGATCAGAGAAACTCTGGCGACTCGATGAGCAAACGCGGCCGGAACGGAAGACTGTCGAGAAAACGCAATCAACCCGTCGTCGTTGTATACGATTCACCGGCATTCGGTGTCGTCTAATGAAGGCGCGTTCTCTTGCCCTTTCTCTCACTTCGTCACCCCTCGTACGCCCCCTAAGTAATTATCAAGTAATTATCACAAGTTTCGCTTATTTATTTATCATACCTTCTCACAGCATCGTAGCGATCCCCAATCACTGGAAGCCCTTCATTACCCCTATCCTGGCCTAGGTAGTTCCACCCACCCAAGATTTTGCTGACTTTCGCTTTCCTTTCAAGTAATATCACCCCAGTATCCTCACCTAAGGCTCCCCCCTCATCCCTCCATTTCACCCCTCTCTTCCCACTGATCCAACCAGTCCCCCCTCCCCCTTTGTACCATCCGCATTCAAATCAGAAACGCCGGCGGAAACGCGCCACGCTGGGCAAAGTCAAAAGTGATCCGGACAAATAAAAGAAAGATCACTCCCTGAGATCAAAGATCGCCTCGCGAGATCAAAGATCAAAGATCACCTCCTGCATTTCACACCAGTTTCCCGGAAGCGGCGAGTAAGCGGCTTATACCGCCCAGCTTCGACACCTTGAGAAGACAAAGAAATGCGGGGAGGGAAAAGGGAGGTGTTCCTGTGGGGAGAGTGCTCATACTACGAGGTGACAAAATGTCTCGAAGTCATCGTTATCAGCTAATTTGCATATTAAGAACGGAATAATACAAAATATTAACAGAGTAACGCTGCCTAGTTCATTATGAAAGGCAGTCCATCATAATACACAGTGTTCTAAATGTTAAAGGGACATGGAAGCGACAAACTTTTTGAAACCGAATATGGCAATATTTGTAAAATATGTTTCTTGGACGACAATAAACATAATAGCGTTTGAAAAATATTTTTAAAAAATTTCTGGAGCGAGAAATATTTATTTGTTCCGGGAATACCTCGATGCCATTTGCCTCGTTACTATGCGCTAAACGCAGTAAGACTGCGCCTTGGCTGGGAAACGATTTTTAGGATATCTCGCGAAGTAGACATTTTTGTGCACTCTGGTTTTGGTTTTTATATTATTTAGGCGATAAACTTTCATATGAAAGCCAATCTTTTTTGGCTTCCATGTCCCTTTAAGCGAACGAGCCAAAATGCTTATAGGATACGGTGTTTTCCGTGCGAGAGTTCCCACCGAAATTAGCGTTATTTTTCGTCATTTCGTTCGCTTAACATTTTCACTGCTGTCAGAACACTGTGAATAGTGCATAGACGGGCTCTCAGAAAGTGTGAAGCGCTTCAATCGCATTGAGAGAAACAGAGACAGATAGAGAGACGGTACAAGACGGCGATAAATAGGTGATACTCCCCCCCCCCCTATCCTCTCCTCCTCTCGAGCGCACGCTAAACGATCACCTAGAGAAGAAGGGGGAGGAATAAGAGGAGAAGATAGATGCCTATCTCAGCCCTAGACAGTACTCACTCACTATACAGTTTTACGCCGCGATCAACTACAGTATACCGGTATCCATCAGCTATGGAAGTACACGAGACAAGGATGAAGCCCTACAGCCACCATGAAAACGGCTCGTGTTCTACACTGATAGTTCACCTTCTATCTATCCCGCTCCCCTCCTCCCCCTTCCCACCCTCTCACTCTGCCCAACTAGTTGTTCTATCTCTCGCTCTTCTCTCGCGCCGAGAGACTATTTTCTGGTCTTCGGCCGCAGGTAGCACTCTCTCTCTCTCGTTCCCTTCTTCTCTCATCCCTTTCCCTCCCTCCTCTTTCTCTCTTTTCTCCCTCGCAAGTTACGATACCCCTCTCAAAGGCGGAGCTGACCCCTATCACTATCACCAAACTCTTAGCAGCGGCTTAGCGCCAGAACTACGCCATGTCAACGGGAACACTATCATCGATGTCTCTCTTCAAACAGAGCCTATCAACTGCTTCTTCTTCTTCTTCTCAATCGTCTTATAATCTTTTGTTTGCCGCTGCGCCCAAGTTAGCAACAAAATCAGTTCATTATTCAAGAGAGAGAGACAATGCAGACATTAGGAGGGTGGAGCATCGGAGGGTTCAGACAGTGAGAGAAAGGAGGGCAAAGTGAACGAGGGTATCGATGCTACCAAACAAACAAACAAACAATCAACAACCTTCTTCAGCTCCAACGGGACTCAAACGTTTGAAACATACTACAGTAACGAGGGAATCGGCAGCGTATGATCAACTGGATAACAAGAAACCATTAACAGATTGAAGGGGGGGGGGGTGTCTGGGTAGGTAGGTAGGTAGGATGGATACTATCGGGAGCATTTCAACAAACAACAAGAACAACAAACGATGCCTAACCATGTAGACCAAATCCAAGGGCCACCTACCTAATTGTAAGCTAAAAGGGTGGGACATTGACGGGAAAGCTATCGAGTCAAATCGTGTGCTTCAACTTTCCTGAATGGTATCTTACAGATACGGGATATCAAAAAGAAGAGACGGGATAACAACAACAACAATCGACAACAACATACAATCGGTTCTTAACTGCGCCAACAATCAACATGGTGTTTTGCTACCTCCTTGAAGGGGGTGCATCAGACTACAATACTACGGGGGCTGGTCAACACAAACAAAAACAAAAGCAAAACCAGGACTTAGATCCAATGGGTTATAGGGAGCGTGAAAGGGAGGGGTGAATACGAGTAACAAAAGATAAGGATAAAGGTAGTTGGGTGAATGATTGATTGATTAGGAGTACAGAATATTATTTGGGCATCTTCTCAGAATCGTAGTCTACTCGTCATCATCATCCTCCTCATCGTCGTCATCCTCCTACAAGCAAGCAATATTCATCAACCAAACGAGGAGCCTTTCCCCATTTCCGGCCACTAAACTTCGGCATACCAAAGGATTACTGTAATTACAAGACCGCCATTCGCAACCCAGGACAATCTACTCATCTCACCATTGCTTTTTTTCTGCCACTAGCTACTGCAATTCCAATCTTTTAAGCAAATATTCCCATTCTACTCACCTCATCGTCGTCATCTTCATCAGATTCCGGCAGCAACTTGGCCTTCTTGGCTGCGGGCGACTTGGCCGAGAGGGCAGCCTTCTTCTTGGGAGGGGGCACCTCGTCCTCGCTCTCCTCCTCGTCCTCTTCCTCATCGTCATCCTGAATCACACCGTCATCCATCATCCATCTACGGGCAAGCACAGCTAGACTAACCACGGCTCGGTAAAGGACCAATCATGCAAAATGCTTTCACGTCACCGCCCCATCTCTTTACTCCTCTCTACTGCCTGTGGAAATTATGGCACTTTCGTGGCTCTCCTTATGGTTCACATGTCTAACACTAGTCACAGCCGATGCTTTTGGTACAAGTCCACGACATTTCCCGATCCCAGCTCACCTCCTCATCGTCATCCGATTCGGGAAGGGCGGCAGCGGGCGTCTTCTTGCCGGCCGCGGCTCCCTTAGCAGGGGTGGCCTTGGCAGCGGGTCCCTTAGCAGGAGTGGCCTTGGCCGCGGGTCCCTTCTTGGCGGCTACGGGCGCCTCCTCAATCTCCTCTCCACTCGACGGAATCTCCTCCTCGTCCTCGTCATCCTCCTGCGAATAGCCAAATTAGGCACTAGGCACGACTTCCCTAGAGAGTCAACGTTTTCCTAGACAACGCACCCCTTCCCAGCGAATTAAACACGATCATCCGTTTCAGATTCATGTTCTGAGTTCACATCTACTCCATACTCCCGGTCCCGTCCCTTCCTCACCTCATCGTCGTCCTCGCTATCCTCGGCCACGGGCTTGGCAGGGGTCTTCTTGGCCGGTGCAGCGGGGGTCGTTGCCTCCTTCTTCTTCTTCTCCTCAGCCTTCTTCTCCACGTTCTCGCCCTTCTTCTGCTCCCTCTTCTTCATAAAGGCATACAGGACGGTCACGGGCTGGCCGAGAACCTGGGGGGGGGGGGTGCATAGATTAATATTCAATCGACTATATATTGTAACTGCGCAATATCGTATCGACTAAAAGATTAACTGCGCATCCCTATAAAAGAAGCAAACCGGCTACGACCGACGCATTTATTATCTGAATAAAAGTAAAAATACTGTCCCCCATTCTCCCCCGCTCACCTTGACATTCTTGCTGGCGTTGAACACCCTCGCCGCCTCCTCAACCGTATCGAACCGAATGAGTGCCCACGTCTCCAGCTTCAAGGCCCTCTTCCGCGCGGGGATGATGATCTCACTCGCCGTCTTGAACACCGCTTGGAGGTCCTTCTTGGTGACCTGAACCGGAGATTAGTAGAGATGAGAGAAGCCAGCGCCTTTCTGATAGCTAAGCCTCACGTACTAATCATTAGTGGGCACTATCGCCTTTTATCAATATCAAAAAAGCACAGCTGCAAAATAGACGCTTTTGAACACCTCTAGAAATCCTCGAAAAAAAACTGAAATACAAAAATACAGAAAAGAAATTAAAAAGAAACGAACCTCGGCCACCAATCGTCGGACACACAGCAGGAAGGGGTCCACGTCGCGCTCCGTCTTCTTCTCGGCTAAACAGTTCCATTAAATTATATATATATATATTGATTTTGTCTTGCTAATTGTAAGTAATAAATTCGTACGTTTCGGTCGTATTATTTGTTCAATGATACTCATCAAACGGTTCTGATAAACAACCTTCTCTACATAACGTCTCTGTTTACCCATGTACCACAATCTTCAAAGTGATCGATACCGGAAGATCGAAATAAACAGGCATCAAAGCCGAGCTATTCCGACATAGTATCAAAAGCCCAGGGAAAAGAAAAAAAAACAAAAAGGAAGGCATACATAAATATTTCCTACAAGGAATTGGGTCCCACAACCCACTTTTTAACAATAGTCACTCTTTACGTCATGATATGGATCAGAGCACCCTGATTAGGACTCAGGCATTCCCACTTTCTGATTTTGCTTTTGAGCTTCACTATCGCGCCTAGAACAACCATTCTTCGAGCGAGAGACCGTGCAAAGTGAAGAGAGCGCAGAGAGTGAAGCGGTCTAAACCCCAATTAGCATAGACGAGCCTTTCGCGATCCTTTAACTCACCAATGAGCTGCATGTGAGACTTGCTCTTCGCTCCGCAGTAGTCCACCTTCAGGTCCTTCTTCTTCGACAGGAGGGCAAAGGCCTTGTCCGCCTCCTTCTCGCTCTTGAACATGATCCATCCCACATCCCGGTTGGGTCGTCGGCGGACGTTCGTGATGCCCTCCACCAGCTTCTTCAGCTCCTCGTCCTGCAATCAGCGTAAACTGTAAACCGAAAGGCCCAGAACTAAAAATCAAAGGCACCCCGGGGGGGGGGGGGGGCCTCAACCAACTCTTCTACTGCTCATCCACTCACCGAGTCCTTCCGATTGAATCCCTTGATGAAGAGCGTCTTCTTCAACTCCTCGTCCCTTCTGCTCTCGTGGTCTGCCACCAGAGACTTGGGCAGTTCCTGTGCGAGCTTCCTCTTCAGATCAGCCTTCGGCTCGTCCTTCTTCACTGGCTCGGCCGCCTTCTTCGCCGGAGTGGCCTCGGACTTCTTGGCTGGCGCAGCGGGGGCTGCAGCAGCCTTCTTGGGGGCGGGGGCGGCCTGCAAATTCGTCTATTACGGTAGGTATACGGTATTCAAACGCGAGGCACACCTTCAGCACACCCTCCTCCTTCATACACATACAACATAGCTTCCAGCAATCTAGCTAGCATGAAGCGAAAACCCCCTTGAATACCTTGACCGGAGTCTCCTCCTCTTCCTCTTCCTCCTCTTCATCTTCATCTTCATCGTCGTCCTCCTCACTATCATCTTCCTCTTCCTTCTCTTGTCCCCCCTTCACGGGAACCTTTCCCTTGGCGGGAGTGGCCTTGGCTCCCTTAGCGGGCACTTCCTCCTCCTCTGAAAACGGACAATTATTAATAGCTACACACATTTCCTTGGTTGAGAGCAAGACTATATTCAGCCATTCCACGATAATGCTCAAAACGTACCCTCATCCTCGTCCTCCTCCTCATCTTCATCATCATCCTCGTCATCCGATTCGTCAAACTGCAGCTTGGCCTTAGGCGCGGCTCCCTTCGGGTGGGGCGTGGCGGGAGTCTTGCGGGCCTGAAATACGTACGTTTGATAGGGGAAGCCTGTTCGAACAACAAGTGATAGTAGCCAAACGCAAAGATCATCATCTCACGGCAGAGGCGGGCGTGGATGCCTTGATGTCCACCTTCTTCGTCGCACTCTTCTCCGATCCCGCAGCCTTGACGATGCTCTTGGGAGTGGTCGTGGCCTGCAATTCCCAATTTAGCACTCAAGCACCGCTATTAACGAAACTCTACCCTAACGATAATGAAAGAGGACGCAAGAAACTTCGCCATGTTCTAATCGAGCTTAACCGTAAGTGCCGTAATCCCTCTGCCCTCACCTGTTTTCCCTTTGGTGCCTCCTCGACGTCCTCATCCTCCAGACTTTCGTCATCATCATCATCTTCTTCTCCATCATCCTCATCGTCGTCTTCCTGAAAGCAGGCCACTAAAACAACTGAAGAGGAGCATCATTGCATCATCAAACAGCTTTTCATAAGGAGCGCAAGAGCTTTCAATTCGCACCGTTAGTCATTCTTAAGAGGCCATTTTCGCTATTCCATTCTTTCCTGTTCCTAATGTGTTATTTTCGTCTCCATTTTATCACTGATCTTATTCGCACTTCCATGTGATCTGCATAAACTATCTATTGTACATTCTCTCCATACCGCCTTCTCTTCATTCTTTTCCCCTCTCTCGGAGGATTCAAAAAAATTCCCTTGGAATTAACCCACTTCGTCATCATCCTCCTCATCGTCGTCATCAACCACTGGTTTAGCGGGCGTCTTCTTCGCGGGTGTTGCTCCCTTCTTGGCAGGAGTGGCCTTGCCCTTCGGAGCCTCGTCTTCTACAAAGCAAAATCCTGATTGTTGCGGACCGCTTGTGCAAGCCAAAGGTTTTGTTACAATACCTTTTTCAAGTGAACTACATGATTTTAGTTTAGTTTTTCACGTAGAATCCGAAAAAAGTAGACCAAAACGCACAGTTTCAAGATTTACGACAAGTGATTTTTAGATTTCGTTGACAGCAGGCAACGTTGAATTTAGGACCTACCACTCTCATCGACCTCGCTCATCTCCTCATCCTCGTCCTCTTCTTCCTCCTCCTCCTGGGGCTTGGCGTCAAAGTAGCGACCCTTCTTGCCCGCAGGCGTGGTCGGCGCGGACTTGGTCTTCTTGTTGGTGGGCTCTGAATGCGGCGGTCAAAGCTCCTCCCATTGGATAAAGCAATGGGCGACCCGGAGAGGTTAGCTTGAGAAGAGGAGAGTGCGACTGTACTACAAGGACAAATGTGTCGAGTCCTTCTGATGTTTCTTTGATTAATCGAGTAGCAAAACCATAAACAGGACTCAGTTTCACATGGAAAATAGTAGCAAAACGGATGAGCAGCACTCTCCTCGCGGGGGTAAGTAAGCAAAGCGTCTAACTCGAACCGATGTTCTCCTCCTCGTCCTCCTCATCATCGTCCTCTCCGTACTTCCTCTTCTGTCCGTTGAACTTGTCTCCTCCGAAGCCTCCTCGTCCTCCGCGGAATCCGCCTCCACGACCACGTCGATCCTCGGAGAAGCCGCCTCGGCCACCCCGGAAGCCGCCGCCTTAAAGTGTCATCATCAGTACTATGGCGCTGAACTACCGGATAATGTACTATACTGCCAAGCTTCACCCAAGCTGCAGTAACTGACGGCAACTGTGCCAACGCCTAGTAAACAAAATAAAATAGTTGAAGGCAAGCTAACCGCGTCCTCCTCCTCGAGAGAATCCTCCTCCTCCCCTTCCGTCACGGGGCGAGAACTTTCCTCCGCCATCGCGGGGGGAGAATCCGCCTCCGCGTCCGCGGAAAGCTACGTCTCCTCCGCCACCTTCAAACACAGCGTAAATTAAAAAGCTCCCAATTGCGATATATGCCGTCCCAGCCCACTTTTGACTCTATCAGAATGTAGAGTCAAAGCCCCCTCAGAAATCCTATACAAACCTCGTCCTCCTCTGAATCCTCCCCTGCCTCCGGGAGATCCTCCCCGTCCCCCACCGCCCCTCCACGGCGATCCTCCTCCCCTTCCTCCACCCCCGAACCCTCCTCCTCCTCCACCACCCCTCCAGGGGGAGCCCCCACGTCCGCCACCTTCAAAAGACAAATTTAACGATATCCCAAAATAATTGGACGATTTCAGCGAATCTTACCTCGCCCTCTGCCTCCTCCACGTGCCGGACTGTCGTAACCCATCGTGAGTTTAAGTTACTGCAACCGGAACTCATTAAATAATCGATATACACACTAATTATGCACGAAAAACGCGTAAAACTCGATCAAAAAAGGAGGAAGCAAAACTCAAATTCGTGACGCCTAAACAGTGTCCGCTGCGTAGCGGCCCAGCTGACCTCGACAATGCGAGTACAAGTGGGCTGCTACGCAGTGTCTTTTTTCAGATATTGGCACTTTGCCAAGGTCTGTTCAGCCGTTTTCACAGTGTGATCGGGGGCCTTGCAAGACCGGTTATCTAGTGGTGTTCACGCTGTTTCGGCTTGTTTCCGGTGGCTTGCCTGGTGCCTTGCTCTTCCGTGTTCTCTTTCTTTGTCGTTTGCATAGAGCTTGAGCCCGTTCTTCACTCAGAATCTCCGTTTATCCACCTATTTTGCAGTTTGTGATTCAAACTTACTGTGAAAGCTTTCTAAAATTTCAATTTCAGGGTAAGAATGAACATCCGCGTGGCACGGCCTGAGGATCTGATGAATACGCAGCATTGCAATCTGATGTGTCTGCCGGAGAACTACCAGATGAAGTACTACTTCTTCCACGCTCTTTCCTGGCCTCAACTCAGCTATGTGGCCGAAGATGATAAGGTCAGAACGGTTTCAGAATTATTTAAGATGTGCGAAAAAGAAAAATCAATCGCGTTTCGCAACGCATTGGGTGTGCTTCAGAACGGGATTAGCGCCGGCCTTTGTCATTAGGTGCACGTAATAATGGAGGCGCTCTATTCATGCGTATTGCGAAATGGCGAAATGAATTGTAACGTGAAGCTTTTGCTATAGCCTTCCAGCAGCTCTAGCCATTCGAATTGATGCTTTTTCCGCAGCTTTCCCTCGGTCTCCGCTCACAAGCAGGAGATTTGTGCTATCCGCCTTTCTCGTAAATAGCGATTTTCGCGCTCTGCTATGATGCTACCGTTACCGGAAGCTTTGTTGACGGGAACAGAACAGTAGCTGTCTTGGAAATATGTGCGTTTCTTGTGTTGACAACGAACGAAATAGATGTTTACTATTAATTTACTACTCATGAGTACAAGTTTAATATAGTATGGTATAGGGCAACGTCGTCGGCTATGTTCTGGCCAAGATGGAGGACGAGTCGGATGAGGAGCCCCACGGGCACATCACCAGTCTCGCGGTGAAGAGGAGCTACCGGCGACTGGGTGGGTCCTGAACGGAATTGCATGAGTAGTGGAGGGATCACGGTAGCCGCATTTTATTAGTTCGCTGAAAATGCCTGTCAACGGTATCAATTTGTGAATCGTTTGTGCAGAGGCTGTTAAATACTCCTGCAGTAATTAATACCGGTGTTAGAGTAGGTGCTTATGAGTCTTTCCTTCTATAAAGCTTTTCTGGATACGGTAATCCTTGTTATCCGTTCAGGACTCGCGAACAAGCTGATGGACCAGACGGCGCGTGCTATGATCGAGACTTTCAATGCGAAATTCGTCTCGCTGCACGTCCGAGTCTCGAACAGGTTGGCTATAGCCTTGTCATTTACTTCTTGAAGCATGAGAAAAGAAAAGAATATAAGAGTATTTTCGCGTTCATTTTGCTATAGACGCTTTGTATGCGTGACGTTTTCACATTCGGCGTGGAAGTCTTAAATCGAGACTATTATCGCCGAATCACAGTGTTGATGAAAGCGACATGTTGTATGTATGTGCTGCTGTAGCTATTTGGTGGCCTATTAACGAACATTCTGTTAGTTTATCGTTTTTAGAAGCTCGTTAACATAAACAAAATGCTGCGTTGCTCAATGTCTTTGCAGTTAAGGGCTTCATAATTTGTCCCAAACTTATTCATAGCGTTCTGCAATTATTTTGAAGTGTTTTTTTCATTCTGAAAGGAAGTAGCAAAAAGCAATGGAATGCATTATATTGATTTATGCTTACAGAGCTGCCCTCAACCTTTACCAGAATTCGCTCAAGTTTTCGATTGTGGATGTGGAGCCCAAGTGAGTCAGCATAATATTTCTTTTATTTTGTGGTTTATAGTTTCTCAGTGTTTGAGAAAAATACCTTTACCATACGTGGGCAGAGACAGTTTAGCACAGTGGTCGACCCATACATGCAATAGGCTAACTACTACTTGTAAAGCTGTATTATTCCAGAGTTTTCATTGGTAGACCAAAAGAAAAGATCTAGGTTTATATTGGTAGGCACCAAATTGAAATAATCGTCTTTAACTCTGCCCACGTACGGGAACGTAGAAGGGACGTGTTTCTGAAATACGTAGATTTATTCAATGCAAGATAAAGTAGGCGGGGATGTGCTCGTCCAAAGCTTCATCACTACTGGTCTTATCGTCATTGATCATTATGGTCACTTATATTATTACTATATTACTCCCTTGATTCCATACAGGGTTACTGACAATTATTTCAGTTTGGGCCCTACCATAGTATAAATTTTGGTTTTTCATAGCCTAACAACAAGGTTTCTCGCGTAATGTTATGTCTACCAAGTTAAGCTTCTGACAAAAAGCAGGCTCCTACCACACGGTCATATATATAATAGCAACTTCGTTGAATTCTAAAGTGCCTTGATTTTGTAGAAGAGAACGTGATAAAAGTGCCTTGATTAACTCTAAGAAGCTTAGAATACAGCATAATTTGGCTGAAAACGCTAGCGTTGGAGGCCAAAGCGCCTTGATTCTGTACATTTTCACAGCAAAAAGTGCCTTGGTTACGTCGGATCCGACGTACTATTTGATCTATGCACACGACAGTCGACTGCGAGTGCCCATGTCAGCTTGATTCCTCTAAATTCAGATACTACGCAGACGGCGAGGATGCGTACGCGATGAAGCGGGATCTGGTCGCCTTCTCGAAGGAGAAGAACATTGAACCGGCGGATAAGGAGGTATGGTTGAGGAAAATGTTCCGTCCGCCGTCTCATTCCTACGTCCGACGAGAGAGCGAAGCGGTATGAAGAGACTGCAGACAAAGTAGGGTCGACTTTTTTCGTCAATAATATAGAGCGGCCGCTTTTTTTTGGAGATTTGCAATCGAGGCCTTGTGCCTTCAATCATACTTCAATCATTGCCGCAAAGCGTCTCGTCACCAAAAGCGATGACAGATTTTTGACCGAAACAACTCGATTGCAGAACTCTACTTTTTTTATGGGAATGTGAAATTGGTTAGAGTACAATCTAAACTGGGGGTAGTCGGTTATCATTTTTACTGGTGAAAGTCGCTGATAGCTTCTTGTGCTTTGCTACTGTACAGGCGGCTTCACAAACATTGTTCGTTACATGGCCCGTTTTTCAGACCTTCTACACGTCGAAGAAGGACGAGGATGGCAAGCGAAAGCGCCACAACTAGGCTATGCGATATGTGATCTCCGGGAATTAGGAATAAGAACCGGACTTTATAAAATACGGATGCCCTCCATGTTATCCCGAAAACATGGAACTTTAGCAATCGGATGGCATCCGTCGATTTTGTTTTCCTCGTTACTCAATGATCTTTTTCTATTGTTCATCTAGACGTTACAGCTAATGATCCGTTGATTGGCTTTTTTATTTCGAATTGATTATTTGTTGATTTGCTTTTCTCTGTGTGTATGTGTGTATGTGTGTGTGTGTGCTCTTCTCGCCTCTTCTGGACGGCGTGGCCTTTTCCCGCACTGCCAATCCCCCCCTCTCCCTCTCCCTCGTAGTAAGAAGGGGGGGGGAGAGAGGGAGGGGAGGAGGAGAGAAGACAGACAGAGAGAGTGAAACTGATAAAACCTTTCCCCGCTCACTCGTGTCGCCCCCTTCGTTATGGTTGATCAGCTGTCCGCTCGGCTTGTCGTTACCTATGGTCATTTTTAGTAATTTTTATATTCCACGCATTTCTCGATTTCCCTAGCCTACAAAAAAAAGTGCGCATTTGCGCCTTTTTCCACAGAACCAACCGCTAGGTGGTCAGTTGGCGATTGGCCTACCGTCCACCGCGACTACCGTTCCCCCGCAGGCAATCCGTTCGGGATGTCGGAAGAGGAACGGCGAGCGAGGGAGGAGGTGGAGAAGGGGCTGGCTGGACTGAACAGGATGGCTGCAGAGATGGAGGATAAGACTACCACGGGAGGAACGGGCATACCCATGGGCAGGCTGTGAGTAACCTTGTGACGGTTGTGGGTTTGCACTTTTGGACTGTATACTGAAAAAGTAGGGTTAATTGCTGTATTTCATAAGTGATAATGAAAATATGGTGAAAAACTAGCTGGGAGAAGAGCGCGTGTTATAAAAGAGCGATAGCAAGCGGTTTTTGTGGTGGTTTATTGCTGCCACCGTGGAGGTAGAGGGCCGAGAGGGGGGGGGGAGTATCGATTGCGTAGTTGCGAGATTCAGTGATGCAGAGAACGCACACATGCGTGTTGGTAGAGATCAAGGGAATGAGGTGGGAAGATCGAGGGAATCGGGCCGCTACTAGGTGATTAGGTGATTCCCTCCGAGAGGAAGCTACTGGTAAATAGACTGTAAGACTGCGTGCACCCCATCCTTATTTCCCCTGCTGTCTGGGTCGCGCTTTAGCTTAGCTTAATCTAGCCGCATTATAGCTTTAGTTCTTCACAGTCTACTGTTAAATGGTAGACTTTTGCCACCGGTCGCGTGAAGTATGTTTCTGTGCGTGCTATCTCGGTGCTGACACTCGGCTGTCCCTCGGGTTTTTTGCTTTTGTCGGAAACCGGATGGCCGGCGAGATTAGTTTTGCCCCGAACACTCGCCGTTTTACAATACACGGGTTGCTGACGGCTGGCGCTTTTGTTTACGCAAATATCTGTTATCGAGGGGAAAGTGTTTTTTTGTTCAAGGATTTTTCATGGCTGGGAGATGAAAATGATTTCCCTGTATGGAATGCTGATTCACTGTGATCTGCGGCGTTCTCTTCCTTTCTGTTTTTCCTCCCCTGTTAGATAGTAAACATGTGCTGTCTCCTCGCCGTATAGTATGACTTTGCTTCTTTCGCTCTGTCCATGCGTGGGCAACATTCCCGGCAATATTTTGAACAATTGGCCCACCAATGTGCGATATAGTCAATCATCAAGCCTACAAATTGTAATTTTCTAGGAAATATGAGCCTACCAAAGTAAATTTCGAAAGCAAATTGGGCCTACCACCCATACTTCGGGTCGGTGCTCACGTATGGCTCTGTGTGCCGATTTTGTTCCTGCCATCATCATTCCGTGGCCGTCCCTCAGCCCTCGAATAGTCGCGCTAACGAACTCTCTGTAGCGGCCATGACTGTACTGTGTCGGCGGCTACTGTAAGTCCCCCTCCCCCCTCTAAGCATCCCTCAGATACGGTCGCGATTGTGCGGCCGGACGAGTTGTAAGGGCGTTTTGCTTTTGATTTCCTCTGAGGCTTGCGAACATATTCAAGGCAGTTCTTCCTATGTGAAAAGTGAAATTTCTCAGGTGACCACCGCCGTAGGAAATGGGGTGCTGGTCAACCGTTTATTGCCATAAATCGCTATTTATCGCGCTCAAATCGCTCAACCGCATTTTCAGTGAAAAGAATCACGCGCCCATTACCATAATCGCGTCGGTAGCGAAAGCTCTGTTACGAAAGTAAAGTATGTAGGGTGGTGACCGGCACCTTGTGTCTGGTTGAGTGTTCGTTTCGCACTTTGATCTCTGATCTTTGATCTCTTCCAGATCCGAGGGTTCGTCGTTGAAGGCGGAACGGCGGGATTCTACGGAAGTCTCGTGTCGCGAGGGTGGCGGAAGTGGAGGGGGAGGCGGAGACGGAGGAGAGTTGGTGGATATTACGGGCATGCCGGTCGAGAGCAGCTATGTCCTGCTGCTACAGGTGAGCACACATTTTTACTATATTTTCATAATTACTTATTATTTGGCAACTGCAACCGTTCCTTGATCAAGTTTGCGCAAAATGTTCCTCAAAGCGGATCGCTACTTCAGTATATTTGACTTATTTACTACTACTAGCAATTATGAGGGCGGGGGCTAATTAAGTAGTACTAGTTGTAAGAGCAGTAAGCATACATGGACGCGGTTGTCCAATCGGACGTTAGGATCGATGGCAGCCTGCACCCGAGAATCATAAAGTAAAAGGCTTGTTAGGATGGCTGCTTTTGATTATCTATAATTATGTAAGGGGGTGACTGCAGAAATTTGAGGACACAGCACTAGCCCATGTATGGTAAGGTAATAAATAGTAAGGTGATATAACCGCCGCGCAGGTTCTCTTTCCCTTCACCGTCGCGGGCATTGGCATGGTCTTTGCGGGAATGGTGCTGGACTACGTGCAGAACTGGGAGCTCTTCAAGTCAGTTGGCACTTATTCCCCCTTTTTACCCCAGGAGCGCGATGAGCCCGTGGGCGTAATAGATATGACACAACAAAAAATAGTGCCATTTATGATCGATCCGTACGTTGCCTTATTGGCTCGTGTAGGAATGTAGCTGTGAAAATGATGTTGATGTAAAACGTTGGGTCTTGAGGGAGGTTCCGGAGGTGTTCATTCTCGTGCCGGCTCTGCTTGGGCTGAAGGGAAACCTCGAGATGACCCTGGCCAGTAGGCTGTCTACTCTGGTGCGTACATTACCTTGCGAAAATTGAGTGCTCATACCTCCGCATACTTGGGCACCATTGGCTGTTATTGATGTTATTTTTAACAATAATCTATCTACCCAACCACCACGGTACCATGCCCACCTGTGTTGGTTTAATAAAAATGGGCATTAATTACTTTTTGTATATATACGGCCAAAACACCGCGAGTATAGACTTGGCTCATTTCAGGCCAATCTGGGACACCTCGAAACGGGCAAACAGCGGAGAGCCATCATCTCGGCGAATATGGCCCTGATTCAGGTTGGGGAAGGGGGTAGTGCCGTAGATCCACAGATTTGAGAGAAAAATATATAATTATTTTGAGGAAATGGATACTTCCCCCCTTATCTACCGTAACCTTGCATCTTTGCAGGTGCAAGCTACGGTAGTAGCCTTCCTCGCTTCGGCCTTTGCCATGCTTCTGGCATGGATTCCGAGGGGAGAGGTGAGCGATCGTCCTGGCATGTGAATAAGCATAATAAAATAAGATATGTAAAAGCCGTTCAACGATATATTTAATATGCCCACGGCATAGATCAAACATTGGCTTCGTCAAATTTCAACGGGCGTTGATTTCGCATAAGGAAAAAAAGTGCTTTGGTCCAAACATAACCTAGCAAAAAGTGTCAATATAGAGCCCTGTCCTCATGAGTTACCGTACACCTACCGTATCCCTTACCGTACCCTTGCAGCTGGACCTCTCCCATGGCGTGCTCCTGTGTGCCTCTTCCCTCACCACCGCCTGTTCCGCCTCGTTCCTCCTCTCGCTGCTCATGTCGATCGTCGTCATCGCCAGCCGGCAAATGGGCGTCAATCCGGACAACGTCGCCACGCCCATTGGTACGGTCTGCGGACAAGTGGTAGTAGGGAGAACGGGGGGAGAGATCAAAGGTCAACCTTAACATAGATCAAAGACCACCGACCACCTTGACGTGGTACTCGGCGGTGGTCGTGTGGATATTGTAGGCATCCGCATTCGACTCTCAAACAGCTAGCAAACGGGAACATTCGTAGTAAAGAAGTAATCGAAATCTAATTGGCAGGCTAATTGGTAGGCTAATTGGCAGGTTAATTGGCGGGTTAATTGGCAGGCTAATTGGCAGGCTAATTGGCAGGCTAATTGGCAGGCTAATTGGCAGGCTAATTGGCAGGCTAATCAGCGCCGGCGTAATGGCAGCCCCCTTTGCAGCGGCGTCGCTCGGCGACCTGACGACCCTGGGGGTACTGTCGCTCTTCGGCTCGCTCTTCCTGCACGCGCACCAATCGGAGGGATGGCTGAACGTCGGCATTATCGTCTTCTTCCTTCTCATGGCGCCCGTCTGGGCGAAGATTGCGATGAGGGACGAGAGCGCCGAGCAGGTACGGGAGATGTTTGAATATATATAATAATAATAATAATAATAATAATAATAATAATAATAATAATAATAATAATAATAGTGATTATCTACGTTAATAAGAATATGATTATCTGGATCGCAGATTTGTAGCTGTATCCTCCATTCCCGGCAGGTTCTCCGCAACGGCTGGTCGCCCGTCATCTTCTCGATGCTCATCAGTAGCGGGGGCGGCTTCATCCTGGAGAAGGCCGTCAAACAGTACCCGAAGATTGCCAGCTTCCAGCCGGTCATCAACGGTACGTGGTTACGGTAGCTTCATACATGGGCACGAACCCGACGGTCGGGTGGTAGGCCCCCCCCCCCCACCCATTTTGTCAAAACGATAACTTGGTAGGCCCCGCATTGTACAATAACCCTTGTTGGTAGGCTGACCACGACGTAAATCTATGCTTTGGTAGGCCCCATTCGAAAAAAAATTGACGATAGCACTGCCCATGTATGGGTAGCTTAATAAGTCATAC
>LS885535.1:115420-146633 GCA_900490955.1 Micoletzkya japonica | reverse complement strand
CTCTCACTAGGATCCTACTTTTCTCCTCACTAGGATCCCAGTATTTGACCAGGGACACCTCCCTCCTGATCTCCTCACTAGGAAACTAGCGAATAATACGCTAGGATCCTAGTGAGGAGTTTCGAGGCCCGAAAATCCTCTGGGAAACTAGTAAGAATGACCGATTTTCTGGGAAACTAGTGTGGCGGAAATACCAGAGGGATAGGGAGACGAGCTGAACGAGCGGGTTAATGAACGAGGGACACAATGTTATAAATGTTTTTAACAAAAAAAGAGAAAGAACCCTCTTAAAAGAGAAAGAGCAAAAATGCTCGGGATAAAATGCTTTCCGTGCTTACCTCACATTTTGTCCAGAAGTGGGTATTGTAAGTACCACAAATGATTTGCTACGACGCTAACAAGTTAGCAACCGTTATTATCATTATTATTATTATTATTATTATTATTATTATTATTATTATTATTATTATTATTATTATTATTATTATTATTATTATTATTGCACCTAACAACTTGATACTGTATCAAGGTATACGGTAACTCACGGCATCTCTCAGCTTTCCTCCTGACAGGTTCTTTAGCCGATGGCCCTCATCGCACACGACCACGTCGCGACGCACGTACTTCCAAGCGAAAGCAAAAAAACCAGAGTACTTGCAAGGCCATTTTATACGTTTTCCTGTCTCGCACGGAAAACCCTGATTCACTCTACATCTGATATGGTATTAAAAGTACGGTAGAGTGTATTTCCGAATTTCACTTTTTTGGCCCATGTTCATCGCGATTGTTGTACACTTGTCGATTCGCTACAAGATTTTGTGTTATTTTTTACTTCTATTCACTTACCGTTAAGCTAGTAAATTGTGGGCCGTGTTTGAAACACTTGAAACAAGGCCATATCTCGGCTGCGAAAGGTCGTACAGAGTTCTCGTTGGAATTTTTGGAATCCTCAGGACGAGTTCTATTTGTGTGTCAAGTTTGGTAACGATTCCTCAAGTTTAAAGACCTTTAAAACGTAAAAATGTGGCATTGGAGAGGTTCGAACTGGGATAGAGAGAATTAATCGGGATTTCTAAGATAAAAGCCGTTTTAACCGGTTTAAAGTTTTCTAATCATCACCAAACTTGATACACAAGTAGATCTCGTCCTGAGAATTCCAAAAATTCCAACCAGAACTCTGTACGACCTTTCCCAGCCGAGATATGACCTTGTTTCAAGTGTTTCAAACACGGCCCACAATTTACTAGCTTGACGGTATCTATCGTTTGCGGAAGTGCCAAACGATTGAGCCCTAAGCAAAGAAAGTTTTCTTGAAACTTTTATGGAAGCTAATCTAACGTGCTTTTATATTCGAATTTCAGATATGTCCCAGGAGGTGTCGTTAGATTACGAAGATTCGTCGTCTTCGTCACGTGCGAATTCGCAAGACTCACGTTGTGCATCATCGAAGTCTTCGTCACCCAGAGGAGCGTCACCCAGAGGAGGTAAATTGCCCTCGCTTTGCCCATCTCTCGTCACTAATTATGCTCACTCTATTGGCAAAAGCAAATTTTCGTCTGCTTTCTTCTTTTGCTTAATCAGTTTCTCCATCTCAGTCCTCACACTCTCGTCGGTCTATCGATTCCTCATTATAGTGAGACTACCCCAAAAAAGGGAGGTACAACAAGTTCCTTCCTTCCAGAGTTGAGGCACATAACCAAAAGAGATTTAATAGTTGGAGAAGAACGAGTACGACTCAGGTATGAATGAGGAAGAACATTTCTTGTATAGAATGGGAGGTGGAAGTTTGAGTCTAAAAAAATTTTTAAAAAATCCAAAAATACGTCTGAATCTCTTCATTCTTCCATGCTTTTGTCAATCTCTCCGTCTCATAGGTGGCTTTGTTTTTACATATTATCCATAGAGGATAGCTTATACAGAGTAACGGTTTCGTTGTTTCTTACAGCATTATTTATTTGTTTTATCATTATTCAGCCATGGTTATCAGAGCACTATGCATGCACAACTGTTGTGGGGTCGTAATATTTATAGCGCAAATGGCCAGTTCGATCAAGCGCAAAAATACTTTTGAAAGAAAAACGTGAAGGTACCTGTAGATGATGTTGGAATTGTAACGTGCGAAGAAACCAAGGAATATGTCCTGCCTAGATAGTTGCAAGATTATCTAGGTATTGCCTAGATAGTTGCAAGATTATCTAGGTAGAAGAGACTCGTTGGCAGATCAGGAGACCATTTAGGTTTGGTCAGGTATTGGAATTTGCCCGAAATCTCTATATAAATGGCGCGGTGGCCGCGGGGAGATCGTTGTCTTTAAGCGGCATCGGAAGGCGACGTCGCTGTCGAAGGCGTAGGAAGAGGTAGCCGAGAGTGAGGGTGAGGACGAAGAGGGGCAGAATTAGAAGGAAGACCGAGATGGCAGTGGAGAGCCAGTCTGCAAGGTGTATTGGAATATCTTTATCGTTATCGTTCACGGAAGATCCGTGCGGTCATATTTACTCCGAATACGCATTTCGGAGTAAATATTATCTGACAATGAAATCACCGATCTCTATGGCCTCTACGGTACCAATTCTAGGGGTATTGCAGTATTGTTTGAATGGTAATCGATTATATATATATATATATAGGTAGTTGGGGGAAAACGTTCCGTCTGTTGCCTCATTCCTATTCGCGACGAGCGAGTGAAGCGGTGTGAAGAGAGTGTAGACAAAGTAGGAATGAGATTACTGACGAACCTTTTTCGCCAATAATAGATACCTACCGCGATTGTCGAAGAGATTGAGCTCCGGCGGATTCGAGAGGGCCTCAACAAAGGGCACGATGCTTCCGTTGTGAGGGGGCGGAGTCAGGTGGAGGAGGTAGGCCATCAGAGGGAACAGATCGATATTCTCGGGGATTGTCGAGATCTCAACACATCTGGCTGGTTTCCGTAGCTTCTCCTCCTTTGGTCAACTGTACTATTTAACAACTGTACACAGTATTCCAAGCGTTCTAATAGCGAATAGCGGTTTCCGCACATAGGATTCGATCCTGTAGGTGAATCACTGAATGAAAAATTATGAATTTAAAAACGTAAGTTCGTGTCTATGAATTCTCTTTTCTCTGAAAATTTGGTGTCCATTGGCTTAGCAACTCTTGAGAAAATTCAAAAATGGTGGTCAATTCGCTATTAGACACATTCTTCACCGGGCAGAATACTGTGTGTATGTACTGTATATACTTGATACAACGACAAAGAAAGTTGAAGTTAGCCTCTGAGTTCTGGAAATATTTAGCCTACATTCTTAGCCTTGGTGAAGCTGGGTCCGGCCATGGCTAAGACTGCACGCATTTCGGCCTTCTCGGGTGCCTGACCGTGGGTAGACGAGTGGAAGGGCGCGTCGGGCTTCCTAAGCCATCTCGTACTCTACTATATATTTAAAATCTTTCTGGTAAAGGCGACGCTAATCTGCATTTCTAACAAGAGAATAATTGAAGTTGTCAATATATTTTAAAAAAAAAACGTTTATCTCTTTTGTATTTAGGAATTTCCCTGCCTCCTCTGTACATAAAAAATGAACTGTAGTAAGCTCTCTTGTATCTATTTGTGAACTATTATTGGAGGAAAAGGAAAGTTGAGAAATCTTTGCAGCGCACTCCGCTAAATACAGTGAAACTCTCTTGGCAAAGTGCCAGCTTAGGCTAAAGGCCGGCTCCGGCTGAAGTTTCACGGTGGTTAGCGGAAGGAACTGCGCAGCTCTCTCAACGTTCGCTTTCCTTCAATAATATACTGTCTCATTGCCATAAATTAATCAATCTCTGCCGATATCGTACCATTTGCACATGAAGCGTGCGTCGGCGCCAACGTCGGGGACGACCATAACTTGCCCGAGGCGAGAGGGATGGGAGAAGTGCCAGGAGGAGGGCACGTCCTGCCGAGGCCTTTTAGTCTTCTTTACTATGTGCCTTAGGATTGAGACGGTTGAGAAGCTAGACGTTTTCCGTAGACGTTGAGTTTTTTAATAGATGATTTGAGATGTGTGATCTCGTGAATTTGACATTGGCAGTTCTCAAGCGTCATAATAGCGATTGGCGGTTTTCGCGCATAGGATCCGATCCTGTAGGCGAACCAATCATCGAATATTTATGCATTTAAAAACTTAAGTTCATCTCTATGAATTCAGCAAGCTCTGAAAATTTGGTGTGCATTGGTTCATTCATTCTTGAGAAAATTCAAAAATGGTGGTCATTTCGCTATTAGACACATTCTTCACCGGGCGGAATGCTGTGCACGGTTGCTCTTCTCGCAAGAAATAGTGGAATGAGGCAACTGACGGAACGTTGTCCTCAACCATTGTAATTACCTTAGTCCATATAACCTTGACGGGAATCTTTTTCTCCTTCACAGCTTTGGACAGGCTATCAAAGACGCTCTGAGCGTGTTCTGGAGTATACGAGATGACCGAGTGGTCGGAGACCTCAAATATTAAATTCAATAGGTAAAATATATGCCTGTGACTATAAACGCACCCTGAACCTCTCACTTTCCATAAGTTGAATTCCAAACAAACCGTAAAGCGCAAAACAAACTTTCATGCCGAACTCTAGAGGCAAACCTGATAATCCACTCCAATGCGTCCCTCAATGAAGCGATCCATGCACAGGACCCAGTCGAGACTGCGAATCTGAAAAAATGCTACAATTCATCACATATCATAGCCAGAATGCCCTCAAATTATCAGTCAAATCACATTCGACAACTAAATGCATAAATATACTTCAGAATGTCCGTGGTCCGCCGTCAGGATAATGTCTGTGGTGTCCAGAAGATCTGAATTAATATTTTAAAAATCATTTCTGTGAATCTAATCTAGGACGTTTATTTTTGAATTTTTAGCTAGAGAAGCTTAGAAATGCTCACTTCGCTCCTTGAGCTTGTCCAGAAAGTAGCCGAAGAGTCGGTCCAGCTTGCCCATAACCGATCGATACCGTCCGTCGTGGAAGAAGCCGTGTCCGTGCAGGGTATGGTCCGGTTCCGAGACGTACCTAGGTATTCTACTAAATCAGAATCAGAGTTGCCCAATTATCGACTCTCTAAGAAATGGTGCGCACAGATAATATCTGTCAGATATGCGAGATCTCTCAAATCTTGTGAAATGTTCTTCTTCTTCTTCTTCTCCATTCTTTTATCTATTTTTATCGCATTTCCTTGTGGTAAGCAAATAAAGTGTAAATATGCATAAATCGCATACCAAGCGACAAAGTTGGATCCGTTCTGGAGTGCGTCGACGACCCCGTCGGCCTCCTTCTGCCAGTTGGGCAGGTCTCCATGATCGTGCCAGGCTCTGCAATATCTTCATCGGTGCAGACAACGTCGACGTTGCCTAGTGTCAAGGCGTACATTTTCCGAATGTCAATACCCCGTGTTCATCCCACGGATAAATTATTATTATTATTATTATTATTATTATTATTATTATTATTATTATTATTATTATTATTATTATTATTATTACTATTATTATTATTATTATTATTATTATTATTATTATTATTATTATTATTAAAGCATCTGGAGCACCGTGAATCTGTAGGCAGAAATTGGGTTGAGAGATCATTAGGTAATCTTTTTAAAGATAAAAGGATCCCACAACCCACTTTTGGGCAACATATTTGGCGACTGTCACGTGATAGAGCATCTCGCAATGTACAACATTTCTATTTTGCACTTTTCACCAAAGTGCCCCCTGAGGGGTTATTCGCTGAGAGAGTTGGTATTCTAATTGGGGCTTAGATCGTAGGGCGAGGGGATATTTAATCGAGTCCTGAGGAAGGGGAGGGCAGGGGAGGCCTCATTTCCAAGCGCGCTTTGAGCGTGCTCCTTCATTCATCTCAAGTCATTATTGATCGGTGATGGGCGAGCGCGGTCAAAGTGCGCATGGAAATGATGACTCCCCTGCGCTCCGAACGTACACAAAGTGCGTCTCCTTGTCGTGTACATCTCCCACCGGCCAGTGCATAACCGTCGACTTTCCTCCCGCCTTTCCATTCGTCTGCCAAATTGTCTCCGATGGATACCTTCAAATTCACTTATTTATCGCATCTAGGTATGGTTGACGAAAACGATCCGTCAACAATCCTTATTCGTACTTGGTCAGCACTATATTCCGAAGAATTATCGGCGATAATAAATATGGCCAAAGTGCAAGAATGATGCCAGATCCGAGTCTATCATGATCATACATTCCTAAGACTTTATCTATCTAGTCTTCATAACGCTTCACGCTCTCTCGTCGTAAATAGATAGGAATGATGACAACTGACATTTTCCCCAACCAGTATGAGAAACAAATCTAAATATAGAAGAAATTTTCAAAAAAAAATCATAAAATTGGCAACGTACCAGTAGCTCCGCTGGGAAAGCTCTGTCACGCCGGGCAATGAAGAGAGGTTGTAGATGTCGTAGCTGCAAAGAAGTTATAGATAGATAGGAGAACGAACATCTTGATCGGTAAATATCTACACTTCGGTCGGTCATTTTCTTACAATTCCTTCCTCAGTACGTCGAAGAAGACGTTTCCAATGATGCCGTGTTGTTCCTCGTACAATCCGGTGACTATGCTCAAGTGGTTGGGAGCCGTGAAGGTTACAGCCTCAACACGAATCCTATTATTGGCGAAGAAGTTCCGTCAGTAAACTCACTGATTGTTAGCATTGTTATCAATCTTTCATTGGCACAGCGTAAAAATGAAGCATTACCGCTAAAGCACGTCATCACAAGAGGCTACCTTTGAACCAAGTTTGAACCAAGAACCAACCTGTGATTTCACTCCTTTGGTGTACCAAACGCCCTCCTTTGCCCAGTTGGCGATTGTGGGCGCCTAAAGGAATACACCGAGCGAAATTTTTGGGGAAGTATCCACTCATAGCGTCATCCTAGTGCGAAAAATAGTTGCTGTGGATAATTATTACCTGGGGATATACTATACAACGTTAGAGTGAAGGATGAGGAGGAGGAAGAGGAATGGTAGAGAGTAGAGACAAGAGGCTAGAGTAGGACGAATGGTCATGAGGATCACCAAAGCACATTCTCTTAGTATTCCTTCCATCTCTCGGATTATGCTTGCGCTTTGTTGCTACGATTGTCGATCATTCGTCCAAGTCTAAATACTAGACCCGAAGATCCGATTCTACTTGTACACATGCATTACATAGTTTTTGATCGCGTTATATACTCGTTCGATTATTACCCATTTGATATATATATATATATATATATATATATATATATATATATATATATATATAATATGGTTAGTTGAGTATCCTCTTCATAGAGAGTTAGTTGGTCGATTATATGGCAGATAAGATAGATATATGATAGTTCGTGATATATCGGGGGAAGTTCTCTGATTGTATCCTATTTCTAGTTGGACTTTCGGTGTTCTTTCGGTCTTGTCCCTTTCAGTTCATGTATTCCATTTCAATAGGTGTACACATCTCAATGACGAGTTTGACCTCTTATGATACCGTACCCTTATCTACCGTATGCCCTATCCTACCGTACCCTCTTGCTTACCTCTCGATTCCTTATAAACCGTAAAAGCTATACGCGTTCAGAAATGTAATTCATTTGACCACCATTTTTGAATTTTCTTAAGAGTGGCTAAACCGAACTACACCAAATTTTCGGAGTGGTTAGAATTCATGGAGACGAACATAACTTTTAAATTCATAATTTTTCGTTCCCTGGTTTGCCTATAGGATGGGATCCTATGCGCGGAAACCGCTATTCGCTATTAGAACGCTTGGAATGCTGTGATCTCACTATGGTTTCGTTGAGCGTATCGTATCGAAAGCCATCGAATGAGACGAGAACAAGATTAGATGAGAACACCACGGGAAGAAGCAGCAAGGAGAAGAGCATCTGCAAAGGCTATTCCGGATGGGGATCCATTTTACACTCTGACTCAAGGAGGGGGAGCATCACTTGCAGAATCCAGACTTCGTGATATGGTTATACCCTAGGTACCATAGTGAAAAAGTGCAAAGTGGTGAAAAAGTGCAACTATTACAAGGGAGATGGTGTTATATAATGTATTAAAGGCTTGTGAGACGTTATCTCTTGCAGGATGTGTTATCGTGACAAGATCGCACGATTCTCACAATTTCCGTAGAGAACAAGATAAGCTTTACGGCTTCGCTAGTTACAGGCTCATTTTTGCTGATCGATCTCTAATCTATACATTACTCCATTGTGCGATAGTCATGGAGATAGGATTGAAATACTTAATTTCAAGTGCAAATCAGAGATTTTCACATGAAAAAGGTTACATTTTCACAGACGGCCGGCGACTAACAAGGTGAGGATATTATTTCAATGTTATATTTTCAAGTGACTAACTCTGAATCGGCTGATCATTTCTAGTAAAATAGAATTTTTTTGGAGAAACGACATAAATAAGGGTATGAAAAGCAGGTGTGAAAAAAGTACGATGCTGAGAACATCACTGAAGAACCGACAATGCAAGGACTATCAGTGCGAGTGCATAAGACTAGATATGGCTGAGGGTGATAAGAGGAATGAGTAGAATGACCTCTGCAGAAGTGATAACAACAATGTCTCGAAAACAAATACTTAGGTAGATTGATTGTCAGATTTATACTAAATATAATTTCACTGGCAATATTAAGGCTAAGAATCATTCCCGAATGCGGTTATCATTCTAAAGATGGTTGCTTATCGTCTTCAGATATAGGCGTATGGCCTGATTCTAGCGAGGTGTAGGGACATAAATGATTATTGCGAGTAAAATGGAAATCATGAGGCAAACACGTGTAACTGCACCAACACAATATTTAGGTTAAAAAAGCATAAAAAGAGAGCACAAAATGATATTATGAAAATATGAAAAATTCGAAAGCTACGGTAGCGGGTAAGTGATTTGAAAATGGCGCTAAACGGAGTGGGAGAGTAACGCGGACCAACAAAATATATTTTTTTTTCGTATTTTTCACGGACCCGAGCCCAGTTAGTTAGTACGGTACCACACAACCCTTAGTAAAACTCACTTCGCCCTACTTAATCCCGGAAGCGACCGGGAATTCCACACTTCCGGTTCTAGATAGTTCATTTCTTTATTTCGTTATACCGCGCCCATGAACATATGATTCTTCAAATGTCGTATTGATCAAACTCTAGGTGCACTGTAATCTACCGTATTATACGATTTATCGATAAGTAATGCTTCGCGCCCTGTGATCTACCCAAATTTGGTCAAGCTGACATTTATTTTCCTCTAGAAGGTCCTTTAGAGTTATACTTCCTTATTCATCTTTTTTCGTTTTCGTATAGTTTAAGTATTCCTCTTTCAGACTTGGTTCTGTACCACACAATGAGTTCCAGACGAAGGGGATTCGTCAGCAAGTCAGTCTTCGATGTTTGCTTCTTTTTTGGTGGATATTATTCCCGAACGTAGCAGATTAATAGTGGAAAGCCTGCTAACAATAAACCCTACACCTTTGTTGGCATTTTCCCAACCCCATTTTGGTGGCTGTAGCCTGGAGTAATCTATGGATTAAGCGTATTTTCTCGGAAAGAGCAGTATGGAAGCTGCTTTGGGAAAGATGCTAAATTCGGTTATCGTATGCTAAAAATCGTGGTGGAAATTAGGAGTATTTTATGATCAGGTTGAGTCGCGCCCTCGCCTCTGTCGCCTCTTCCCCTCCGAAGTACCGTGCTCCCTCCCCTCCCCCCGCCGTGCCCGACTCCTTCCAGACTTCTCCCGTTCCTTGTGGCCCCTCTCCCAAGCCGCGAGTCCGCTTTGTCGGCCTGCCTGAGAATGAGGACGAAGGTTCGCCTTCTTAAATTGAAAAAAAAAGCTCCTTGATACTGAATTATCCAGTTTTTTTTCTACAGTTGTCATTGTAATTTCCACTTGTTATTTGACATAAAATAAAAGAAAGGGTTTCAACAGAAAGTGCGGTGGCTACGGCATTTCTGGCGTAGTATCTATGTGTGTAAATAAGTGAATTTCGTTCAGACGAACTCGTGAAGCCGCGGATGCTGAAAACTGTGCAGTCGAAGGCCAAGGTTGAGGTACTATTTATTCAACTCTTTATTTATAGTTGACCGTGCGTGGGCAACCTTCTCAGCATATTTTGAGCAAGCATATTTCGGCGTAAACGGAGATCATTAACCTAGGAAACAATGAAAATTAAACTGTTGAGACTCGTCGCTTCTTCGAAGACGTTGCGACGGAGTCGGAAAGTGATGAGGAAAGGGAGGTGAAGAGGGAGGAACCGGAGGTATAGTGGGGGGGGGGGGAAGTTCACTAGGGCGAGCCATACGTGGCCAGTTTTAGACCGGGCTTTCCAATGTGTACACTGAGGGTTTTGTTAGCTTACCAATTAGAAAATGTAATGTTTCGATGCTCAGGGGAAATGAAAATATGTGCTGGAATGTAAGATGGTGAAAGTGAGGGAAGATTAGTCTTAAGTACTGGACGGTGACTCTGGCCATGTATGGTTCAGACGACGGCGCCGGAGTCGTGGGGCAATGCTGCGCCATTGTCCTCGTCCGGATTCGGGAATGGCTTTGGAGTGACGACGACGGCTCAACAGGAAGGTAGGAGTTGCTTAGACATCAGGTTTAAATTTCTCACTTCTTTCCCTCCCTTTTTAAGCTTCTACATAATATACCAAGACTTGCGTGCAGACCGTGAATACTGAAACAACCGTAAAAATGGGAGGACAAATTGATTCTAGTGTGCATGAGATTGGGCAGAGATGACCATAGGCTGAAACTGCACTGCGAGATTAGTACGATTTTGTCCGCTTTTTCAACGAATTTCATCCTCATTTCGGGCTTTAGCTATGTTTTAGCTGCACGTTGCACGTTGCATAGCTGGCCAAAGAGCAATAGTTCGAAATGCTAAATTCCTCCAGTCAGATTTTAATTTAATTTATCTACGCTGTGCGCGTAATGGGGAGATATGGGGGGATATTGATCTCTCCTAAGCAAGTGACGTATTCGACCGTACGCCGTCCCCGCAATGCGTGAAGTTCCTCAACAATACGCGAATCGACGATCGACCGCAGGTGAGACATAGGAATATCTCTTTATGACTGTTTTACCCGGCTATCTTTCACGCTTCCACGAATACCACTTCTGGCCAACTGAGATTTAGTCTTATTTAGTAGTTCTGCCTACGAGTCATGCTTGGGCAGGGCTAGCTACCGACAACTGTTTCAGTTTGGAGCCTACCACAGTTTAAGCTGTAGTTTTTCATAGCCCACCAGTAAGGTTTCATGTATAATTTGATGCCTACCAAGTTAAATGTTTCACGAAAAGAGGCGCCTACATACATGGGCACGCACCCGACCGTCGGGTGGTAGGCCCTACTTTTTGTTAGAAACTTCACTTGGTAGGCACCTAATAATATCAGAATGCCTATTGATAGGCTAAGCCAACTCTCATTGTATACATTTGTAGGCTCCAAGATGAAATTGCTGTCGGGAACCGTGCCCATATATGGGCGCCTACCACCCGACCGTCGCTCGGGTGGGTGGTGCCCATGTATGCTACGAGTGTAGTGCGTGAGCTACTCTTGCAGCAGTTGAAAAAGTGGCATAATAGCATACTTGGGCAGGGGGTCTGCCGGTAGCTTACTGCAGTGTCCTCCCATTCACAGATATCGAACAATTTCTCTAAGATATTATTTTGCAGTGAGCTAACCAATACATGAAGAACATTTGCAGTAAGCCACCCAACCACGGTACCTCCTACACCCGTGCCCACCTATGCATAATAGTATGCTAGCAATTATGAATGCTCGCTTGCAGCCCCGTCGTTTCTTCGAAGACGTTGCGACGGAGGCTGAGAGTGAGGAGGAGGGAGGGGAGGAGGTGAAGAGGGAGGCTCAACAGGTAGGTGCTAAACACATACTTGGGCTTCGACCCGACTGTTGGGGTGAGGGCGGGGAGCGAACTAGGGCTCTCTTTTTGACTCTTTTCCACGGTTGCGTTTCAGTGTTCATGCTCTGTAGGCATACCCCGGTATTTACACAAGTCTCAAACATAACCGAGCAAAGGCGTCAAAAAGAGAACCATAATCCGGACACGCGACTCCTTGTCCTTAGCGTCCGCCATCCCAATTATTTCTGCTATTTTAATCCATTTTGCCCATTGGTATGCCTGTTTCTCAAAATATGCTCGGGAAGGCTGCCCACGTATGGCTGACTATACAGTAGCTACGTTTTGTAAAGTAACCACAATTAATCCTTATCTTTACATTTATCATTACACCTTACGGTGTGCTGCAGGGGAGGGGGGGGGGGGGGCTTGAAAAAGGATATCACTGGGGCCAGGGACTTGAATAACTTTAAAGCTTAAAGCCTCACTTGAATAATCTTAAGATAATAATGAGAATAAGAAAAAGATGTCAGCAGCTTTCACTTACGTTCATTATCGATGGGTGGCATGAAAAGTATCTGAATGGAATGCTCTGTCGCCATGTATGTGCGCATGTATGCGTCACTAGTGGACATATTAAGGTCCCGGTAGCTCCCTTCTCGACCGAACCTCAGTCGCTGTGGTCATCTGGTGGAACTTTTGGAGTTTCTTCCCCGAAGCAGGGTATGTGGGGGGAATACGCTTTAGCATGATAAAAAGCGGTCCAGAAGATTCGGCAGATTATCGGTGATGGTCAGAGTGCAAACGAGAATGTGAGGTGACTCGTCCAAAAGTGAGAGTATTAAACACATCTAGAATCAAAGAAACGGATCGACCGATTAATTGCACTGTACGAGCATGTTCTTTAGAAGTGGTGAACAGTACCCCGGCTGCTCCCATCTCCAATTTCAACAATTCGTCGTGGACTACCGGGCAGGAACGGGTAACTGGTTTAGCGTCATACTTCAAATAGCAGTTATAAATTGTATGAGAAAAAATTGGAAACTAACTAGTATAACTACGCGGTACCCGGCGGCCTACGAAGCGCGCCGCGATCGCTCTGCTTATGTGGTCCAGGAGCTTCGCTCCTGGACACAACGCAGAGCTCCCGCGGCACGCTTCGTGAACCGCCTAAGCATGTATTAGGCAGGGGTGTTTGTCCAGCAATGCAACTACATTATCACTTTTACCCCATTATGCTTGGAATCACTAAAGGACATTGTCGTTTATTTTGAAATTCGGAAAGAATTATTTGATTTCTACTACCCTAACCTTCGCAAACTATACACGTAAAAACATATGAAACGAGCCAGGAGCTGCAGTTAGTCTCCTGCACTTTTCGACTTTTCAGAACGACATAAATACCACGTACGATTACAACCGACATCTAACTGTGGGACAGGGCTTCCCTTTAGAGATCTGATACCGTAGTCAGATTTTGGCTTAAAAATCCATTCTCAATACGCGTCACGTACGCGTCGCGGTTCGCCACTCGCTGTGCATTTTAAATGTTTTGTGTGCGTTGATTTAAACGGTCGTGAATACGTTTGTGAATTTCAAAAGAAGAGAAAAATACGGTGTGAATTTTGTGAAACATAACTGACGCGGCATTCTTCTATTCCTTGATTTCACAGCAGTGCTCTCACTAAATCCGGCCCTCGGTTTTCATTTGTTTCAAAATTATTAACTGTGGCTCCCAATAGGTCATATATCACAATATTATAGAAAAAAAGGTTTCCTCAAGGTCGTACAAAATCAGCAGAAGCAATTTGCATCGAAGGAAATTCAAACTAGCGGACCTCCGTTTTCCAGGCAGGAGCCACTATCCACTATACCAAACTGAACACGCTGAACCTTGTTAAAGAACTCTTCCAGTACACGGAGGACTGCGCAATACGACACTGTGCGCGCAAGGGAGGAGTGGGGGGAGAGCCCGGAGGGCGAAAATTTTCTAAGTTTTTAAGCTAAGGGGATTTTTCCAAAAATGATCCCCGTGCTCTAAAACGCGTTCTGGCAAGGTTTGAGCGTTTTTGAAAATTTTATCAAAATCGATATATCTCAGCACTGAGGACATATTTTCAAAATCGGACAAAAATGCGTTCTAGATATTCAAAAGATAATAGTAGTCACTTTTTAACTTTTTACGATATCTCAAACGGGTAAGGAATTATGCCGGTCGCAAAATTTGCGGATACACACGCACACAGACAGACAGACAGGTCTTATAACATGATCACGAGCGTTTAAATGAGCCTAGACCAGACAGTTAAAGTGCATTAGACACGGAACATGGCCAAATTTCAGTTCGTGATACTTTTCGCTTCGAGAGTTCTGATATTCAAAAAAATTCGGCGGCGACGCGCAAGCGACGCTCGTCGCCGCTCTAGGCGTGCGTACTCCCGCAACGAAAAGTGCGCAAAGTAATAGACGGTAATTTAAAATTCCGTTACAGTATACCTGGCGCATGTTCCGTTTTTAAATGTCTGACGGGATCATACGTGATGATAGTAAGTAGTAAATTATTGCTACATGAGAGTGATGCAATTTTTTTATGTGAGGCTGTTCGAAATATTTTTTGTACTTTTTGCAAAACTTTACTGTATCAGCACCGTCGCTTCTTCGAGGATGTTGCGACGGAGCCGGAGAGCGAGGAAGAGGGGGAGGTGCGACAGGTTGGTACACATGCGTGGTCACCGACCCGAAGTTTGGGTGGTAGGCCCAAATTTCTTCGGCATTTTACTTTGGTAGGCCTATATTTTCTTCAAAATTTCAATGGGTATTCTTGATTTCGTACACTGGTTGCCCGTTTCTCAAAATACGGCAGGGAAGTCAGCCCACGTATGTTGGTACACTGCACACAGATTCCAGGGTGTGGGAAACGGACCAATTGCATGGCTATGTTTCATAAGCATAGACAAAAGTCGTTTATACAGGGATTTGAAGCTTAACCGAAGCACGTCCCACTAGATTCACATAGACTGGGTCTGTGGCAATTGTCGAATCGGAGGTTAGGATGGGTGCCTGGAATCGGTAGTGTAAAACGGGAGGCTGCAAGAATATTCGGGCAACACTCGCCAATGTACGGTTAAGGTTCCGGTGCCGGTCCCATCGGACAAGCCTCACAATGAGCAGTGGAGATCAGGCGGAGGTTTCGGACAGCCTACTCCCAAGGAGGGTATGTTTGGGTTTGGGTGTAGAGCCCGCGAATCGATACCATTTAATCCAATTAAGCTATTTTTTCCGGTGTGATGTTTCATACCATACGTATTAGGAAGAGAGATTCTGGCAATGTTGACAGTGAAACGTAACCGGCGAAAATCGGCTATCGGTATCGATTCGCGGGCTCTAGTTTGGTGGGTGAAAGGGCCCTTGTTAGTCAGGCAAAGATTTAACGATATCATAGGCTTGGTTGATAGCGTAGATTTTTTAAACACGTTCGTATGGTTATGCCTACTACGAACGTGTACACAGTGAAGAAGAATGAAGAGTTGATTGAAAAGGCAACCAGCAATATAACTTCAATCTACTCAGAATCAAGTGATGGGAGACTCGAGGGACAAAAGTTATATTGGTTAGATTGAGATTGTATTCTGAGGAATAGTGGATTAATGAGATTCATCGTAAAATCGTTTCGAACATAGGGCGAGAGACTCATTTTGGAAGGGAAGAAGCTCACGGAGATCGGTTTATTCCACTATAATTAGTGTTTTGAGCAAGAGTTTAGCGGAACTCTGCTGTAGCCATGCCTTTATCAGAGTCGTCATCTCGCAATCCCACTCCCACTCCTGCTGTTGATGGATTCCGCGCGACCCAGTCATCCTGCCAATCACAGGTAGCAAGGGGGTTAGCGGGGTGGACTGATTTAAGGTCAAGTTGGGTAGTATATGGGCATAGATGGGCACGATTGCAGGTATCGTGGTTGGGTAGCTTACTGCTCAACTTTTTCTAATACTGGTTAGCTCACTGCAAAATAATATAGTAACTAAACAGCGCCATCTCTGTGTATGGGAGGACCACTGCAGTAAGTTCACCCTGTCCACTTATGTATATGGGCACGGGTGATAGCAAATACCTTGAATCTTATTGGCAGCTTATTGAGGTATTATTTTCTCAACAAGGAGGGTCATTCCGATCTGTGAGCACCCTAATCATAGATTAGCAGACATACCGACAATTATTTCAGTTTGAGGCCTACCACTGTACACATTTTGATTTTTATTAGCCTACCAATGACCTTTCTTGAATAATGCGGTGCCTACCAAGTTAAGTTTTTTTTTTAACCAAAATGAGGGGTCTACCACCCGACTGTCTGGCCTGTGCCCATGTATGACCCTAATTTCTAAGCAAGAGTCGTCGCATAGCCCAGACAGCCTGCCAACAGTTGAGCTTGGTGGTAGTGAAATCGTCGAATGTGGACCGCAATTTTTATGATGCTTTACTAGGTGAAAGACTAGAAGCGGCCGACACAAGAAGTCTAGAAGTCCCAGTAAGCGTTACGCGCCTTACAGTTGTTTACGTCGCAGGCGGGGGAGTCGGAACGGACCACCGAGATTAACAACAATCACATTAAGGTAGGGAAAAAGGGAAGTGGGGGGGGGGGGTGTGGGGTAAGGGATGAATGCTCTTTGGATTTTTGGCTTGTCGACTCCTTTCCTGAGCATGTTATGGCTAGTTGTTGGCAGGCTGTTCAACGCACTTTTAATAGTCAAGAAGCGTTTAGTAGCGATTTCAAGCCTTTAAGGGTTAGAGGGTATTCTCAATAGCTCTTGTGAGGGAAGAATGAAGGGATGCCATACATGGGCAGCCTTCCCCCGCCATATTTTGAGAAACGGGCCTGCCAGTGTACGAAATCAAGCCTACCAATTGAAATTTTGTAGGAAATATAGGCCTACCAAAGTAAACTTCCGAAGAAATATGGGCCTACCACCCATACTTCCGGTCCATGCCCACGTATGATGGATGCTTCCAGGCACCCGCCGATCTGAATGATTCCCAGCGAACCCTTGTGCTCCTGGAGCAATTGAGAGCAGGTAGGCGTGGATTAGAGTTCGGCAGAGGAGACCTGGTCGTGGCTTGATCATAAATTGCACGAATAGGGCGCGATAGGAAATAATAAGCGGATCATTACATTTTCGTGGGTCATCTGCCCCCGAACTCGTATATCGGTTCCATACTGCGCGAAATAGGGGTCATTTTGTTGGTTTGACGAATCCAGTAATGGACCCATGAGAAGGAGAGAAGTGCCTGTCTTGCAGATGTCGCGGCCTGCTCGCTGTCCGCTCGTCCGCGCGTGGTCTCTCCGCCTCCGCTCGCGGCAGGCGACGCGGTCTGCGACGTGTCCGCTTACGAGGCCGCGCCGATGCCTCGATGGGGCCAGCGAGCTGATCTGCAGGCACTGCTCGAGAAGACCGGAAAGCGTAAGCAGAGGAAAAATACTGTATTTGATTATATTTTTTTCGGGGTGAGACGCCTCCCGCCCGCAAACCATCGTTTGCTATGAAATAATGACCCATACCGTACCGCAAAATTACGCCCACCGCTTTTCCAAATTCTTGATTTACATGGCCACCCTACCCGCTGCTAGAAACTTACCCCTACCGCAAAATACATTTCAAATACGAGTATTTTTTCCCTGAGCGTACGCATCATACATGAGCATGGACCCCCCCCCCCCCCCAACAGTCGGGTGGTTGGCCCCTCATTATGGCAAAAAAACCTAACTTGGTAGGCACTACAGCATTCCAGAAAGCTCATTTGTAGGCTAATAAAACAATCTAAATGTATATACTGGTAGGTCGCAAACTGAATTAATTGTCGGCATGTCTGCCCATGTATATGGTAAGCATTCCATTCCATTTTTTTTCCATTCCTTTCTGATTGTTATGCTTCGTGGTCAAGTGATGAGGCATTTGGACGGGAAACGGGCCACGTTTTCCGTTACGCCTCATGCCCTTTTATAAACGGGGCCGTTGTCTGTACAGGAACCATTCTGTTCCCCTCCCTAATGCAAAAGCTCTCAATGGTTCAAGAGTGTACTGTAAAATGGGTTGGTATCCATCCGGTGAGGCATGAAAAAAGATTCGTTACTCTGGTAAAAGGGCTTCTTCTTCTTAGCCATGATGCATACAGCGTAATGTTCTTATCATTTTTACTAGTTTTTTCTTTTCTCCAGGAACAGTGGTAATTTTAATTCATGATGTGTGCTCTGTTTTCAGTGTTTCTCAAGGCAACGACGGACTCTTACTACAAGCATTTCGGCAGTCTGGTAGGTACGGGGATGGGCAGGCCAAAGGGATGGACAAAAGCAACACTCCCTTTATTGGATTTAAAAAAAAAAGCTTCGTTTTACATTGTGTTTTTGAGCTGTTTTCCATTATTATTATGAGCTGCTAAGGGGATTTTGGAGGAGTAAGTATTGTTAGTAATGTTGTCTGGGAATGCTGACTTATGGAGAAAGTAGCTCGTAAGTGAGCAAAGTTCAAGAGAATTTGTAAGAAAAAAAGCGTGGTCCATTATGGAAGGCGGCATGGTACTCGAAAATTGTAGGTGAAAAGTTCGCTCGGTTGCACGTACGACAACACGCTGAATGTTTTCTACGCGACCGGATGCAAGCCCGATGTGCGGTTGCCCTTGTACATCTAGAACAAACTCAAAATGTTTTTTTTGAAAAGTTACAATGTTTTCTACCCTATCTCCACATAGAACGAGAACGACCCGTAAACTATTGTTGACATATTGAAAATAGCGTAAGATGGATTCAGAAGGTTGTGGAAGTGAGCGGCTTAGCGGGTGGAGCCCGGCGTACGGTAGTGTGCCCGGGCGTCGTCTTCAGCGGTCCCGCCGCGATTTCCGTGCATACGGTAGGTCGTCAATCTTTTAGGCGAAAGGAAAATACCCGCACTTATATTCAGATCTTCACCCATTTTCGACAGCTTTTACCCGTATAGCGAAGCATACTATGCACAGTGACCAGTTTACGCGAAAACAGCTTCAAGTAATCTAGTATTTCGAGTGGATTTTTTTATGCAATCAATGCGATAGTATTACTATTTGCTGAAAGTTATGGGGTGGGGCTCATCCGAAATGCGGTTTAATATTTGCAGCCCGGCCGGAGCTTTGTGGTCGTATGCTTCAACGGCATCTTCTACGTTGATCGCAAGGCTGACGGGTAGGGGCCATAGGGGGGACTGAATTAGACCCCCGATGGGTACGCGGTAGCCTCCTCATTTTCTTCCGAAACTTGACTTAGGTGGATAGTTTAAGCAAAAATAATTAATGAAATTGATAGGCCTTGATGTAAGATAGCTGAAGAAAAGTGTGCCCTTGATCAGGAATTCTGGGTACGATCTTTGCAGGGACCGTGTCACCTACAAAGCCCGACCTATTGCCCGCTATGAGGGAGGCAATATGTCCGCTCCGCGAGGTTGCTTCTGTTTATATGTTTTTTTTGTTTTACATTTTAATTTTTTGATATTGCCTTTTAGATATTTATGAGCATATGCTAATCTGCTCATATTTAGGACTGGCCGTAACGGCGGTGGGCAACGTGATCACGCATGCGCACGATCGCCTTCTCATCTTCGACGCGCGTCCCGGCCAAGTCGATAAGGTTTGCTATGGGCGAAAAGTGCACTGAGACTTTAGGGTTTTCTCATTTTTGACGCTTTTTCTCGGTTATGCTTCAGACCTCTATAAATACCGGGATATGCCCTACAAAGCATGAACAGTGAAACGTAACCGTGGAAAAGCGTCAAAAAGAGGAACCTAGTGCACTTCCCAGATTGAACTACCTATACGCATTATATTCGCTGGCATTTTGAAAGTTCTCACTTACTATTTTAGCGCGCTAACAAGCAAAGTAGATCGACTTGTGAGAGGCAGATTTCGCTGAGAACAGCTATATAGATGGGCTGGATCATGGATGAAATGAGTGATCATGGATGAATGGGTGACGTCATGATCGAGGCCAGTGGATAAATACTCATATTTGATGCTCATTTCGCGGCGGGGGTAATTTGCCAGTTGCGGTAGGGTAGCCATGTAAATCGAGATTTTAGAAATGCGGTGAGCGTGATTTTTCACTGCGGTATGGGTCATTATGTAGTAAAATGCGATTTGCGGCGGGAGGGGTCACATCCCGAAAAATGTAAACAAATACATGATTTTTTTTCCCTGATCGAGGAGGCGTTTTCAGCATTGAAAGTAGTTCTAAAAGTTGGAACACCTTTCGAACGTGTCAATTCATCGCGAATATACTCTTTTTTTTGGGTTTTGACCTCGCTTTTCTATGTAAACGGCGTACATATCTATTCTACATAAACGTACATAAACGGCGTATCCTATCTATTCTGGACGACGTTCAGGTTCTCGCCTCGTACCACTACAACCTGATGGTTGGCAACGGCAGGCGGTGCAGTCCGGGCTTCATGGACCTCTGCGAGAATCGTCTGGCCATTTCCGATCTGGGTTGGTGTTGTCATACGTGGGCGTGATTGTGTCCGATCGGACGTTAGGATGGGCGTGCCTGCGCTAGAGAATCATAGTGTAAGACACTTGTTAGGATTGCTGCTTTTGATTACCGCTAATCATGTAAGGCGCTGCCTGCAAACCGTCTAGGACGCGACTAGCCCATGTATGGTTCGTATCTTTTCCTTTCCGACTCTGCTTTTTCTGATTGCTCGGTGTTCGGGTTGAGATCCTAAATCCTTGTAGATGATTCAGACTGCATAAATTCGAGTTCCTCCCATGCATAAGATATTCTGCTACAGTAATCTACCCTAAAGTTGTGCAGTAAGATGCCCAACTACGGCACTCGCAACCATGCGTGGGCAGCTTTCCCGCCTATGATTTCGAACTATAGGCGGCAAGTGAATAACTCGAGCTTTTGGTTAGCCTACCAATGAGGCGGCATCAGGAATAATAGTGCGCCTACCAAGTTAAGCTTGCTTCAAAATGAGGAGCGTACGGCAACCGTCGACCCAGTCGGGTCCGTGCCGACCGATGACTTGCTGCCAGGGGAAAAATACTGTATTTGATTATATTTTTCGCATGAGACCCCTCCCGCCCGCAAACCATCTTTTGCTGTAAAATGCCCCATACCGCACCGCAAAATTACCCCCGCCGCTCGATCTAAATTCTCGATTTACATGCCCATCCTCCTGCCGCTAGAAAATTACCCCTACCGCAAAATAAACTTCAAATGCGAGTATTTATCCCCTGCTTGCTGCCCTTGGCAGGTTGCTTCAAGCTGTCTGTTTGGCTCGTGGACGAGACGAATCCCGTGGAGCCGGCGGCGACGCTGCTCAAGGTGAAGGACGTTGACGCACGAGGAATTGTAAGAGTTTGCCTTTTTTTTAAGAATACGCAAAGATTTGGATGTACACCACATTACCCGCATCGTACTATAAATGGTGTAAAATGACCGATTTGTAGAAATGTTCAATTTGGTAAAATGTAGGTTCCCCACAGATTTCCATGCATTTGATGCGTTACGGTGGCTGGGTAGCTTACCGCACAGGTCTGTCTAGTAGTGGTTCGGTTGCTGCAAACAATTGACCACGCTAAATTGCTAGATCTTTACGTATGGGTTGACCGGTGCAGTAAACTTCCTGCTCATCTTGACCACGTGTGCAAGTTTCAGAATCAAAAATGTTGTTTACTTATTCGTAAATTCACTTTTTCTAGTGAGATGAGGTTCCGCGGAGATGTTTTGTGCTCGTGAAAGGCATATGGTACAAGAAACAATTGAGGAAAATAAGTCGTATAAATAAATAAATAGTATAAAGCATTGTGTCGTATTGAAGGGCATAAGTCATACCTGTTGCAGAGCAAGCAGGACCGGCTGTCTTTGGGAAAGGTTAGTTTTGCATTGCTATTTGAAAGTGAAGTTTTGCCATAGTTTACGTCGTATGTGGAACCTGATATGGAAGTCGATACGACGCGGGTCTAATTGCAAGGAAACTAAAAAGCAGTCGGCCGCAATGGGCAATTTGACGTAGGCGTTGTCCGGTATTGCAGGCCATACATGAGCTCATAATGCCCTAACATTTGCGTGCAGACTCCCTTACGGCATAGATCAAATAGTGACGTCGTTGAACTCCAAAGTGCCTTGATTCTTTACTGGGGAACGGGATAAAAGTGTCTTGATTCACATTAAAAAGGTAACACACACACAATAGGCCATAATTTGGCAGAAAAGGATAAATTTGGAAGCCAGCGTGCCTTGATTCTGGTAGTTTTCACAGAAAAAAGTGCCTTGGTTACGTCGGGTAGACGTACTATTTGATCTATGGCCTTACGTAAGCAGTTAGGAAAAAAATCGCCATGCAGCCATCCTTACAAGCGTTTTACACTATGATTTTCTGGTGCAGGCACCCCCCCCCCCCCATCCTAACGTCCAATCGGACAATCACGTCCATGTATTTGAAAGTTTTTGAGAATAGCAAATTATAATGCACCGGCGCTGGGATTCGAACCTAACATATAATATGTTATAGACGCTTTTCCCGGCGGGAGTTCGTCAGGACGCGAATGGATGGATGTTGCTGGCGGATGCCCAGGGCATGACCATTCAGGTAACCGCCCCACCACCCCGCTCACTACTATCAGTATCCCAGATGTGTACGCGTTTGCCAGCACTGTTTTTTACAGTAAATTATAGTGGCGCGTAGAAAACGCGTATTTATGGGATATATGTGGGTGTATGTAAGCGCGTGATTCGTTATAAGCTCAAGAACGTGCACATCTATTGTAGCAGTGAGGTTGACGAATCTTCAAGGCCCTATTATGCCGAGCACTTTTCATATTTTATATTCTCAAGGAGTGGAGGATAGAGGGGGCGTGGGGAGGAGTGCGAGGGCTGGGAGTGGGGGGGGGGGGGCTTCACTACTTCTGGACAAATGCCGTAGAATTGAATGCAGATGAAATTTGTGGAATTAAGAGGAAAATACATGGGCAGCTTTCCCATCAATTATTTTCGACCAGGGCCTACCAATGTGTTAGCTGGGGTTGTGCCAGCCTACCAATTGGATATAGTGTATGGTGTGGCGCCTACCAAGTTATGTTTGTGGCAAAATGAGGTGCTGTCGGGTTCGTGCCCACTGATGTGCACCTAACTGGCATATTTTTGGGAATCTTTGAAAGTGCGGGTGCCGCCAACTAGAAATTTGCGGGTACCATCTAAAAAGCGGTTTCGGATTTTTAGCGCTGGGCGGCAGAAATTCGTGAACAGCTAGTAGATATCTTTCAAACAAAAGAAAAGTTTGTGAAAATCGATTAAGAATTGGCCGAAATCTTTCGACTGGAACGACACTGGAATATTACTGGAATATTCCACCCGAAAATTGTTTTCTCTATTTAGGTACTTCTCCCACCCGCTTTTCAACTTTTCTAGGCCAGAATTTTATGGAGATTTCAAAGAAAAATAAAAATGGGGTGTCGAATCTTTCGAATAATACGTGTTTTCTCTGTGGCGCCCATTATTCAGTTTGCGATAGCTCCGTGACCTTACAAATACAGTACCCATGTGCTCTTTTTTGCGGGTCAAACTTTGTATTCTGTTGACAAAATTGCGGGTGGCTAACGAAAATTCCACCCCGCGCAGATCACTACTGCTCGTGCCCACGTGTGAAGAGGAACCTTTTTTTCTGCAGTTGTTGGACGACCAGCTGGAACTGAAGTGCTACGTGAATGTGGACCGAGCAGGCATCGTCTACACGTCGTCCTTCTATCTCACCTGCAATGGATGCTACATCGCATCGGACAGAAGGAACCTGGTGGGCTGGACGGGGGTTGAGAAGTTCTCCACGAGAACTGTCGTGGGGAATAAAGCTGTCTTGAAATGACCGTTTTGATAAGCAGGATTTGGGCATTGTTTAGAACAGCGCCGAGTTGTGTAATAGCTTTGGAAACAAACATGTGAAGCTTAGGGATGGAAAAGATGTCTAAGCCCTATGTGGTTTGGAGGATGCTGAAGTTAAAAAAGTTTTCTATAACTGTCTTATAGTAGTCGTTTTATTTTAAATAGTGGTTATAAAGAGACATTTTTCAACAGTTTAACGTAGTTTTTTGTTGGCATATTGCAATTTTCACACTACTTTGCATTCGCTTGTGATACTTTCGATGTTTCCGAGTTTTCTTATTTACTGCATACGTGGGCAGCTTTACCGTCCATTATTTTGAACTAAAGTCTACCATTGAACAACTTGAGGCTTTGGCTATCCTACCATTGAGGCATCCGGAATAATAAGGAGCCTACCAAGACTACCAAGTTAAAAGCTTCTGGCGAAATGACGGGCCTACCACCTAACAGTCGGACCCATGTATGATTTACTGAACCCCTTTTGCAGAAGCAGGGACTTATGGCGTACATTCTGGATGTGAAGGAGTGAACCAAACCAAGAAGAACAAGGGGATACTGTATCTCGAGTGCTTCTCGAATTGATTCAATTGATGATTTCATGCTTCCTGTGTTTAATGTCTTGCGTGATTCATCCTACAACAAGTTAATATTCATCTTTCCTCTGACTTATGCATGTTAATTGACTTTCTTTGTGTATCTGTTTACCATTCATCCTTTACATACGGTCCTTCACATTTTCCTCATGTCATTGCATTATCGCTAATCTTGGATAATATCGCATTATTACGAAGTTGGAGGTTCATCATCGCAATTTGTGCCCCATACCACGTTCTTTCCTCCGTATGATAAGGAGCGCTAGCTACTTTGCTATTTTTAATCTGCAGTAACTGTAAAATCGTTTTGAACTTTCTCATTGTTCCATCTTTTGCCTGAATAAATATTTTGTGCTTCTCGTGCGTCTTGTGGATAGCAATGAGTTGTTGACTGGGGCCATCCATGCATTTATTGTACATTTATTTGTTCATTCAAATACAAAGTCGAGTCCGCTGCCGTCCATCCGCTGCTTGTACAGCTGGTCGAAGGCTTCGCTCTGCGCCAGCGTAAAGTAGTTCTTCCAGTCGCCGACGATTCCCTGAGAGCAAAGGGAATCGTTTGTATATATTTATCAACGTGCGCTAGGCATGTAACAACATAATGGTGATACACAGGCATAAAGTACGGAATCGTTTGATTATTGGCGAAAGACTGAACTTCATAGATCAATAATTTAGATTATGCTAAACATCCTTGGCTAGCGATCTGTGAATTTCAGCTTACTGTTTTAGCCCCGATAAACAGAATGGATGATAGACTGATCGATCTGTTTTTGCCTATACCTTTCGCATGAACTTGGTATTCGACTGGTTGAAGAGCAGCACGCCCTCACGATTGGTCATCTTATTGTCCTGAAACAAGCGATGATTGTGCTCATACTACACCATAATCGGTTAATTTATGCCTCTAATGAGACGCCTCCCACCTTCATCGAGTCGAAGGAGCAGTGTCGCACAACCTTCTCCCGCACTTCGGGTGGCAACTTGACGCCGACGAACTCCTCCAGATCGGGCATCTCCGCCAGAAGGTCCGCCTTCATCTCCTCGAACTTGATGAACTTGGCCTAAGGGTACGTACATACACACGTTTTTTATCCACACTGAGCATAGAAACGTGAATGGGCAATAATGGTACATATGCAAACATGAATAGCAGGCGTGGTCTGCATATTACAGTGGAGCGCCAGGGATCACAGCAGCTAGACGTATATATACTTCGAGTTGTCTGAACAGTAGCGAGTCAACTCACTCGTGGATTGTTGCGCACGAATCGCCAGTAGCCGAGGACGTGCTCGAACCAGCCACCGAGCATGATGTTCTCCGAGGCGAAGATGCGGAAGAACTCGTCCCACGTCGTGTCTGCAACAGTTTACAGTTTTACAGTTTTACGCCGTTTATCTGACAGCTAACAGTGGAGGGGTTCCAAAGGAGGGAGACTTGATAGATTGCAACAAGTAACAAGCTTCCAAAATATACCGTCTGGTACCTATTTTACAGTTTTGTGCATCGCATGACACAAAGCGAGTTGTCGGCCCTTAGACTAGCCGTCGTTCCTCAAGCAAGAACGCCGTACCGGTCTGCTGTCCGAGGAACCGGGCCATCTTGTGGAAGTGGTACAGCGACACGCATTGGTCCTTGGGATTTCGCGCAACGTAGAGGAGCTGCGAATGAATTGGTTTCGTCCTTTTCCGGCGAAATCGGCATACCTTGCATTTGCCGGCGAGAATGGAGCGTGGCAGGAGCTCGAGAGGGAGGTGCGTGAAGTAGACGTTCTTCTTCGGCTTCACCTTGTGGTCGGCCTTCGGAAGCAGCAACTTGACGTTGTGCTTGAGCACGAACAGCGTCTGCATGAGAGAATTGGATTGGCCAAGTTATAACAGCGTCGGCATAAACCAATAAGCTTCTATAGTAGGAGTTTGCAGCTTTATCATTTATAGGCTAATGGTTCCATCCGTGGGGCTTACGTTGAGCAGCCAGCTCTTGTCGTTGATCTCCATCCACGGGACGCGGAAGTCCATGCGGATCTCCTTGATGACGTCGACGTTGCCCTCGTAGGCGATGGCCGACACGACCTCAGAGGCCCACGTCGTGCCTGAAACGAGTGGCCGGCCTTCACTTCCGCGAGAAGCACCGCTCACGGCACAGTATTCCGACCGAAAGGGGAAGTGTCTAATAGCGAATTAGCAACTAATTTTGAATTTACTCCACTACGGCTGAATAAATCTTCGCCAAATTTTGGCAGCTCTTTGGACTGGTGAGGAGGAGCTTAAGTTTTTAAATTGGTGACTTTTGGCTCATTTTTGCGGCCGCGGTGACGAAAGATCACGGCGGGAACCGCCATTCGCTAATCGAACGCTATGCTGTGCGTTGAAAACTTCACTGTTGCTCAATTAACTAACAATTAACTTGTTAACTTGTGATTGAGACGAGGCTCTGATATTGAGATCGCTGAGAGCAGGGCTTCTTATCTCGTCGATGCTCGGAATGCACTGGTCTCCCCTACCTGCTTTAGGGTACGTGGCGATGACGATGTCGTCCTCGCCAAACTCGACGTCCTGCAGCGCGATGACCTTGTCCGGCTTGATCATGAGACCCGGCCAGACGTAGTCCGCCCATTCCTCCGAGTGCGGCACGCGGAAACGGTATCTGAAAAGCGCTCTCTCTCCTCTAGCATTGGTTTTGCTAACCTCCTTATTACCTGTGACTTGAATATTACATTTTGGCTACGTTTTAACTACTTTATCATTTATATGTTCTTGGAAATAGCATAAGACTCGCAAGAGTATCCACCGGAATACTCACTTAGCAACGAGTCGTTCGCTAGCCGCGCACGGGTCTTCGGGTTCCTTGTGTCCGCGTCCCATCGTCGACCGAAGGAGACTGAAAGAGGAGAAGTGACGATGCCAACACTATCTTATCGCGGAGGACAGCTATAATGGAGACGAGGGAATGAGAGCGAAGATTATTCGAGCACAAGGAATAGCTGCAGATAAGACGTCAGCGGAGGGACGATAAGAGAAACAGACGAGGAGCGAGCGATTCGGATAGAAGAGCAGAGGCGACGCCATGTCGCTGGAGTTGTGTCAGGCCAGCGAGGAACTCAAGGAGAAGTAAGTATATACCATCTTAAAGATTGCTCTAAGTACTTAGTGGGCAGTCGTATAGCTAAAAAGTTTTACTGTGTTGAACCTCTAACAATTGCCTCATAAGTACCTTTTAACAAAAGATGAATGGTGACTGGATTAATGAGTGATGAATTCGGAAGGATTCATAGAAATAGGTTGATATTGAGTACCATAGCGAAGAGGCCCTTTGTATGTCTAACAATCGGCGATAAGAGATTGTGAGAGACTGAAGCTACACTGCGCTTTGCGGAATTGGAATAAAGACTGTCGCTACAGTGAATCCGTAACTAACCCATCTTCTGTATGACTGGCTTCCGAAGTTGCTGATAGAGATGCTAGGTGTAATTTACAATAAGGACTGTCCAGGTACCGATTCCGTCTGCCGCATTCGGAATGGTTCGCGGACTACTTGTGGCCCGGTCTGCTCATCTCGGGAAAGAACATCGCGGACCTTGAGAATCTCGAGTTCGGAGAAGACGACGTGGTCATTGCGACGTATCCGAAATCAGGTATTCAGATTTGCTGTTCATTTTCCTATCTATAGAGAGAAGAAAGATACTTTATTTGCGTAACACAAGATTGTTAGTGCCTTGTTTAGGTGAAAGCAATAGTCTATTTCAACGCTGTAGATATTTACTTATTTATTTATTGAATACTTTCTCACGTACGGTCAAGCATATACAGGTGTACGATACGAATAATGTGTAGATAAGACATACATAAGAATAGGGAAAGAGAAAGTTGGCCCATCATGTTCAATTCTTATTGTCCCATGACCCAAATACTTTATCTTTATCTTTATCAAATACACCGTAAGGTGTGCGGTAGAAAAGGGGAGAGCTGAGAAGAAGAAAGATGGTGAGGATACGGCGACTCGAGGGGGTGGGGTTGGATCAATAAATCTTCGCTTGAAAAAACTCTTCTGCGGGGACGTGGACGATGCTTGTCTTACAAGACTTCTATGAGGGTGGGCAGCGGCGGAAAGATGAAGAAAAAGGGGGGAGAGAAAGACTACTTAGGCTAGGGTACACTCTCTGACTTGCCTAATGTCAGAGGGGATTCTTCACCTTATCCTCTTCATGGAATGATGGTGTTTGGGAGCTGGAGGGGGTGTGAAAGACGAGACGAGAGGCGGGACCAGACCACACGCGACGAGAGAATGAGGGAGAATGAATAATGAATGAACTTCTCTGATAAGCCTACAGAAATCTGCGTACTGCACTACATTTCCTTTCTTGCTCATTTTTATTATTATTGGAGGAAAACGAACGTTGAGAGACCTGCACAGTTCTTTCCGCTAACCACCGTAAAACTTCAGCCGGAGCCGGCTTTTAGCCTAAGCTGGCATTTTTCCAAGAGAGTTTCACTGCATTTAGTGGAGTGCGCAGCAAAGATTTCTCAACGTTCCTTTTCCTCCAATAATAATTATCGCGTCATCATCGCGTCATTGTCACAGTGTTCTGACAGCAGTCAAAATGTTAGGCAAACGAGATGCCGAAAAATAACCCTGATTTCGGTAGGAAATCTCGCACGGAAAACACCGTATCCTAAGCATTATGGCTCGTTCGCTTAGCATTTAGAAGACTGTGTTGTAGGCACAACGTGGGCATCGGAAGTAATTTCCGCCATCGCCTACGAGGGAAACACGGACGTTCTGAAGAAGATGCGGATGGACAAGCGGGTCATCTGGCTGGAGCAGGACCACTCGTGCAGCGTCATGAGGGTACGGGCATTTCGATCATCCAATTGCCAACCTTTCCAACGTAGACTGAAGACTAGGGAATTAATAGGAAACTTGTGCTCTAGAAGCTTGCTTTTTTGAAAAAAAACTTGAAAAAATATCGTCTGGAAATTTGATCCGGTTTTTTTCATTTTTATAAAGGTTCGTTTAGGTAGCTGTAGTGGGAAAGATGATCCTCAGTGGACAGCTTCAACGATCAGAGAAGGTGGAAGGAGTCAAACCGAAAAAGAACATCTACTTCACGCACGTTCCAATTGAACTTCTTCCGCGAAGTGTACTCTCCGGAAAGTGCAAGGTACCGTATGTCTTCTATTTTACCAGCTAATTGATTTCCTAATCTAGTATCTCACAAATATCATCTATCTATGCTTGCAGTTTATCTACGTTGCGCGAAATCCCAAGGATCAGTGTGTATCGTTCTATCACTACCATCGAATGGCTCGTTTTCTTGGCCTACAGACAGGTTTGTTTTCAGTTCCATGATAGTCAGAGCAGGAGAATAATGTGTGCTTATTTCAGAGACGACATTCGACGAATTCTTCCGATTGTTCTGCACTGGTGACATTTACAACGGGAATTGGTTTGAGCACGTTCTTGGCTACTGGAAGTTCGTGCAGATCAACCCTAAGGTTATTTTTTATTCTTTGAGCCTATTCTGATTTAAATCAAAATGACTAATTGTAAGTTACGTTTCGTATAGCAGTAAATATGTTATCGACTAGTGGCTTTTATCGACTCTTGGTTTCAGGCCAAGTTCATCACTTTCGAAGACATGAAAGCCGATCTTATCGGAATGATGCCCGATATCGAGAACTTTGTCGGTGTTCCGCTTTCAGAAGACGTCCGGAAGAAGGTCGTCGATCACTGTTCCTTTGGATCCATGAAGGTATGATATGCTTTTATATCACTTTTTACCATAAGCTAGCTATATGGTAAATGTGGTAAAGCGTTGCAAATCCAGTTTACTCATTGTTCAGCCTCATACTCATTTCCGTGAGACACCGGTAAAATCGATTGTTCAGGACAACAAGATGGCCAACCGCGATAACGTGCCGCTGTTCGACCAGAACAAGGGCAAATTCATGCGAAAGGTAAGGGGGACTCTGAACCTAAGTAGTGACGTGAGAAGTGTTGCCGATAACGTCGCCATCCATCCCCTGTCTTTGATCAAATCTTTAGAAACCGAGAGATAAGCACATGATGAGATTATGAACTGACGCTTCGCACCCGACACAGAGTTCTGGGCGTTCTATTAGCGAAACTAGCCCCCCGCTAAAGGGGGGGTATGCTGGGGGGACCAGCAAGATATCTGCACCCGGCGGGGGTCGAACCCTCGCCGAGTGCGTCCGAGGCAAACGTTTTGCCACTAGGCTACAGTGCCCAACGGAGTGGGTATCATTCAACAATCACAAATCCATGCTCCGCTCCCGAGGTCGCGCCGAGCGCCGGGTTCTTCCGATTGTTCTCGGATTCAAGTGCTCAGAAAGGGAGAACAAATAGCAGTGGAAAGTTAAATTTTTGAAAACTTATTGTCATCGTGAGGGCAAGTTGTAAACGCATGTTAAAGAACTCTTTATTTACCGGCATCGACTACAACTTACAATTACGAGGGAAAACTCAACTATAAAGTACTATTAAACACATAGATAAATAACACTAATAAAGTGATAACATGATTTTTTAGTGGAAAGAAACCGCACAATGAATGAATGAATGAATTTTATTCAAGGTATATACATGGCAAGATTAGCTACCGTAATTCCGTCGTGCTTTCGAGCACATGAGTTTCGCCTGGCTAAAAGTAGGCGACGCGAGAGGCACACTCCATGGAGCGCCGAACATACGCCGATCGGGTACGAACCACCCGACAGACGGTCTGCAAGGGGGTGCTGTAGGGTACCGCAAAACCAGGTGACGAGTCAGCTAGTCTAGATTACAGAATATCTACGTGCCGTATTCGCAC
>LS885535.1:85656-101956 GCA_900490955.1 Micoletzkya japonica | reverse complement strand
TAAGTAGCATTTTGACAGCGGCTGTTCGCAGAACATAATAGATACATAATAGAACATAATAGAACATAATAACATTATAAATAACTAGCGAAATAGGTGAAAAGTAAAACAATATATGAAATATGAACACTGAAGGATGCTAAAATTTTTGAATTTTCGCGGTCCGTGCGGGACCAGCAAGGGGCTGGTTCAAATTTCACCTACCGTATCCATCCAAATTTGCTATTAGGCATTTCCTAGGGCATTTAGGATACTGTGCCGAATTGCACCAGCTGTACCCGGCAGTTTACTGTTTCCACTACTATTCTCGTATTTTCTCGCATTAATCTTACCCTACGTTTTACAGGGAGAAGTCGGTGATTGGGTCAACTACTTCTCGAAGGAACAGAGCGACGCCTTTGACGTGTTGTATAAGCAGAAAATGGCGGGAAGCGGATTGGATTTCAAGTTTGAATGAATAGCCGAGACGTATGTCGTAGCCTACTTCGTAATCAAAGTGTTCATATTTACACAGCTCATATTTATTTGTTTGCATTATTGTGACACCGGCTAAATGTATCACACAATCTTATTATGACAAACATGTTTCGAGATAATTGTGCATTATATATTCTTTATAAGCTGCAGCTACATACAAATACAACAGAACTTCTCCGGTGGAATGATGATTTTGATATTCTTAGATAAATTTCCTCATTGGCCATTGTAACTCGTCGTGCTCATCACAATTTACCGCCAAGAATATTTATCGTGGCCTGAGGGTGAGTCATAGATGTTGCACGAATCGTTTGAAGGCACAGTGTTCTAAATGTTAATCAAACGAGCCAAAATAATTAGGATACGGTGTTTTCCATGCGAGAGTTCCTACCGAAATCAGGGTTATTTTTCGAAATCTCGTTCGCTTAACATTTTCACTGTTGTCAGAACACTGAATGGAGTTGGAAGGGGGAGTGATATATCTTCGTTCACTGCACTACACAACATCCCCTGTCCGCCTTCTCCTTCTTCATTAGCTGAGTGAGCTCCGCTGTCGGAAGCCGATTGCGTGGCTGAGAAGAATGATAAATAATGAAAAAAATATGTAATCGAACGTAATCTAATAGTAAAACTTGTGTAAACTATGACTAACAAACACTAACTGTTTTTGCGAGATAGGTGTGTAGATAAGCGACCATTTAGAAAGAAATATATAGTTCTTCTTATCTGTTTCCTTCAATCTACTTGAACTCACGTCCGGAATTCTGCTTTGGTGCAACGAGAAGTGGGGGTCGCTCCTGCAAGTAGAGTCGTGTAGTCCTTTCGAATAGATACAGTTCACTTCGATTTATATCTTTACGTTTCACGAAAAGTTCATAAATTATGAGTCATAATGAATTCAACGCATTTATGGAGGGTAAAAATATATAAATATGTAAAGTATGGTTGACGAAAATGTTCCGTCCGTCGCCTCATTCCTACTTCCGACGAGAGAGCGGAACGGTATGAAGAGAGTCCAGGTGAAGTAGGAATGAGTTTACTGACGGAACTTTTTCGTCAATAATATTCTATTTACAAAGCATTATCAAATGTGGTCAGGAATAGAGTTCCTGAAATGAGTTTTCATGTGAACCTGAGCCTTGAGAGCTGAGATTCACACGACCATCCAGGCTCACGTGAGCCTCACGAATAGAGGATACGAATAGTATACTTTGGTGCGTATGTTTCACGCATCATTAATAACCGCTAAGCTTCTCACCACCAAAAACAACGAAACATATCGTCGAAAAGTACACGATTCGTATCCTCTGCTCACGAATGAGGCTCACAATGAGCCAAGAGGCTCATCGGGAAAGGCTCACGTGGGCCAAAGGTTCTTGTGAACCTTGCATAATATCATTATCGACACCCATTTCTCGCGTTCGGATAAACAAAATAAGGTTAATCGCATTTTTCACGAGCATCTATCTTCTTTGGATGGTCAAATGAGGAGAAAGGCAACCAATCCGAGTAGGAGGAGCGAGGTTAAAATGAAGAAGATAGAGGTTTACTGGCTCACATGAATAGGCTCACGTGAGCCGAAAGAATGATAGGTTCATCAGGAAAAGTCTCATGTGAGCCTGCCTAGATGAATCATTCTTCATCCTCTCTTGTTAGCCTAGGGGTCATTTGCCGAACTCTAGTCAGGACTCAGGAACACTTACAGAGGCTTTACGCATGTCGCAATACGACGACGTGGTGACTTTCTTTCTCAATCTAAAATTGTGCAAATTGTTTGCTTAAATTGTTTGTCTCTCCGTGGACTAGGACCATATGTAGGAGCATCTTTAGATAAGCAGAGAAGGATAATTTGCGGTCGCATTCAACGAAACTTCCTTAGACACGCATCTAGAGAATTATTACTCAAATCTTTAGGCGAGCTTCGTTCTAATAGTAATTTCGAGACGCCCACTCTGGTAGTTCTACCCCACTGGGGTAGAAATACTAGAGTGGGCGTCCCTAAAAGAACCCCACTGAATCCTACCGTAAAAAATCCTAGAAAGAATCCTACCGTACTCATGGGCCGGTTCCTTTAAAAGCGTAATTTGAAGGAAGTCCGAAGCGGGCATATATGCTATAGTCTTTGCAGTCGACGTGCCTCCTTTGGTTCTTCCTTCTTCCCTTGCGTGGTTTCCATGGGCAGACCACGTGAATTCTTCGTCGCCCGTTTGTCCGTCGGCCACTCGAAGTCGTCGTAGTCCTTCTGAAACCATAAGAGCTATACAGGACACAACTGTAATAAAGGCCACCGTTTTCTTAGGTTCTATGAGGTAGTATGGTGTCTGAACTAATTTCTGCTTAATTCGATAAGCTATGCTTTCACTGCAGCACGACTATCTAAATGATGCAACTGGCATGTTCTCCATTCCTCCTTCTCTTCAGTATTCTAATCTTTCGTCGGTTGTAATTGAGCTATGACATCATAAAAAGCTAATTTGACAATTTCCATGAAATACGATACCTTCTTCTTGTACTGCTTTCCCGCGTCTTCCATCGCAATCTGCTCAATGTTCAGTGCCATTCTAAAATGCTATATTTATTTTAGGTCGTTGCGATTATAAAAAAAATTAAAAAAAAAAACATTATAATTAAAGGGTTGATTAGAAAAAGCCGTGAAAAGATTTCTCTCATTGCCTGCGTCTCTTGATTCCACTCTTGTCTCCCACAATCAATTAAAGGCTGGCTAATTGTCTCTTGGAATGAATGAGATGGTCAGAGGGACCCTCTAAAATACCTGAGAGTGCTGCTTCACTCTTCACTGCAGCCAACCACTTACCGTATGTGCACGAGTGTGAAATGAGACTCTTTTTCGGGGGAATAGCGAGAGGGAGGCTAGCGGAACGGGTTTAGAATACCGCTCTTCTGCCTCATTCCTCACTGCATTTCTGTAGTCGTACGTTCGCAATTATCAACAATTTCGTAAATCTTGCATGAACATAGAGCGTATCTCAATGCATCCTCAGGTATTCCGGATCATATTCACCCGCAATACGAAGCGTCTCGACGCCCTGAGAGATTCCGTCGAATGGCACAAAGGACAGAAGTACTCGCTGAGTATGCGAGTACAATTGGAGGAGAATGTGTGGACAATGCGGGTATTCCTTGTAGAATGCTGTGATTGTGATGCTTTCTACAACTAAGAAAAACCGCTTTCTGTTGACTTTATTCTAGATACTATTTTTACTGTTGACAACGTGTTCCCGGGTAAACACGTTTCCTTGTTATTCAATTCTAGGATTAGCGCATGATTGCCTAAAATAGAGAATACGCTTCAGGCGAATAGCAAAAACGAACAGATCATAATGAACGCCACAGCGAAATCGTGTGAAAACCCATTTTTCGATAGCTATGCTTTTTGCAGTTTATGCGGTTCGGATTGTACATAATCTTTCGTGGGAATCGTCGTTTTCCTCGGTTCCATGGTCGCCCTTCCCCTCTATCTCACAGCGAACGAGACCCGATGGATACTGCAATCTGCTGCATCAACATGCTCATTCCCGTGTATGTTATGGTTGAGCAATTATGGTTTATCTTCCGTCAGTTGTCGGATTCCTATTTACGGCGCGAGAGCGAACCGTTGGAAAATAGCTCAGGCAATGCAGGAATGGGTTCATTGACGCAACTGCTGCAATAATATTTACAGGAGCATCTTCTACTTCTGCTTGTTCACCGCGTACACGATGCTGTACCTACGAAACAGGACATTCGACCGCATCATTTTCCACAAAGACGGTGGAACTAAGAGGTAAGCTGTACTTTTGAAAAAATAGTAATATTAATTGAAACTGTTTATTTATTTGCATGTGTGAGATATTTTCATTTACAGGATCCCGTTTGTTCCGAGGATCAGTCTGAATGAGGAAAGCGACACCTACTTTTGTCAGCTTGCTAGTCAATGGGATTCGGCGCTTGGAAAGCAATGACTTGAATACACGATTTTTTTTTTAAATCCATACATTTGCCATGAAGCTGTTTGAGTATCACTAACATCAGAAAGTTGATAATAAAATGTTTACATTAGATGCCGAACTAATTTGTTAGCCTTGTGGAACCGCTGGAACTTGTGGAACTAATTTGTGGAACCGATGAGTTGTATATATTTTCAAAATATTGTAAAAACATGGCCATACCCATTTTTTTTAAATTAAAAAAATTAAGATTTTGTAATATTCACGCGGATTCCAAGTCAATGCGGATGAATCTTTACTTCCTTGCAAGCTAGGATCAAGCTAGGACATTGAATTCAATGGGATGTACTACTCAATAGACGACGCAGGTCTTGGGGACCACAATGGGCTCGACGAAGGAAACGGGAAGGTGGTTTATGGAGAGAATCTCACGACGAGATTCACGAAGGAGACGACGGGATTCGGACGAAGAACGGTCAACGCACGAGAACTTGGCCTGAGGGGACACAGTATGAATACAGTATTGAATAAATAGCTTGGATTTCGGTTCCAAAACAGTTTTCTATTCTAACGCGATATCAAATGGTTGAATTTGAGTTCGAAGAAAGTGAATAAGAACTAAAAATTGATTGTTTACCTTGATCTCCTTGGTCTCCTCTCCGGCATAAGTCTTACGGGGGCATTCAGGGATGGGCTGTTGAGAGAAGCAGACACGATTGGAGTACTCCATGACACGGGTCTTCTCGACGGGCTCTGAATGTATGGAATTCATACATAGATATTCTGTCGGTTAAGAGATAGAATTGTTTATTATCCCTGTATCGGTACAATCTATTTGACAAAATGCATTTGTTACAATCTATTGTTACAATTGTTGATCTATTGTTACAAGCTACAATCTAATTGTTGACAAAATCGGGAGATATTTGCATTCTTGCTTGCGGCGGAGTGGTGGAGATTGAAGAGCGAAAAGATTAAATAAATGGGTATTATTATTGGAGGAAAAGGATAAATCTTGCAGCGCACTAAACTAACCACCGTAAAACTTCAGCCGGAGCAGGCTTTTAGTCTAAGCTGGCATTTTGACAAGAGAGTTTCACTGCGCTGCAAATATTTCTCAACGTTCCGTTTCCTAAAATAATAGCCATTTCCTAATAATGAGATGCCAACAATACTACAATCCCCACCTAATCCCCACTAACCGATGTTCTCCTTGTGTTCGTAGTCCTGGTCCTTCTCGAAAGAGAGTCTGTTCTTGAGGGACGACTCATCCTTGTACTCCTGGTCATACTCATCATAAGAAGCCTCCTCGGAGTCCTCGAATCGAGAGTACTTCTTGTAGTTCTTCTTCTCAGAGAGACGCTCCTCCTCCATGTCACATTCCTCGTCGCGAGAAAGGAACGAACGGTGGAACTCCTCGAGGTCCTCTGAAAAGTGATTTGCATGATAAGATGGAGGGATTAGTATCATCGCTTTCATATCACTTTAATTTGCTCCAAATAATGTCTCAACCAGAATCCCTATCAACAATTTCAACAATTGCCCCTAGTACTCACCAGTCTCGACGTCATCAGCACGACGGAATTCTCCATCGCGCTCTCCGTTGAAGTGTCCGCAGACTCCGCACTGCTGGTTCTTGAAGAACTCGTTCATCTTGATCTCGGCCTTGTATCCATCGAAGCGGACGAAAATGTCCTCGTTCTCGAAGATGACGACGTCGTACTTCTTCTCGAGACTGCAAAGAGACTGTAACTTTATGAAACATAATATACATATGACAGAAACATAGGATTCATGAGCTATTTTCCAAACTATCTCCTATAACCACTATTACAAGCGCCATTGAGTTTTACTTACTTGTAGATTATTTCAAACATTTATACAAAGCGCAGACATTCATTATTTGCTTGAAAACCATGACATTTCTTTGAAAGAGGTCTGGGACGACCGGAAAACGACTTTTTCTCAATGGACAGGAAAGTATCTTAGGTAGGAAACGAGAAAAATCGGAACGGAAATATGTCTAACTTTTCAACAACACTCACCCGAATTCGCGAAGCTTCTGCTCGTCCTCGACGTTCTTTCCGTTGATCTTGACCTTGAGGTCTCCGTTCTTGTTCTCGATCTCGATGGTCGACTCGGGAGTGACGATCTTCACCTTCTTTTCTTCTCCCTTCTTCTCAACCTTCTTCATGAGAACGGCAAAACGGGGCTCCTCAGTGCAGTCTTTAGCAAGGACAGAGTAGCAGGTCGTGAGGGGAGCACGGAAGATGACGTCGTCGAAGGTGTTGATACGAGAGGAGGAGACCTCGCAGACAGGAGAGAACTGACGGAGAGGGGACTCGGTCTTGTAGATGGAGAGGAAGGTGGGACGGAAGGGGAGACGGAGGTTCTCGAGTTGCACTCGCTCCGAGGGAGTCTCGTAAGAGACATTGGCGAATCGCCAGGTCTGGGGCTCAACGGTGAGTTTGGCAAGAAGACGGCCCTCCTTGGCGTACGACTTGCGCACGTCGCGGATCTCGACGTTGGAGAGGATAGGGCTGTATGACTTGAGGATGGTAGCCAGACGCTCAACGTGGACGAGGGTCTCGGGCTGAATCTCGTACTCAGCGGCGATCTTGATCTGGTTGAGACGCGAGGCCAACTCGAGCTTCTCCAGAGACTCGGTCATCTTCTTTCCCTCAGACTTGTTCTGGATCAGACGCTGCCACTTCTGTTGTTCCTTGCTCTGCTCTCCCTGGATGCGGACCTTCAGGGTGTTCTTCTGTTCCGATCCCCACTTGGCCTCGACGATAGCGGTCAGTTCACGGTGCTTCTGCTCCTTGAGCTGTTGGAGGGTGTAAACAGGTTGGGGGAAGAGGGTCTGAATTCCGGCAGAGAGAGTCCACTCACGACGTTCTCCCTCAAGAAGAGGCGATCGCTGGGCCTCGACAGTCCACTTGCAGAAGGTGAGTTCCTCATCGCAGACAGTCTTGATCTCCATCTCTCCCTTGCGCTCCTCCGACGATCCCACAGTGTAGGCCTTGATGTGGACGCGGTTCTTATATCCGGATCCCTTCTTGTACTCCTTGGTATATTTGTCGAACGATCCACGACGATCCTTCTCATCTTCATCCATGTACTCGGAGTCCTCGACCTCGAAGTGGCTCTCGGTCTCCTTCTCGTAGAACTGCTCGAACTGGGGACGCTCAGAGATCATCTTCTCGGATTCGATCGAAGCGACGTTCATACGGATGACGTACTCGCGAGGAGTCTCTCCGGTCTTCTCCATCGTCATCTCGACGTGGTTCTCCGAAACGAGGATGGGCTTGTTCTGGTTCTGCTGCATCTTCTCCCACATGTGACGGTGGATGTTTCCGCGGACGTTGAATCGAAGACCGAAGATCTTCTCTCCGTAGACGCGATTAACCTCAACTCGGGGCTGTTCTCCGATGTAAACGGTCTTCTCACTGGCAGACTGCGACTTCTTCTCATCGGCCTCGAAGCGAACGAAGGTCGCGGGACGAGAGATGAGCGACAGTACACGACGTTCCTCCTGGTCCTGAGGGGCACGGATGGTGAGCTTGGCGTCAAGGTTCTTCTCCCAGTTGATCTCGATCGAGGTGTCGATGGGAGAGTTGACGTTGACGGTGTGCAGAATCTTGACTCCAGCGGAGTGAACGGGCGAGCGAACCTCCATGTGCATGATGTGAGTGGAGACGAGCTTGGGCTGAGCCTTGAGGTGGACACGGAGTCCCTTCATGTCCTTTCCAGACTTGGGCTCGAGTTCGGCCTTGATCTCTCCCTCGACGTTGAAGTAAGTGGGCATCTTTCCGGTGATCTCAACGGGCATTCCAATGGCCGTGGCCAGCATTCGGGTCTTCTCGTACACAAAAGTAGCCAGCTGGGCCTCGAAGCGGTATCCCTTGGCGAGCACACGTTCGAGCTCTCCGATGTGTATCTTGCCTCCCTTGACGGATTCCTTGATGAGGTCGATCAGATTGTCCTCTTCGATGGGAAGCACGACAACGTCGTTGTCAGCGACACGGACGTAGACCAGGGCATGGGGTTCCTCGGAGGAGGAGCGACGCTGTTGGATGTTCATCTTCTTCATGAGCTGCTTGAGCGCCTCAGAGGGCTTGAGAGAGGTCGATCGCTTTCCACGGACGACGACATAGTCGAAGGAGTACTCCTCCTTGTTCTCGATCCTCTCCATGATCCTGTACATAATCTCGTCGAGGTTCTGCTGGGCAACTCCGATCTGAGCGAGGTACTTGTTCCAGTTTCCGGCGAAGACAGAGTCCAGCGAGGCCATGATCTCCTTGGGTAGGATCGAGTCGTTGGAGAAGAGGGCGGCCCAGTTGAGAGCGGCTCCGGTGGTGTATTCCTCGGAGTAGAGGGATCCACGGACGAAGGCAGAGTCGAACATCTTGCGAGGTTGGACACGAGCGAGCTTGAGAGAGCTCTGGATGTCACGGGCCAGGGTCTTTTCGCAATGGAGCTCGGACTTGGCGAGGGACTTGAGGGTAGAGTAGACGAAGGAGTGGACCTGGTGAGAGGGCTCACGTTCCAGTTGCTGGGTGATCTGGTCGATGACAGACCTCTCGGGAAGGGTGTGCATGATCTGGTTGAAGGCAGCCACACGGATCTCGGGGCACTCGCGGATGTTCTTGTACAGGGGCATGAGGATGGACTGGATCTTGCGGGGCATGTTCTGACGGAGCTTGCGAAGGGCCTCGATGGCCTGGATACGAACAGTCCTCGGCTCACGCTCGTCACGGATGATCTTCTCCAGAGGGAAGACAACCAGGTCGAATCCGGCGTTCCCGATGGTCTTGAGGGCGAGGACCTTCTCGTAGCGAGTCTCAGCCTTGTCGAAGAGGGACTCCAGGATCTCGACGTACTTCTCCTTCAGACGACGAGGACACACACGTTCGTTGTTCTCAGGGGCGATTTCCTGGGCAAAGTTGGAGCTGTGCTCGCACTGGTCGTGCATGAGAGCTCCGATGGTCAGCCAGAGGGATTGCTTGACAGCGGGGTTGCGAGTGACGATTTCCTCCTTCTGAAGACGGACGAGGGACTCGATGATGGGCTGCGAGGGGTTGCGAAGTGTCATGAGAGACTTCAGGAGTTTGACGGCCTGGACGGGAGTAACCTCTCGCGCGACCATCTTACGGAGGAGAACTTCGACGGAAGTCTTGGTTCCAGTCTGGGCGAGGATATCGAAGAAGAGTCCCGAGAGGAGTTCCTCCTTGTTCATCTCTTTCTCGATCGAGACAATCTCTTCCTTGGTGCACACACGGAGAACCTCTACGAGACGGGCGATCTGACGGACCACCTCGGGCTCGAAGGAGTCCTTGTCCTTCTGGGTCTCGGTTATCTCACGACGAAGATGCGAGACGACGTTCTTGGCGATCTCGACCTTCCTGTCCATCCAGACGTAGGGAGACTGAGCCAGAAGAGACTCTTCTCCGGTCATGCGGAACTTCTCGAGGGCTTGTTCCCATTCGGTCGAGTAGATGAGTTGCTCCTTCTTCTCCGACTTGGGGGCACGGACAGAGTCCTTCTGGTTGTCAACCTTGATGAGGGTCAGCTTGTTGGCAACGACGGTGGCCATCAGTTGCTGTTCCTTGGACAGAGGGGCGAAGAGGTGCTGGGAGCGGAGTTCAACCTCGCGGATCACGAACTCGTCCTTGTCTCCGATGAGCTCGAAGTTGAGGACCGTCGACGACTCGGTGACCTTCTGTTCCTCTCCGTGGGTCTTCTTGTCGCACGAGGGGCAGATGTCCGACACGAAGTTGTAGCGGATGTCGACGCGCTTGGCACAGTTGTCGAAGTTGATGGACTTGGAGACACGGAGGGAGTCCTGTCCAGAGGGGACGAGAGTGTACGTGGTCTCGCAGTCTCCCTCGAGGGTCATCTCCTGGGTAGAGAAGGTCTCCTTGTCAGGCCACTCAGATCGCTCCGAGTCACGGTTGATACGCGACATCTCAGCCTCGTCAGTGCGCGACTTCTTCGAAAGGTTGACCTGAAGGAGGAGTATATTCGGGGGGTATTGGGAGATGTTTTATGTCGATTAAATGGAGCAAATAGGGAGTATTCTTGATAATAATCTGTTGTTTCTCTCACCTGGAGCATGTTGAGTACAGCACGCTTCATGTTCTCAGACCAGGGCTGGTCCTCACGGTCGAATTCGATCTCGGAGATGAGTCCCTGCTCGTAGCGGAAACGGATGGGAAGGGACAGTTTCTCTTGCTGCTCCTGCAAGGGGAACTGTGAGTAGGGACTCTTATTTATGTTAATATAGTTCTTATCTAGTGGCATATGAGATCTAACATTGCAAACACAAAATATGAAGAAAATGTATCTAATATTAAATCTTCGTTTGTCTCTGTATTGTATTCTCAGATCATTTGAAGGAAATATTTAGTTAGGGAGTACATAGTTTTTTTTTATTTGGACAAAATAATTATCCAAGAAGATACTATGAAGGAAAAGACTGCCCACCTTGGTCATCTCAATCTCCTCGAAGAGTCCGAAAGGCTGAACCTCGCGAGACTCAGAAATATCGCGGTGAGCGGATCCGAAGCGAGTCTTCTGCAGCTTGAGCAGAGCCTGACGGTCATTCTCGAAGATGAGGGAGACGATGGACTGGACACGGGTAGCGGATTGTTGAGAGGACGAGGGGAGGGGGAGGCCGGAGGAGATCTGAATGGAGGGTTGGGGGATGATGAAGGAGGAATTGGGTAATGGGGTAGCAACAAAGTTAGGAATGGAGGTGACATGGTATAGTCGAGAAAAACGGAACGTAGAATTCTGTTTCACGAGTTACGTTGTTTAGCAGTTTGAGACTTCTCACAATTTGAGACAGCGCTATTCTCCCTAGAGCAAGATATCGAAGAGAATAAACGCCTTTTGGGATCACCACCAGCAATACTTTCATATACTGCGTACCAGGATGGGATAGTACTGTGCTGGAAACCCCGGAGTTACACCCGGAACGATTATATCTTGCAATGAGTACCTGGCCGTCGAAGCGGAAAGTGTAGTGCTTTCCGGCACGGAAACTCTTCTCGTTGATGTTCTCCGATTGGAGATCCCAGTGCGAGGAAGCGAAGGCGACGGCCACTAGGCCCACGACCGCGAGGAGCTTCATTACCTACGAGACAGCTCATTGAAAGGCAAGCTTGAAAGAAATGGAGATGATTGCTAGAGAGTATAAGAGAGAGAACTGAAAGCGATGGACTGATGGCTGTCTGATTCAGCGCTCTGCTTATATACCGGTTCTCCGTCTGCCGTACGTCGATCAGCGTCTTATCTCTAGTCTCGCGTCGGTCATGTGCTGGCCAAATTCCGGTTAACGGCCTCATTCAACGAGAGCCGATAGATGGATATGTCAATCCGGCAAGCGGGTGAATGGCAGGTAACAAAGATGAAACGCCGTCGAAGCTGTGCAAGATAAGATTACGTTTTAGATAAGAATTAGAATGTGCTTTGCAATTTTAAAATAATTTCTGTAAGGAAAGTCTAGATAGATAGATAGTTCCTGTATGTTTATGAAAAAGGAACGAATAAAGATTCAAGAAACTAATTAATGAAAAGCAACAATCGCGACGATTCGAGAATCTTTCGATACCATAAGGTGAAAATTGACGATGTGCACATGGGTTCCTTAGGTAGCTATGCTTTGTTTCGACTCTCATAGTAGACGATTATATGCTTTTGCAATAAATCATTCTTCTGAGAACTGGTTAAACATGCGTGTTCATAAGTTTCCGAATGTCTGAATGCGTGTTCTCTGCGTGTTATCGCGATTTCGTATTTTTACAAGATTCAAAAAGTTTGTGATTAAACGTTCCATTTCAGTGAGGACATAAACGGGAAATAATCAGTATTTATTTAATTCATGTAAGTAAGAGGGCATGGTAGCTTCCACTACACACACCGTCCTAGAACACACAGTGACCAAGTCCCTGAACAAAAGTTTATGCTGTTTGACGCTGATCTATCTCTATGCCATGTAATATAGTGGATTAAAAAGATCAGTCGAAAAATCATTCCGAATATAAGGCAAGAGAGTGTGCAAAAGTGAGAGAATTAGACTCATTTTGGAACGAAAGGAACTGACGGATCTTTTTATTCCGCCATACCTCCATATTATGTCATGCGATGGCTCGATATTACCTACTGCTCCATCGAGTAGAATAGTGATAAGAGAGAAGAGGAGGTGACCGATGGCAGAGTTATCTAGAAATATTTATTTGCTTCCATGTCAATCATGGTACGCTTTAGCCAGGAGACCAATAATCTTTATTACATCATTATCCTTCCCCAAAAAATGTTTATCGTACACGCTATTATAATAGACCACTGCAGACGCCACGAAAATATACCCACCTGTTGGTATATTTCCGTTCGCTTCCAAATAAGACCAACCAGTTGGTATATATTTTGCGGCGAAGCAAACATATACCTTGCATATTTATCTGCTCAGTATATACTAGGTATATTTTCGCTCAGTGTACAGTACAGACAAGCGAGAATATGCATTTGATAGAGGATGAATTTCTCTACAAGATAGCGGTGAGTTTTTTTTCGATATCACTTTACAAATTTTTAAATCAAATAAAAACCTCCAAAAATGGCCAAAATTGCCTCATTTTCCATTCATTCTTCTCCTCTCTCCTCCTCCCTCGCGGGCCATGCTAATGAAGGTTCATTCCTCGTTTGACCCCCTGTGCTTTTATTTAGTCTCCGGCGTACATGCAAATTTAGCCTTTTCTACATTTCAGAGCACCTTCACTGCTTCAACTTTCCTTGCCTAAACCGAGGACGTAAACGTCGATTAATGCTTATGCTAACTTAAGGTAAATCACATGTGTTTAAGGGTTTATGCAATAAGAATCAATGATCAATCTTTCACTCCTGCTATTTAAGTAAGGCAGTTCTTCTAATTTTCTTCGTATCTTATTTAAATAGCGGCAGAGCATCTATTTACACGGATATTAGATATTGTGGAAAATTTTCCGTCAGTAAGCGTATTTCCTATCCACAACTTCGTGCGATGAGGTCGTGAATCTGGGCAGGTTTCGATTAATAGGCTGGTGAATAATGTGGCATATAGAAATATTTCAAAGTAGAAGGTGGTAGAAGAAGCGGGTGAGCATGGTATATCATGGTGCGTTCAGTGTCGAAGGGGGGGGGGTCAAAACCCTGGATTATTTGCCGTGATTTTTAGTTGGCATTCGACAAAAGGCTGTCAGATTTTCCTTGAAATGTCTGTGATTCTTCGTCGACGTTCGAAGAACGCGGTTATTCTTTTCTGTCTTTCTGGGAAAAGCGGTCGTCTTTGGTTTGTTGCAAACGTCAGGCCGCTTCTCATTAAAACTCAACTAATAATAATAACAAATAATCGAGGATTTTTGAACGCACTTACGGACAGGATATAGCGCATATTAGGGATGGCGTTATGGCGCAGCATTCAGTTCAGTCTGTTCTGCCTTGAGCCATCCAGTCCCCATACAACCTCCGTTGTACCGTTGGCCAAACCATTCGACACGGACAAGAATAATGATAACAATTGCGAAAGGGGGGGATAGAAACGATGAAAGGGCCTGATGGCGGTGGGAAAGTGAGGGTGGATGAGCGATGGGACACGGGATAACGAAGGTTTTGAGTGGCAGAAAAGAGAAATAATACGAGAGCGGCACAGTGTTCTGACAACAGTGAAAATGTTAAGCGAACGAGATGCCGAAAGATAACCCTGACTTCGGTAAGAACTCTCGCACGGAGATCACGGTATCATAAGCATTTTGGCTCGTTCTCTTAACATTTAGAACACTGCGGCGGGGCTATGGAATGCCTAGAAGGAATGTATACAACAATGCATAAATGTGAATATACAACACCAAATTCATACATATCCTCACGCTGGTCGCGCGACAATAGGGATACCGCCCCGCCGCCACGTCCCCGCCACGGCCGCCCGGGGGAACCGCCCAGTGAGTGCGAACTGAAAATATTATTGGAGGAAAAGGAACGTTGAGAAATCTTTGCAGCGCACTCCGCTAAATACAGTGAAACTCTCTTGGCAAAATGCCAGCTTAGGCTAATCTCCGGCTCCGGCTGAAGTTTTAAGGTGGTTAGCGGGAAGAACTGTGCAGCTCTCTCAACGTTCATCTTCCTTCAATAATATTGACATAACATAAGAAGAATATACAAAACAATTACCTAGTCAAGTATCCAAACAAACCTTCCCTCCACAAGTCACAAAATGCTCACCTCACTGGGCGACATAGAGAGTCTCTATACAAAGGAGGGCTCCCCCACGGGCGGAGATGAGCGGGTTACGCTCATCGATGGAGTACTCCTTGGCGGTCGCAACCTAACCCGGGGTCGTCCACCCCGCACGGACCAGCACCTGGAAAAGCAAAACCTGACATCATCCTGAGACATATTCCCAGAGTGGAACCCCCCCCCCCCCCCTTAAGACCAGACTACAAGACAAAACCCTTCCGTATAAGGGAAAGAAAATTAACCGTTAAACCACATAGTAAGTAAAAGTCGACTCACGCGGGTGGAGTGGGGGGCGGACGACACTTCAACGTCCTTCAGGCGCTGGTGCTCTCCTCCGTGGAAGCAGAGTTAGATATTCAGTATTCACTGAAGGTCCTAACTGACCACCTGAGTCAGTTAGGACCTTAGTCAGTGAGTACTGAATATCTAACTCTGTCACATGCGCGTTTCGTGAGAAAGTGCTCACCCTCGCGGAATGCGCGTACCCAATGCCGCAAATGGAAGAGTTGAGGAGAGAAGCAGCCAGGACTGCATTCGTCCGGCGGTCTGAGAAAGAACATTGCGAGAGAAGTGCGCAAGCAAGAGACCAATACCCTAGCCGAAGCAGTGAGACTCGCTAAAAGGCAGGAACAATTTCAGATGGAGGATGAAGAGGAAGGTGTGAATTCCATCAATAGCCTCATGAATTCTCTTTCTTTCGAACAGGGTCGAAATCGACCGAAGAAGAAGGGAAAGAAGGGAGGAAGAAGGCAAGACAGAAGCCACTCGAGAGGACAGCAACCGTACCGCAGCCACACTCCCGTGAGACATCGTCCCCCCTCGCAGCATCGGAACTACGGTAACTAGTGACGTGAGCAACGGGCCTGAGCCGCGCTCTGTTTAGAGAGAGGGTCAGCTGGGTCAGCCGCCCCTCCCTCTCTAGGCGGTCGCCTCTTGCCTCCCTCACGGGAACCTCTCTCTCCTCGATGCTCTCATTCCGCTATGTATTTATGTGTTTGTAATAAATCGTTAGTCTTATATTAGTTTCACTGCATTCTAATATAGGATATCTTAGGCTAGCTTCCTGGGACTAGAAGCATAGCTTTCGGTACCAATAATTATTTAAATCTCCTTATAATCTACTTGTCCTTATTTATCCTTTTCAGAATGTTCTTCTTGTCGAGATGCTAGTAGCCTTTGACAGCCGGCTCGAGAGGGAGGGGAGAGAGGGAAAGAATGCTATAGCCCGTGAGTGCTTTTAGATATGTATCAGGGTTTGAAACAGGTTTAGATACAGCGTGAAGGGATTGTTTTGCGATTTCTCGCTTAGGTAATACTATGCAGCGGGCATTATCATGTCTAAGATTGTTTGCTTTCAGGGGCGTACCTAACTAGCCATCCGTGGGTGGCCCAGCACCTATAGGTATCGTACGGTACATTTATTTGGGCACGAATACCGGACTGTACGGGATTGTACCGTACAACCCCGTACAAGTCAAATTGCGGCCGCATATGGCAATTTCAGCCCTTTTCATTGTTTTATTATTTTTTCTCGTGCCCAATTACACCAGTAAAGAAAGAAACATGCCGGAAATCGCTCATTTTTCGAAATCACTACAGTT
>LS885459.1:42994-53939 GCA_900490955.1 Micoletzkya japonica | reverse complement strand
TCTTCACCGTCTGCTACCCGAAGACGTTTCCCTGTCGGTCGGGGCATCCCTAGTACCAGCAATAATAAACCAACACTGAACATACACGACCGCCAACGGCTACGAAAACCTATGTATACGATGCAAATCATTCAACAAATAAAAATGAATTACTATATCGCTAAAATACGAAGACAATAGCAGTAGTTTAACAAAAAAACCTATTAAAAATATTAGAAATGTAGTTTATAGTCATCAATTAACTAGCAAAAAGGATCACACTATGAAACGTGGACATCAGGCAACACCCATTTGAACTTAGCTACGGTAGGTTTGGGCCAAAGTCGATTAGTCACGCTTACAAGCAGCTCTTTGACTATTTTCTACCGTGCATGGAAGTGATTTTCAAGTGAAGCTTATATGAAAGATTTCTTTTTGTCGTTACTATAAAACCAAAAGGAAAAATAATAAAAATTAATAGTATTCGAGAAATGATTTTTTGAAATTTCTCCCAAAGACGACGCTACTGTGTTTAGCGAAAGGAATTAAGCCAAAAGCGACATTCTTCTCAACGACGGAAGCCCGGAACGAAAAATTAAGACATGCGATTTTCGAGTTTTTTTCTGCGATTTTTTATTGTCACTATGTTTTTCCTCACATTTTGAAACCTTAGAAGAATTTTCATAGAATTTTAAAACTTGGTTAGAGGCTGCTTCCTTCCTTAAGATTCAAAATTTCATAGATTGCTAAATATTTAGTGCTTACAATGATCCTGTATCTTCCCCTACAGAATATCTCCTCTACACTTGATCATGGATGATATTCAGTTCATCAGAAATGCCATATTGATGATTCCCTCCACTTTTGTGAATCACGAGTCTCAAAGGTGTACGGTGAGAGATTGTCGCGCAGTTGGGAAGATTGCACTATGTTCTGAAAAGAAATGCAAATTGTTCGGAGAGCGAGCGTGCGACCGACGTTTGAATACGATACGGCTAAAATCTATCGCGAACTGGTAGCAGCTGAGAATGAAGACAAAAAGAATGCAAATTTTCATACAAAAATAACTCTCGACTAAACCAAAAGTGTTGTGGTACACTGTAGCTTTTGTATGATTAGGTAAACCTTGCTCGCTCTCCGAACATTCAGAACACCGTGATTGGGAAGACATTCAACGCCCATTGCCATATTCGTGACTATCCAAGTTCCCATTACGACCCATTCAATCCCCTATCTGGAACGAGCACGGATACTTTTGTCAATGTTAGTGCCTTTTTAGTGCCAAAGTCTAGTGGGATGCGCAAACAAGGATAAGTCGTGGAAGGGAGTATATAGATGGAGTAGAGGAGGTCATACGTATCATTGAATATGAAGACGTGGATCATCCTTCTCTTGAGTCTCGCACTCGTCGCCGTTGTCCATGCTGGGCTATCGGCCGAGGAAGGTTGGCCTTTGTGAGAAAAAAATTGAGATCAACCTTTATTCTTTACTGAAAACAGACACTTGCTTACGTTGTTTCTATGAATAGCTTAAAATTTTCTAGCCAAAGTGAAGCATAGCCATGAAAAATTCCTCCCGCCTATTTCTATATATTTTGAATGGTTCAGAGAAATGCGCGGGTCCTCTACTTATGAAACTAGGAGATGAGACGGATGCCGATCTGAAGAAGCACGGAACAGCCGTTATCAAGCTACTCAGTGTATGTTCACTAGAGATGTGCATGCGAGTTCTTTTGTTCAATATGTTTCATTGCTTTTGGCGACGAGATGCCTTGCTGTTATGAACAATGCGTGAAACATAGGCATCAAAAGAACTCTCATGCACACCTCTAATGTTCACCCTACTTTCTATTTATCGCAGTCATGCCTAATGCTTCCTACATGCATGTTTCTCCTTACAGAAGGACAAGCGAAAGGAAGCCATTGACTACGTGAAGACGATGGAAAAGGCTCGCGTTATTGAGTTCCTCGACAAGTACATGATTGGCGAGTAAGTTTATCTTTGCTTCATGTCTATGTTCAGTTCCTTCTAATGCCCCCCCCCCCTTTTTCCATGGTATGCTTATGCGCTAGTTCATTCCAATCCCCGAGCAAGTTATCTGTTTAGGAGAGACCTATATCCCTCAATCCCGAACACCATTACGCGTACAGCGTAGATAAAATAAAATAAAATAAAATGTATCTTCCGCACTGAACCCATTCACTTAGCTAAGCCATTCACTTCGTTCATCGGTCACAGTTCAGCAGGATTCCATTCACCGTAACCCTGCTTACAGAAACCCTTGCAGTTGTGCGGTCTTCCGTCCACCTTTCGACAAGGCTATCGCATAAGAGCGAAGCTATCCTATCCCAGGCCCTTGTCCACAATGTTATTATAAGGAGCCCTTCTCGTAAATCGAACTTGCATTTTCACAGTAAAGTTGTTCCTATGAGCATTGAGTTAGCATTGCAACCAAAGAAGCAACAAAAAGAAAAATAATGTAGTTATTAGAAGCTGCCGTTACCTAGCAATCAGTAATGCACGGTTATTTTGAATTCAAAAAAATTTTAGGCTCTAATCATTGACATTCCAGTACGGTGGCCGTCAATCTCTGTCCATAGTATTAAAGTTTTCTCTCATTTATGGAAGGTCCGCTGATTGGGGAATGTCATCCCTTGAAAACACTGGATAATCAGGCAGTATTATGGCTATGGATATATCATGGGAACGTTGTTGACGATTTTCTGATCACAAGTCAACGTGAGATGATTCATAACGTTTTGATGTAGAAAAAGATTTGGCTTGTTAGAGCTGAGAGCTGAGAGCTACCCAATGTTTGGCTGCTGACAATGAGAAACAATAAACTATCAGAGGGTCTTACCCAATCAACTAATCATGTCCACAATAGTTATATGTAAACTTTGGTTTTGCTTTTTACCTAACATTTACTGCTGTTTGAACATGATAAACGATAGACTCTTTTCAAAAATACTGCGTGAAAATGCTAACAATTAGTTGGTAGCCGTTTCCCAAAAAACCCGTATGTTATCCTAGTTTTGGATACGCGAGGTAATCCTAATCTTTGTCTAGTTTTGGATACGTGAGGTAATCCTAATCGCTTCCGGATAAACAGTAGATGAATATATAGCGCGACGCCTCTCGAAAGAATGCATCACCATTCATTTAGTCTGACAAGTGTTTTCAATGTATAGATAACTTGCTGTCATACATATCCACTTTTATCAAGATATCGCGCTTTTTTACCTGTTACTCTAGCATTCTTACGCATAACATATTCTCACATGGGTTATGCATTTCAGTAAGACAAATGCATCTGGAATCAATCATTCTGCAATCAAGTCTCATTGTTGTCCTTCTTCTTATCTTCGTAGAGGCAAAATTAAGTGCAGAAGAAGGTAGGTAGTTAAACCGAGAACTTCTCAAAAACTACAAACTGAAACTGATATCCAGAGAAATGCGCCGAACCCATAATCGATAAACTAGCCCAAGAAACGGATAAAACTGTGAAGAACATCGCGATGAAAGCCATCAAATTGCTACAGGTTCGATGGCTTTTCCGCATTTGCGAAGACGTTCAAACCAAAAAATATTTGAAGTTAGATCAAACTTATCTGCCGCGCGATTAATCCCCCTCGGCGACCGGTCACCGACTTTCAACAGCTATGAATAACTCTCGAATAAAAAGAGCTGTGAATTTCAAATTTTGCAGAGAGCTAGCTCAGTATGAATTACACGGCTCCTGCAAATTTCATTTAGATATCTTCAGAAATAATTAAACTACATGCCTCTGTTTGAAAGTCGGTGACCTACGTTTGGGGGAGATTAATCGCGCGGCTGATCGTTTATGGATCTCTTGGTTGTAGTCTGGTAAGCGAGATGAAGCCATCACCTTTGTGCATTCCCAAGACCAGGATTTGGTCAAGCAATTTATGGACAAGTACATGGGAGGAGTGTGAGTTCCATCCAAGTTATTATCACCTTTTTTGATATTGCCGAAACATCGGGAACAACAAATGCTTTGAAGACACCTAGAGCGATAATTGCTGTTTGCACTTTCATAGGGAGATCAAAGATCATTTAAATATATACCATTTTCAGATGTGAGGTCTTCCGAAAGATGTTCGAGTGATTTCCTCACTCGTCCCGTCCTAGCCTTGCTCATGGCTACAGTATTCTCCACTATCGTATATCTCTCTTAAAGTCTATTCTTCTACGTAATATAATGGAAATAAAGGGTGTTACAGTGGTCTATTATGACATGCTCTTCGTTTATGAAACTAGATCAATCACGTTGTAGAAGCTTCTAGAGATGGAGGAAGGAAGTTGCACAACTGTTATGTTGCCTGTTGATCTTCTGCCTCTCCCAATCACCTTTCCATTCCCTTCTTCCTGTCGAAAGCTTTCCTTATGGTATGTACGTACATGACCCAGACTCTCTTCTCACATTGTCAGATGTGATTTCCATTATTTCTACTTTTCCTCCGCCCCTAACGTCTGCTACAGTTCTTGCACGTCCTCCCCTAGTATCTCTTCTAATGTTCAACATCGCAATTTCATTTTTCCGTATTTCACACATCCTTTCACTTGTATGATATTTATGCAGGTCTTGTATTTCCTCTTTCTTCCAGTTTCGATATTCTCTTTTCATCTGATTTGCCACTCTTATCATGGTGTCAGTCCGCTGCAAAAGCCTAATGCTTACGTTTTGGAAATGATAAAACTAAAAAAATATCACAAAACAATATACGGTAGTTTTCAGAGAAGTTTGAATTCCTACCGTACTCATTACATTCTTGTTCCATTGATTTCTAACCCGGGTTATGGCTATTTATCTATTTTACTTTTCTAGTGTTCATAAATATATTTTAGAGATTTCATGTCCACTGCCTTCTCATTGTAGATCGTCTGTATGGCTGGGCGTCGTTCATGGCGAGACTACGATGAGTCAGACTACGAGGACAGTGAGTGGATCACGGTCGGAGGAAAGCGGTTTCTAGTATCGACCAAAGTACGTTCCAGGTTTTTTAAAAGTTTAGTATGTTGGAAACATACCCTGAGGTTTTCTGCCTGAACAATTAACTTAGTTGTGATAATGTGTTTAGAGAAAAAAACGATAGTACCGATAGCCATGGCTAGCCATGCTCACTCAACAACTACAGTATCTGAGCAACTGCTCGAACTACTTCCGAAAGAAGTTCAATGATGAACTCTACGAATACGAAGATGTAAGCAATCTTTTTAACTCAATTAGATATCCGCATACCTTGCTCTATGTATGATTCGGGTGCTAAGGTGCTAATCTACAGGAGTGCGAAAAATAGTTTTCACTCTTTGAAGGCGGCGGTAGAGGAGAAAGTTAACGCGAAACTATTTGAGAAGTTCCTCGACCTCGTCTACCCTTGTCACGTTCTGAGAAATGGTATGTTTCGCTAGCTAAGATTATAAGAGACGAAAGTCTTTCCATGAAGGTTTCATGAAACAGCTTCTAGAAGATGCGATATACCACTGAACAAACGCACAGTTGAATCGACTACTCGAAGCTGTGGTTGCTGTCCACAATGAGCGTACCTAGCACACAACGCTTTATCAGTCCGCGTCCCGAAATTGCGAATGTCTCTGCGTCTTTCCAATTTCCATGCTCTATCGCCTCCACTCCCTTAATGTGCATACGAATCTATTCTACGCAGCATATCGTTGTGCTACTAGCGCATATGTATATGTTTGTCAATAATACTTTTTTCCACAACGCCCTTGCCAATAAATGGAATAAAGTGCTTTTGCTTATGTTTAGGGAGCGATGCCCGTGCACTTATCAAGCTCGGTAAAAAGTTTCGTTCGCCTTACGTGATCCAGAAGTGCGAGGACTACCTTCGCGAACTTGTAGAGGTGAGTGATGAAACTAGCGATTTGAGGCTTTTTTATGCTTTATGTAATTTATCACCACAAGTGTGTATCAGCAAGTGAAGAATGACACGGACGAAAAGATATATAATGTAGGAGTGTCAAAAGGGGTGGGCTCGTTCATTTGACGTGGATGAGCCGGCCGCCTGCTGTCCGGCTTCGATCGTTTGCTTTTTCAGTTGCATTATGCCGAGCAAGCGTTGAGGGAGGCACGGGCGGAGACGGACGCTTTCCACGCTACGGTAGAACGCCCCTTTCCACAACGTTATGCTGCGTAGAATAGATTCGTATGCAAATTAGGAGAGTGGAGGCGAGAGAGCATGGACATTGGAGAGACGCAGAGACATTTGCAATTTTTAAACGCGGACTGGTAAAACGCCGTGCCCTTTCTGGAGTGAGACTAGAGACGTGCCCCCTCCCCTTGCTCGTTTGCTTCCCTTTTATGCGACAAGCTGTCATGACGAAATTGCTTTTGTGAGCTTTTAAGTCCTAATCGAGAAAACACTGAATTTATGCCTTTCATTGTACTTGAAAACCCTCTTCAATGCGAGGAAACGGCAGAAATTTGAATCATACATGCATACCAATGCAGGCCTACCAATGCATAAAATTCAGTTACCATTAGCCTACCAAAAGGGAAAGCTATGTTTTGCAGAGCCTACCAAGCTAAGTTTCTGATATTATAAATTTGGGGCCTACCACCCGACTGTTGGGTCCGTGGCCGTGTATGAGTTGAATGGTTCCGAATGGTTGTGCCTTCATTCTGCCCACTTACCGTATCCTTGCAGCCAGCCACCCCTCCGCCCTCTCCGAGTAGACTGTATGCCCTTCTTCGGTACGCCGGCTACGCTGTCGTCGGGGCGTCGCTGCTTTGGCTTTGTAGGACAGAGGGACGGATTCCGGAGCCCGTCCTGCGCGAGTTTTACGTTCCCAACGTCGAGCCCCGTCAACTGTGCAAACCTGAGCAACTCGTAGCGGCCGGCTTTTCCGTGTCTCTCATGCTGTATTACTTGAGCATTCTGCTGAAGGCGTCTCGTTGACCATGGATCTGTTCGAAATGTGAGCTCGAGCGGCAACATTGCTACAGAACTTCGGTTAATTTCGTTTTGATTGTATCTATTCGACACTCTATTGCGTAATACTTTTTTTCTTTGCGTATAATCCTGCTGTTGTTCATTTTCGGTAGTGCGCCCCGAAATTATCTGTAATCTAGGATATACCATCAGCTTCTGATAAAAAAGCGTACTGGTAATATGAGTATCCCAGAGAAGTGGACGAACTCAACTAGAATGTTGAGACCCTTGGCTTGATGACTTTTATTTGCTTGGCGGCGGTACAAGCGGAAGGGATATGCTTATATACTGCAATGGTGAAACTAACCAAGGGAGCCATCGTGAGGGAGAGTAAATAACTAATAGCTGGGGCAGACTGTTAGGCAACTCTCTCCTTTTTCTTTTGGATTTCGTTATCATGTAAAGGTTACTGAGTCTTTATGTTATATGTATTCGGAATGAAGTAGGCTTGCCCATGCCGTCCTATCTCTCTCTCTCTCTAGCTACTAGCTATCCTCAGAAGTGGAGGAAGGGGGCCTGTTGATCTCTTCCGTCTCCCCTTCCCCCTCCATTCCCTTCCTTTCGACATTTACATGACGCAGACTTTCTCCGGTCTCCGCTCTGTTATTGTAACTTCCTCTTCGACCCTAGCATCTCTCACTGTATTTACCGTCTCCTTCCTTCCCTTTTATCTCTAACATCTATCACCACTCGTTCTCCTCTCATTTCATCAGATGTCTTTCACTGCTTCTATCCCCCTCTCTGTCTTCCAGCCCTCAAATATTCTTGATCCTTTTGTTTTCGCTTTACACTATATTAACTAACATAGGGAAAAAGACAATAAAGTAGTTTTGTTATGTGAATTTCGTTTTTAAAACAAAAAAGCAGCATCATACTGTAGTGTTCAAATTGGGAATCGCCTACAGTACTCCTTTGTCGGCTGCTTGGATTGTATCGATTAATGATCTACGCAATCGCACATCGTTCTCCTCAAGTATCGTATTTTAACCCTTTCTGGACGTCACCCATGATCGTTCTCTAGACACATGACTTCACAACGTTCGTGGAGAGACTTCGATCATTCCTCTCTCTGTGATCAGAAGACTATTTCCATCGGAGGTCGCCTCTTTCTGGTCTCTGCTGATGTAAGTTGCTTTGAGGCCACAACGTTTTATCAGTCCGCGTTCTGAAATTGCGAATGTCTCTGCGTCTCTCCAATTTCCATCCTCTCTCGCCACCACTCTCTTAATTTACATACGAATATATTCTACGCAGCATAACGTTGTGTGAGACTCGTTTCGGACATCTTAGGAGTTGAATTATACATAATTATATAATTAGTATCTTCTTTTCAGTACCTGAGTATCTACTCAGACTTCTTCCGAGCCTTGTTCAAAGATGATCACTACCTGGAAGCAACGCAGGAAATGGTGAACAAATTTTCCCATATTTTCCCTTTCGGTACGCTGCCTGGTATATAGACCATGGTAATCGCTTATTTTAATGTTTTTAGATACCTGATTTCCCCTTTTAAGATTAAACTGGACGCCGAGGATGCGGCTCTGTTTGAGAAATACCTCGATGCCATCTACCCGTGTCATGTGCTGAGAAACGGTAGGTATACGGTAGTTTTCTGGTACATTAATACGATATCTGCGAATCGATCATAGCGTTTGCTAATGCAGAAGTTGACGCGATGCAGTTGACGATTCTCGGGTTCAAGTACCTCTCAGAGTATCTCATCAAATTGTGCGATGACTACATGTTCAACTACGTCCAGGCAAGTATTCGCTGAAATAGGTTAGGCATGAGATTTTCAATTATTCCTCCACTTTTGCTTATTTAATTTAATCCCCGCTAAACAGAATAAATTGGCTGATATATGGAATCATATATCATAGAACGTTTTCGACAATTATTCGTCTTGCAGTCCCATCGCCGTTCATGTCTTCGGTATCTCAACATAATCGCGACTTTCGGATTGGTCGACCACACTCACGTGAGTTGAAGAGAGTGCAGGCAAAAAAAAGCAAAGCAAAAATGTTCCTAAAATGCATTTTGAAAATGAGAAAGTAAACAGTCGTTTTCAATGCACAGCTTATAGTAACCCCTTCCCTTTACAGTACCGCTACCTCGAGCGATACGACGATCCCGCTCACTTTCTTCGTATGAACAACGGAGAATTGAACGATGATATTCGACTGTGGCTGTTTGGATACTTTCACAAGGATAAGGTATGGGAGTTAACTCAGTATCAGAGCGCTGAAAAGAAGCTGAGTGCGTGAAGAATCTATGGAATCCGCGATGGCAGTTGAAACTGGGGAAAAGGATTTTTGAGGAGATGAAAAAATGAGCCTTACGTGTGCAGTTTCGCGTCGTAGTTGAAGGGTAATGAACGGAGAATTCCGACTGAGCTGGTTCGATTAAACGATTGACGAACGGAAAAGCTCCTTTAATCAGCTTGTGCAATGACCTAACAACGTCATCCGCAGTGCGGTCTATCACACTGGTAAGCAATTATCCACTGCGCGCCTTAGCGCGAACTGTTTTTCCTCCCCTTATTTTGAAATAAATTCGCACGGTAAAGTGGGCGTCTAGTTGGCGGACCACGCGATAACACCAAGACCAAATATACAATTGCTTTAATGTCCGAAAATTGCATAAACAGTGGAAGATATGATCCGAAGAACGTATTGCATGAACCAATTATTTTACCAGGAGATAAGACATGACATCGACAGCTTGGAATGTGAATGTGGCCCTAAAGAGGGCCGTTGGGTTCAATTATGCTTGAAAGCACACAGCTTAAGCACGCTCTCCACGGATGCGGCGGGCGAGCTGGATGTCCTTGGGCATGATGGTCACTCGCTTGGCGTGGATGGCGCACAGGTTGGTGTCCTCGAAGAGTCCGACGAGGTAAGCCTCGGCGGCCTCCTGGANCCCTTTTATGCCACTCGCCGAGCGCTCAGCGTGCGCCGGCTCCGCCCCTTTGCGCGCGAAGAAACGGCGTCCTCTGCCCTTCGATTGAGGGACAAACAGGGACGGATGAAGGAAAGAGGATAGAGTAGTGAACAATCCACCTAAAGCATGTAAACCGTATCCAACGAATTGATGTTTCCTTACATAAACACACTTGATTAGAAAAAAACTTTGAACAGCGGTCTTCGCTCTACTGTGACGGACACTGAAGTAACTGTAAACGGTAAACAGTGGCCTTCGAAGATCTACCATGATGAAGGTTCCACAAATTTATGTTTATTTGGTCAAGTTTAACAAGGTTGTCAGAAAATACAAAGCTGTTTATGTCTCAATTTTAATTTACCGCTTATGTAGCACGGAATACGGTACAAATGAAGTAGAGTAGAATGGACAGATAATATTTGAATAGACCGCATAGATAAAATAGTCAGTTCGTTGAATTTCAAAGTGCCTTAATTCTTTCATAAATAAGCAGGTAAACGTGTCTTGATTTGCTCTAAAAATCACCAACGATAGCATAATTTTACATAAATTGAGAGTTTTTGAGGTAAAAGTGACGTGGTTCTCAAAATTTACAAGGAAAAAGTGCCTTGATTGCGTCGTTTCCGACGCACTTTTTTATCTGTGATAGACCGATACCTTTTTATGTAGCGCCAATAGTATTGAATATTACATTAGCGGATGTTAAGGCAAAATCATGTTCCGAGAAGGAGTCATTTAACAGCTTCCATCGCGAAGGCCTCCCAAATTTAACAGACATGAAGTAAAAAAAGAACCTTGATTTTGCTTCACACAGTTACTACTTTTCTGCTTCTCCTTAATCTAGTCAACCGGTGCTTGGAATGTGAATGTGGCCCTAAAGAGGGCCGTTGGGTTCAATTATGCTTGAAAGCACACAGCTTAAGCACGCTCTCCACGGATGCGGCGGGCGAGCTGGATGTCCTTGGGCATGATGGTCACTCGCTTGGCGTGGATGGCGCACAGGTTGGTGTCCTCGAAGAGTCCGACGAGGTAAGCCTCGGCGGCCTCCTGGA
>LS885459.1:19263-36475 GCA_900490955.1 Micoletzkya japonica | reverse complement strand
CTTCCGTCTCTTCTTGTCTCCGGTGCGAGACACCTTCTGGCTCTTCGCGGCCTTCTTCGCTCCCTTCGCAGACGGCTTGGGCGGCATGATGACTTGTTACCAAGTGGTGACGACCGCTACTCCTCTCCCCCTTTTATGCCACTCGCCGAGCGCTCAGCGTGCGCCGGCTCCGCCCCTTTGCGCGCGAAGAAACGGCGTCTACTCACTCTCCCTCCTTAAGAAGAAGGGGATGAATTCTGCAGCTTATCATGGCATTCAGCAAGCTGTAACCTTGATAGTCAAAACTATTGAAAGATACATATAAAACCAAAGTAGGGATTGAAAATTAAGAAAGAAAACCTCTTTCTTCGGTATAACATTGAACTACGAAGGGGCTCAGAAAGTGAATATCAATATTTCGCTTATTGTCTCTCAGGTGAAAATAAATGAAGTGAAATGAAATAGTGGTGTTTCAGTCGTCCGACTTCCGTCCCCGTCCCCGTAAAGACTATGGAGTGTGGGTGGATTTTAGCCACCAGAACTTGTGCACGGTTGAACTGCGAGTGGGCAACACCAGACCGGGTGTATCGAAAGCGGTAAGATGAGTAGTTGGATAACGGCAGGCATTGATGTGTGCAGAAGGACAAGGGACGGAGAGCTGACCTTTGCATACTGTCCGTCGTTCTCTTCGCTCTAGGGAAGGAGATGTTCCAGGTGCTCTCACTGTGTTCCCCCGTCCTTAGGCCCTTGATCGCCAACAAGTGCAGTTGCAGTGCGGGTTCGGCTCAGGTGTGTGACACTTAGTATACCGAGTGATTTATCAAGTTGTAGTCGGAATGTACAGATAACGACAGGGTGTCTCGCTGAACGCCGATTTCTCTCTTTTCAGTATCCCGCTATCCGACCGCACGTCGAGATCGCGGGCGAGTCAGCGACGGACTTCGCCGACTTTCTCACGGCTATCTATCCCTCTGGCATCCATCGTGGTACGCATAATTTATGTGTATAGGCATCACAACGTTCTGCTCCATAGGCTATATTCGTATGTAAATTAAGAGAGTGGAGGTGAGAGAGCATGGAAATTAGAGAGGAGCAGAGACAGTAGCAATTGCGATAATTCGGACTGGCGAAACGTCAGCATTACGTGTTTATGTGCCTTGATTACGTCGTTTCCGGCGTACTGTTCTACTGTTTTTTTTGCACTCATCGATCATCCGTCCAAGTGTGGTGGTTAGAGACGTAATACTCTCCTTTGCTCGTGCAGATACCTCTCCTGCTGTCCGGCGTCTTCTGGCCAAGTATGGAGTGACGAGGGATGACTCGCCCGAGAGGACCCTATCCCAGCTGACCATTTCGGTCAATTTCCTTCTTTATAGGGATCTCGATTCCGGATTATTATTACATTAGCTACTGCACAAACTTTCCAATTAAGAGACATTTTACGAGAAATGGGAGGACCCCCTCGGATGTTGACCATGTCTCATTCGGTTACGGTATATAATTACGGTAGTTATTATACCATTCTCATGGTATAATAATTGGGCAATTTGATTTTTCGGCCCATCCGAAATTAATCTACTGATTTTTATCGCTTTTTGGATAGAGCTAATCGAGACGCGCATTTTGGTAAAACATTTGTCTATGTTTATTTCAAAACCTGCGCCGCAAAAGATTATCCATATTTCACATTTTGATATATAACTTTCTGCTCCAATATGCAAATATGGTCATTACTACACTACCGAAATGAAGAAAATCTGATTTCCTATCGAATAGTTCTATTCCCGAGCAGCTATCTTGCTCTTGTCAAAAGTTATGGCCAGAAATCTGTTTTGCTCGATTGGGGGTTCGGAGCATTCCTTCTTCAAGTTTTCAAAGACCCCATTGGCTTCAGAAGCATGCAATAGGTTTATCTTATCTCTTCATGGAATGAATACGTGCCTACAGGACAAAGGAGAAAGCTCAGTGATCGAGCGTATGAACCAAGCCGCCACGACGAGTACACTGCATGAGTGTGTAAGTACTGCACACTATGTTTACTAGAGGTTTAAAATCGATTCCGTCCACCGAAAACAACGAAACATATCGTCGAAAAGGAACCAATTTTAAACCTCTAACGCTTTCCATGAGGAATGAGGTGGACCACGTCATGGGTAAATAGGCAATCGTAGTCTAGTGTGTTTAGCCAGCATTGTCCTGATTTACCCATGAATAGAAAAAAAAGTTACCGGCAGACCCTGTCTACAGTTCGCAAACGAAACATGGCTACTTAATAGTCGTGAATTTGAGGAGAAGCTGATCAAGGGCTACTGTTCCCTGTCGCACTTTCTCCGCCGTAATCCGGGACAGCCTAGTGAACCAGTGCAGATTTGGCTCATGAACAGCTTCTACGAAGGATTCGGAGTTGAAGCGCCAGGAATGGCAGATCGCAATGGAGTCCAGTGTACGTGTCCTGACATCGAAGATGACACTTTAAAAGGCATTCAGATCTCATAGAGGTCTTTCTTTCTCTTCAACCGTACAATGTACTGGTAATATCTTTAGTGAATTGATGTTTGTTGTCCTCCTAAGGCATTCCCTATCATTATTAATAAGTCTTCGTAAAATACATCTATTGTTCCAGTTTTCGAAATCTGCAAGACGTTATGATGTGTTTGATCTCGTATAGATCGTTACCGGTATCCGTTAATTAACTGATAAGTAGTTTTTGTTGCATGGATCTAAATTTTTCTATTAACGAACAACAATGAATAAACAACGCTTTGCATGTTTTTTCGGAAATTGTACACAATTGTTTTCAAGAGAACAAAAGAGTCCGTCTCTTCATTATGTGGTATGTTTATAAGACGCACCGTCTGAGAGATTCGAGCTGAGAGATTTGGCACTAGGAAGATTGATATGAAGCCATCCTCTTCGGGTGTCCCTCAAAGAAGGCAGCAAAGAAAGCTCCAACTCTTACCCCATCGAAGGCTCCCGTTGCACCGAGCACTAATGTGAGTTGCGGTATCGAAGAGGAGGATACTGTATAGTGTAGACAATAGGAACGTATAAATCGCGGTGCTTAGAGAATTTTTCGCGCTTTGAAAGGATACCATTTCTCTCCTAGACAAAGAAGCAGGAAGATCGATAGCTTTTTGAGTTCAGCATCTCCCCTTTTTCTTTTGTATAGAGCGAGATGTGCACAATCTTCTAAATGTTAATAAAACAAGCCAGAATGAGAATGTCTGTGTTTTCTGTGCGAGATTTCCTACCGAAATCAGGGTTATTTTTCGGCATCGCTTAACATTTGCACAGTTTGTCAGAACATTGTGTGCGCACCTACTATTGAAAGCGACACAACTTAGAAAAAAAATAGAAATGCGAAGGGAGCGAAGAAGGCCGCGAAATTGCCACAGAATCCAGCTGTTCCCCTACGATTGGGTCAAAACGAAATCCATTTTAGAGTTTGAGCACTTATAAATTCGGATGATTTTTTCTCACCTTAGCAATTGGTACCATTGGATTCAGCTTGAAATCTGGTCTAGAAAAAGTTCATTTCAATCGATTTAAAAAAGTAAATTCCTAGTGCCAAGACTAAGTGACGGCTGTACGAGTCTCTCAGACAATGCGTCATAATTCTCCCTTTTCCGCTCTTCTCTTCATTGTTTGGTGAGCGCATTTAGGCACTAAAACGCAGTGATGACCATGCTCATATAAATTCAGGGGAGTAACAAGGAAAGAGTTGGCCAGTCAGATCATTCGTGAATCATTTCCCGCCCCAGATCAATGATCTGGTGAGGAATGATTCGTCATTTCTCCGCAGATCCAGGATCTGTTTTTCAAGGCAAATCCTCGAGCATTTATCATGTTGTTGGGGGCCTAAAAAAACTAAAAAAATAGCTAAAAAATAAGTGGTTAGGTACTGTAGCACCACGACCGTTAAATCAACGCGCACAAAACATTTAAAATGCACAGCGAGTGGCGAACCGCGACGCGTACGTGACGCGTATTGAGAATGGATTTTTAAGTCAAAATCTTACTACGGTATCAGCTCTCTAAAAGGAAGCTCTGTCCCACAGTTAGATGTAGATTGTAATCGTACGTGAGCACAGAAAGGCCCGCTTGCTCGATGAGTTATTTTTGACAAAGAAATACTTCACGTTTTTTGAGATTAAGCGTTTTACGTTAGCAGCCGGACATGCAGTATGCTAAAAAGAGAAAAAAAGAAAATTCATTTTTTTGCATACGAATCTATTCTAAGCAGCATAACGTTGTGGAAAGTTGTGTCGCTTTCAAGTGTAGGTGCACACACAATGTTCTGACAAACTGTGCAAATGTTAAGCGATGCCGAAAAATAACCCTGATTTCGGTAGGAAATCTCGCACAGAAAACACAGAAGACATAAACATTCTGGCTTGTTTTATTAACATTTAGAAGATTGTGCACATCCCGCTCTATACTAAAGAAAAAGGGGAGATGCTGAACTCAAAAAGCTATCGATGTTCCTGCTTTCTTGTCTAGCAGAGAAATGGTATCCTTTCAAAGCGCGAAAAATTCGCTAAGCACCGCGATTTATACGTTCCGACTTTCTAGACTATACAGTATCCTCCTCTTCGATACCGCAACTCACATTAGTGCTCGGTGCAACGGGAGCCTTCGATGGGGTAGGAGCTGGAGCTTTCTTTGCTGCCTTCTTTGAGGGATACCCGAAGACGAGAAGGGCAACGAAGAGGGATGGCTTCATCTGAACACTGCATGACAGGCCTGATTACTGTAGGTTTGGGCCCTTTAATGGTTGAGAAAATGTTCCGACAGTCGCCTCATTCCTACTTCCGACGAGAGAGCGTAGCGGTATGAATAGAGTGCAGACAAAGTAGGAATGAGTTTACTGACGGAACTTTTTCGTCAATAATACCTACTTTAGCTACGATACAATATTCCGAGCACATCTCACAGACAAGAGAAGACTGTGGTCCATACAAAGATCATCGTCGCTGTGAAGCGTGATGAGGCACCTTAATGATTAGCTCGATATTGAAATGATATGGTAATCTGTCTACATTCTGTTCAGTGCACTCTTCGCTCTCTTAAGTTTTCTAATTTTCATCAATTACATCTAACCTTTATCCGAAGGTTGAGGAGAAATGTAGAGCGACAACCACGTCCGATGACAGATGGATGACGGGGGTAACGAGGAGGGGGAGGAAATAAAATTATTCCTAACATTTTTGCATTCTATTTCTACTGCAAAACAACAACTATAAAGCAGATCTTTATTACGACTAGCAGCAATTGCTTGGAATTATTGGGACACCAAAGGCATCTCAAATTAAAGTTCACTTCTAGTGAGGTAGACAAGGCAGTGAGTACTGTAGTACGTATACAAATATAAAACCGTATACATAATCTCCAAATAGATATATGGTAGCACAATAATAAGGGGAACGGGAATTGCTCAGTCCAAATCCCGGCCCGGCTCTAGTGCCAGGTCCGTGCGTTCTCTCCGGTGCACTCCTCCAGCCGCTTGAGCAGTTCCTTTGCCTCGACCAATTTGGCCAAGTCCGTGTAGCCTCCGATAAACTTACCACAAATGAAGATCTGAGAGGACCAGGCCTTTTAGAATACACGCATCCGCAGTTACTGGACTCGGTGAGAATTACAGCAACAATACCGTACTTCTATCATTTACCAATCATAAAAGGCAATCGTCTGTCACAGTCTGTCATACACATCATGTAACCTCGAACAAACTCCAAACTACACTCTAGTTCCCCTTGTACCTGGGGAACGGAAGTGATGCGTGAGGTGTAGACGAGTCCGTTGACTATCGCGGCTCCGTTCGGGTCGTCCTTCAGGCGGTCCAAATCACACTCCTGCAGCACACTTTCTCTCGTCAATGTATATTACACGTTACCACTAGAGTTGGCCAGTAAGATCATGAGCGATCTAGGATCTGATTGTAGATCCTAGATCCTAGAGTGTAGGAGCGGGATCTGGAGGATCTAGATCATTTCATTTGTCCCTCTCCCTCGGTGATGGTCGCTTGCCATGAATGTTTCTCTCCTTCTGCCTACTGGGACCGTTTTAACCTCGATAAAGGGGATGAGATGACAAGGCCAAGTTTTTCAACCTTTCTTGTGTACATTTTTTTTTTTATTTCTAAGCGCTCAAAAAATTCGTCCCGAGATACTGTATCGCAGTTTTTTGCTGAAAAAATATTTTTCTTGTTTTTTTTATTTCTTTTTAGTATACTATGTGTCCCGATATTAATAAAGATAGAAATTCTGAATCACTAGAAATTTGTGAAATATTTTTCTGTCAAAAATGACTCATCGAGCAATAAGGGCCATCTTTGCTACAGGTATGAACGAGGGAAACCGAAAGAGGTATCATAGACTTTCTGAAAATTACCCCCCCCCCCCCGAGTGAGATATAAGCTGATATAAGCTTGCAGTTCTGTCGTTTGCAATGTTCGGAATTGCGGTTTTGTCGGAAATGGGCCAGTTGCAGTTTTGTCATAATACCCCGTATGCCTTCCCACAAGTTGTCCGCCCACTCACCTTGTATTCCACATTGTACTCCTTCAGCAGCTTCTTCGCCATATCACAGTATCCACAAGTTCGCTTCGAGTACACGACCACCGGATGAGCATGAATCTCAATCACATCATTCCCTATTTCAGGTGCCAAGAGACAAGATACCCAGCGATATACGTCGTAAAGGCCGTAGCCAATTCCAGTTTACTTCAAATTATGCCAAATTACGCTGTTTGTGGTGATTATTAGTGAATCAACGACTATTTTATCCATGGTCAGATCACTAAAAAACCTTTTTTTTCAGATTCTCACCTCATCTTGGATAGCCTTCGTGTTGACTTTGGACTCGAACGATCCCATCTCCGGTCTCAACACGAAAAACCTTCGACTTTCGACCCGACCACTGGATTACGGTATTCAAACGACATGACATCATGAGCGTCATCACCATTCATTCAAGTATCAACATAGTTTATTATCAATTCACGGAAACGGGCAAACAAGCAATGGAAGACGACAACAACGTATACGAACCCTTCTCAACTCCAAGAGGTTCTTTTGTAACCAGCAGTCCCTCTCAAACCTCCATCTTAACCTCTGCCTCCTCCTCCTCCCCTCCTTCCTCCTTCTTGACCCCCCTATGCCTCCACTCCTCAGACTCGGTCATTCCATCAACCGCCTTCTGTAGTTCCGCCAATTGGCGTGCGATAAGGCAGTGATTTCGCGGCCAACTATCGCGAACTGAGTTGAGGGAGTCGTCGATTGCCTGAAATTCAATCAATCAATCAATCAATAAAAAAATCAATCAATCAATTCCAACATACAATTAGCACCATAGTTTTTTCTATCCCTTTAGCATAAGTAATAAAAATTGTCCTTAAATATGGTATAAGATTTGATTAACTGCTGACATATAAGCGAAACGTGTTTATTTATTTGCCGGGCACTTCTCTAGTTTGACTGTGGCTTGATCTACGCCCCAGTTAACTCCGCGGTGGCCCGCCCCCGCCCCCTCCCCTCGGGGTGAGGGGGGCGGGGCGAAGGGGGCGGGCCCAAGTCAAACTAGAGAAGTTCCTATTTGCCGAATCTGCAACAAGGCCATGCCATTAAACCCTCGCATTACACGAGGAAAACGAAACCGTGCACTTGCCACCGCATGGGACAACCTTTTCCTCCATTTACACGCCATTCCCTACTCACTCTGAGAAACGGTCCGTCATCGGCATTCCAGCGCTCGTCTCCCTCGGTTACGGTAACCGTCCAGAGAGGGGATACGGTAGGATAGCAGGGCCACAGGGCCGCCTTGGCTACTACCTGGAAAGAAGAGATTCCAGTAATCGATTCATTTAAACTAGGGTAATGGTAGCCGGCTCTAGGGAAAACACCATTGCATATGTTACCCTACCGCTACTGTTACATTATCACCACCGCGAAATGAGTTTCAAATAAGAGTATTTATCCCCTGGAAGCACTTTGTAAGAAAGGGGGCGGGGGGGGGAGGATACGAACCTTGAAGGTGGCGGGGGAGGGCGGCTCGAGAGTGAAGGAGAGGTGCGTCGAAGACGACGTCTCACACCCTTTCAACTTCTCAATCGTCCACGAAGGGAGCTTCTCCTGACAACCACATCCTACTGTATTCCAGCCAATTCATGTTTGACTTGTGTATGTATTAAAGATGTGAACAACTCAGGATCGCACTAGAGCATTCCCTGAACTCTTCCTTCAACACTTGAGAAATAGAGATATGCATGAGAGTTCTCTTGCTGCCTATGCTGCGCGCCTCGTTATCAAAAGCAATGACACATATCGAACAGAATAACTCGCATGCACATCTCCATTGAGAAAGCTCAAAATGAGAGCAGCCTTCATCTGCTGCGTTGTGAAAGAATGAAGGCATGTCAACGTGCTAGGACGCCGCTATTCTCTCCGCGACTGACCAGGAACTGTTCCTCAGCGATGAGCCGCGTCGTCCGCACGACCGTCCGCGTGTCCGCGTACACTGCATCCGCCACCTCGCGGCGAAGCACTTCGGAGAGTCTGAATGGTATGGGGAAGGGAAAGGAAGGGGAGACGCAGGCACTAGGGACTGTCTAATCAGCAGACCACTCTCCGCCCCCTTTATTGCCACCGATAAGGCACGCAAAGCGAGTCCAAAGCAGCTTAAAATACATGAGGTTGAGTTACTTTACCGCATCGATTTGCTCTAAATGCACACAACAGAGTGCAATAAATTGTAATTTAGTCTACAACATTACCGTACGCCTACCCCTCCCCTCCCTTGTCCACTCACTTTCCCCCTTCGATAGCTCTCAAAGTCCTCGCCAGCTCGAATCTGGTATCCACTCTTGTCCTGACAGCATTGACAAGCTCTTGAAGTTGGTCAGCTAGTCGGGCCCCACTGGACGAATCTTCAACAACAACAACAATACCATGTTGCGGTGTCTGTTCCAGTCAGGCTTTCAGCCAGAATTACAAATTTTAAAAAATCGGCATATCATCATTGTAAACGGGGGCATAACACAGATAAATACCGTAACCCTTACCGTCAGATCCCGTGAGTCGCTGTACAAATTTGTAAGGTTTTCCGAGCTTGGCGGAGAGCTTGGAAAGCGAGACTCTGAAGGTTTACTGCTCATACATGGGCAGGTTTGTGCTTTGCTCATCTTTGGCTAAAAAACGGGTTTCTGGAAGTAAATTGAGTTGCAAACACACGTGCCCGGCATCGAAGCTGCCAGATTACGATTCTGGCGAAGTGAGGGGGCCTGCCCCGCCCTTTCCCTCTATGTACTGGCCCAAGTGGACCAGTTCCACGAATACCGTACCCACCTGGTCTGAGCCAACTTAGCCGCACCGACCACATCGGGACACACACTTCCATCGTCGCCCTCGAAGAGCTCGTCCATGAGAGAAGACAGGTCACACACGTTACTGAATACACGGAGATACTCCGGGATCACTTGGAAATTCCATTGAAAAGCTGCTAAAAGTTAGAGTTGTGCACACTGGTCTTTTTGGCCAATATGTTTCATTGCTGCTGGCGACGAGACGCGTCGCTGTTAAGAATGATGCATGAAACATAGTCATTGTACTGACCAGTCTGCGCATCTCTACTAAAAGCGTGCAGTCGGTAAGCTTTTAAAGCTGTTTAAGCCTAAAGTTGACAAAAAGGGAATAAGTTCTGAACGTACCCGTAAGTCGGCAGGTTTCCCGTGACCTTCCACTTGAGCATGCAAACGCGTAGTTCGGGAAGACACTGGATCTTCAGACGAACGCGCACGTCTTCTGCATACTTCATCGTATTAGAATACCATCCCCACCATAACAGCGGAACTACGGTAAAAAGACTCGAATCAGAGCGCTTTTATCTTATAATTCACCAAATGAGCGCGTTTTTTGAGAACTTTGTTGAGAACAAGAACATAGGTATCTGAAAAATAGATACACTCTTTCTGAATAAATGGAGAAACAAATCCGCTAAAAAGGTCTCTCCTCTAAAAAGAAATGCTCTCCTGCAGAGCACTCCACTCCACTAGCAAGCACCCACCATACATGGGCGTGATTGTCCGATCGGACGCTAGGATGGGTGCCTGTACTAGAGAATCATAGTGTAGAACACTTGTTAGGATGACTGCTTTTGATTTTCCCTAATTATGTAAGGCAGCCTGCAAAGATGTTCAGACAACACTTTGCCCATGTATGATACCCACCGACACAGGCGATCTCTATGGCTAGGTAGACGGGGTGGGGAGTGGTGAGGGCAGCCCGCTTCTTCTCAACCAGCTCATTCACGGCCTTCCGGGATCGTCCGTCGTCCTCGGCCGGATCGAGCGCATCTGCGAATTAGAAGCTTCTGTAGAAGGGACTAGTTCCCGGATAAGGCCCAGGGCTACAGTACCCCCGTCCCCTTGACCCTGGACAGAGTTAGCAGGTAGATTACTGCAATGACCCTCCTCCCCCATCCACAACTATGGAAAAGTTAGCCGGAATATTATTGTGCAATAGTCTATCCAAGACTTGCAACAATTCTACAGTAAGCTACCCAACCACCCACGGTACCTGCAACCGTGTCCATCTACATATGCATTCTCCCTTGAAGCAACTCACCGTCCACCTCCATCTCCTCCTCTTCCTCCTTCTCTCCTCCCCCCTTCTCCTTCTCCTCTGCTTGCCTCTTCGCCTCGGCCGCATCGCCTCCGATTTCCACACTCACGCCCGCATCTTTAATAAAAATAATAATAATAATAAATCATTAAAGATCTCAAGCTATTCATTCATCCACTTCATTTACTGAATAGCTACATTATCGGAGGCTAGATTCGCTCATTCATCTAATCATACGCTTAGAACCAATCGAACGTTGATAATCACCTTCAGAGATGTCAGCGTATGCCTCGGTCTGTACGTACAAGACAGAGAGTTGGGGAGGGAGAAGGGCGATTTTGGAGGAAGTGTCGGATTGAGCGGAGGCTGAGGTCATCCGGAGACCCAGCGCCTCCTGGACCGGACGGGCAGCCTGCAAATAGGCAATTAGCATAAAGCGGAACGGCCTACTGGCAACATGCGGCCATCTCTCAATCTACTCTTTCCATTATAGCATGCAAGAAATATTAGGCGGGCTTATTGGCATACTGCCAATCAATGCCATTCGAGCCTCGTATACATGCAATTAACACTGCATCAGCACTGTTGGCAATGATATGTCAGCAACGATAAATGATTATACGTGGTAAGCTAGAGGTTAAAAAGAAAAACGTTCAAAACCTCGCCTTGACAAGGTTTTCAATCTTGGGCTTGAGTGACTTGAGCTTGGCCTCTTTCGTTGACATGTCCGAGTTGAGCAGGGATCGACGGGCTTCGAGTTCGTTGAGGGCACCCACCAATCTCAATCCATAGCGTAATACATTTACCTAAGTGCATAATTCAGGATAGTGAACAATGGTAGGCCCGTTTTTTTCTTCAAAATACGATTGGGAACGTTGCCCACGTATGCTTGGTCGGGGTCGCGGACCCGGTTCCGTTAGAAGGAAAGAAGAGTCTCTCACTCCTTCCGCTGTTCCCTCTCGTAGCAGAGTCGTGCCACCCGCTGCGCATGCTCGTCCGTCCGAGTCACCTCCGGCTTGGAGATCTGAAAGCCGCCGTTAAAGTGGAAACAATACGAACCTTTGATCAGCCCGAGCTGTAAAAGCACACTACTAAGAAAGACATATGTGAACGCGGACCCGAACTACGGGTGGTAGGCCTATTTTTTGTACTATTATCCTAGTAGGCTCACTTTTCCGAGAAATTTTGATTTCGTTTTCACGAATGCCTATATTGGTAAATAGACCCATTTTTTTTTGTTTTCAAAATAGGCTGCCCATCTCGGACTGAAGCTAACATTCACAATAGACCCACCTCAGGCTTGGCATTGGCATAGAATTCCTCAACAGGAACGAGGGGAATTCGCTCGTCTTCCGACCTTCAAATAGCATTGTTTTCGTGCTTCTCTCATGCATACATGGGAGCGATTGTCCGATCGGACGTTAGGATGGGTGTCTGCACCAGAGAATCACCAGGGAAAAAAATAAAGTAAAAGACTTTTTAGGATTGCTGCTTTTGATTATCTCTCATTACATGAGGGTGCCTGCAGAAATTCGCGGACAACACTACCATGCATAGACCGATTGGGCTACCTGCTTACCTATTTGAACTACGCAGAAGTTATTCGACCTTTGCCTTACAGTTTGTGCAGAAGAAGTGAGATGACATCATGTAGTGCATAAATGGTCGGCATGGACTCACGGGTATTGAAGACAACGATCGATCTCCTTCCTAATATGGGCCACTTCAGACGATGCATTCTGCAGTCCCAGGTAGTGCGTTTCCACTTGTTCCATCTGCGCCGACAACTCCCTGCAATTAAGATTTGTATTCGGGAGTCATTATTCATTCATTTATCCACACTTATAGTACCACTGGGAAACGAGACGAAATAGTTCGAAAGGTGTAAACAACAAGCGTCAGTCCTTCACAGTAAGCGTAACCCGGTAGTTTCAGTTGCTTTGCTTCATGGCATGACGGTCGGGTGGTAGGCACTTTATTTTGTATAAGACTTAAATTGGTAGGCACCTCAATATTTCTGATGTCTCATTGACAGGCTAACCAAAACGTGTAGAGTTCTTCACTGGTAGGCTCTACTTCAAAATAATGGGCAGTGCATATACTGCCGTGCCTCTCCATTTGATTGCTTGCAAAAAAAATGTATACTCTGTACCCATTCACGTACGATTACAACCTACATCTAATTGTGGGACAGCGCTTCCCTTTAGAGAGCCGATACCGTAGTTAGATTTTGGCCTAAAAATCCATTCTCAATACGCGTCACGTACGCGTCGCGGTTCGCCACTCGCTGTGCATTTTAAATGTTTCGTGCGCGTTGATTTAAACGGTCGTGCCATTGTACGACTCGGGCCGTTCACTAACTTCTTGAGAGCAGCATTGGCGTAGTAGGCGAGACGTGCGGACCGTCGAATGACAGCCGTCTTGATCATCACATCGCGCATGGGAAGCGTCAACTCCTGCAATACCATCTAAATGAAAAAAAGCCTAAAACGAAAGCATAATAATCGTACCTTTCCATCGATGATCGCCTGCAGTTGCTCCTTGATAGCTGCCGATTCAGCAAGCACTTGAGAAGCCAGCTTGGCTGTTCCTGAAAAGCTGCTTGCTTTTACTTACTAATAGCAAAATAATTTGTAAGGCCACGAAAAGCGGCAAATGAATAAACCGAGTAAAAAATACCAGTCTCGCGCGCGATCTTATCCTCCATGGCGTAGAATTCAGCGACGTCCATCGGGGCTGGCTTCTATAAATACTTGTTGGTATAGGCTAGTGAAGAATCTATCTAAACATGAATTTGTTGGATATAGTGGTTTAAACCACACAGCACAGCAAAGCAAAGACCCCTACTTGGAAATATGGTTTAACGAAAGAACTAGTATTAAAAAAGTGAAACCTAAACCAACTTCCTTCTCTAATTTGGGTGGATCCTCGGAAATCTTTGCCTTCTTGGCCTTTAGCTCGTTCTCGTGCTTGGAGGAACTTCGCTTTGCGGGTGACGGAGCCATCCCTGAAGGGAATTTTTGCAAGCTGCAGAGACAGGGGAACTTCTTGACAACGCTTAGCTTTCGAGAGTCACTGCTGACAAGGTCTTAACCTATAAACAATCCATCCGTACAACACAGTCGAAACTGTAAAGAGAGGTAACTGCAGACTAGGTTTCAACTCTTTTGTGACTTTCTAAAACAAATCGAACTAGATATGCTACTGTTTATCGGGAAGTTAAAAGGCCAATCAACGGGATTACTACAAAAGGTTCTACCCGAATCGATCAGCAGAACAATGGAAACAAAAGCGAGAATCAACAAAATTTAAATTTTAGAAAAATTAGAAAAGACAAAGTCAGTTCGCGATAGGTGCATTAGTGTTAGAAATACTGTAGCTTCCGTATGTTCTGAAAGACGGTCCACATCATGCGGTTAATAATACCGTACTCTAGAGTCTCAAAAAAATTTTCGGAGAAAGATCGTGAAGGAAAGAACTTTTAGTTGTTGAACTTACTGTATACCGATTTGAAGAGTCAGCAATAAACCTCGTGCGTAAAATATCGAATGCCTACGAGGTAGTCCACGAGCCCTTAGAAAGAGTACAAAACTGTAGAAAAACTTTCTGTCTAGATGTCTACTTTGCATGTCTACTTTGTACCACGAGCACTTCACAAGGCTACTAGAGTACAAAAAAGACTAAAAAGAGGTCTATATGACACGGGACTTAGTCATGAACAAGTTCAAGAACAATTGAAGCCTTAAAGACGACCATAACTTCACTGTTCTCTCCTTTTACGTTTCTGCTCCTGCTCTTGGCATTGCCTGAATACAGAACATTATAGATGAAAACGAGTTTGGATGTGCTATTTTCGATAGTACACAAATAAAAAAATTTCTGTCAACTGGCTTCTACAATTTCCTGATTCATCTACTATTACACGACGTTTTAACAGTCCGCGTTCTGAAATTCCGAATGTCTCTGCGTCACTCCAATTTCCATGCTCTCTCGCCTCCATCTCTTAATTTGCATACGAATCTATAGGACCTTGTGCTATTATTCTAGACTAGGAAGTGAAAGATTAGTTATTCATGACTCGTTTCATACTCTCTCACTTCCTCTCGATCTAGACTTGTCGAATCGATCCTCTAGAGCCTAGTAGAGGTTTAAAATCGGTTACTTTTCGACGATATGTTTCGTTGGTTTTGGTAGCCAGACGCGTCGCGGTTATGAATGATGTGTGAAACATAAGCATCAAAAGTAACCGATTTTAAAGCTCTAGAGCCTACCTCATCTCCTCATTCCTGCTCCTTCTTCTCCTCTGCTGGACAACTCCTGGAGGAGGAGTCTGTTGGAGGGGAAAGTATTGGGCGGACGAGGCTGGCACAACGTTGAAGGGGGTCGATGGACCCGGCAGGTTGGGAGAAGGCTCCACGCTGATCACTGCACACCGAGGCACTCCACGAGGAGAGTACGGATGGGGTGGTTGAAGAGCAGATGAGGAGGAGGGAATGGAGAAGGGCCAATAGGCTTGCTGCATTGGAGAGGGGGCAGGACGGAGGTCTTGAAGAGGTGGTTGGATGGCATGATTGGGGAAGGACGGGTTTGGGGGATGGGGTTGAGGAGGGTAGACTAGAGGTGAGGGAGGAGGACGGAATGATGAAGCTGTGAATGGACTGCGAGAAGGAGTGAGTGACGAGGAAGCATTTGGGACTCCAGCCATGTATCCCTGCGAGGCTGCGGAAGAGGGAACGGAAAAGCCTCGCACAGAAGACGATGAAGAGGGCTGGGGATCACGATTGTACAGGAAGAGATTTGGAGGAGTTGACTGGTCTGGTTGACGAGAGAATGAACGGGAATAGCTGGCTGAGGGGTGCGGAGATGGATATTGACCGGGTGAAGGTTGTAGAGGAGGGTAGCTTGTCGGCATCGTGAATTGCCCGGGTGAATTGACGGACTGTCGGGAGTAGGGCGATGGTGGAGGGGGGAATCTTGGGGATTGTGGGGGTTCAAGAGAGGTAGACGGCATCGAGGCTCCATCGTTGTATCCCTGCGAGGCTGAGGAAGTGGCAACGGAAAATCGAAGAATCGAAGACGATGAAGAGGGCTGAGGATCACGAATATACAGCGAAAAGGTTGAAGGTGACTGGTCGGGTTGACGATTAAATGGAGCGGAATGGCTGGTTGAGGGGTGCGGAGATGGATATTGACTAGAATATTGACCGGGTGAAGGCTGTAGAGGAAGGTGGCTTGATGGCATCGTGAATGGTACGTGAGAAGGGAGGTACTCTTGGGAGTAGGAGATGGGCGATGGTGGAGGGGGGAATCTTGGGGATTGTGGGGGTTCAAGAGAGGTGAACGGAGTCGAGGCTCCTTCGATGTATTTGCATGAGAGCGATGAAGAAGGAGCGGGAGTTGGTTGGTTGGGAGTGGACGGATGAATATTCGGCGATGAACCGGGTTGTGGGTACGGGATGGACAAGGGTTGAGTGATGGGCTTCGGCTGTTGAACGAATGCAGGGAGTTGCGAAGGCGTAGAGTGATGGACAACTTGCTGTTGGTGAGGGGTTGCAGGAATCGGCTGCGGCCGAGGGATGGCAGGCACAGAGGTCACTCCGACGTCCGGCGTGCTCGGACTGTGCGAGAAGGAGGAGGCGTGGTGTTGCTCCTCCATCTCCCGCCTCCTCGGACTGGAGTACTCCAAAACGAAGTCGACGAGCTCCGGGGCCATCTCCGTGTCGACGTCGCCCGTGTCCGTATCGTCGACAGCTTCGGCCCTCGCCGCTTCGCTGGACGCCTCCAGGCTCTTCGGAGGAGTGTCGGCCGATGACGACGTGAAGCACGCCGGACGGGCCTTTAAAGGACCACCTACATTCGGAACCGTAATACATACAAATTCGTGACGGCATCCTGACGGATTCGATTAGTTTCTAAATCGCTGCACATTTTCTGTTTGCTACATACTTTCCATAACGCGCACAGCAGTTACGTACCAGTATCAAGAAATTTTGGTTTTTATTGAATAACTTTTTTAAAATGATTTTTGAGAGAGATTTTATTTTTAGCCTGCTCACGGTCATTCCATTACGTTTCAGAGGGTGGGAAACATTCTTGGTCTTAAAGGAAGACTCCGCACGAGTTTGAATTCCTGCGCGATCCTGATCGAATCGATTAGTTTCTATTCTATCCCCTTCGCTCTCTCGCTATGCAAATTAGCCTATATTGATTAGCTTACAGGGTCTGTCTCTCCCTAGAATAGCTTCCTTATTAAGGACCACGTTAAAGATTAAGCATTTAATTATTAGCTTTAGATCAAAGAAATCTAGCTCGTTACTGACCTCTTCTGGGGTGGTCTCATCTTCTTCTTCTTGGACTTGTCTCTCCTCGGGTTGGTCTGTCTCTCCCTAAAATAGCTTCCTTATTAAGGATCACGTTAAAGATTAAGAATTTAATTTTTAGCTTTAGATCAAAGAAAGCTAGCTCGTTACTGACCTCTTCTGGGGTGGTCTCATCTTCTTCTTCTTGGACTTGTCCCTCCTCGGGTTGGTCTGTCTCTCCCTAAAATAGTTTCCCTATTAAGGATCACGTTAAGGATTAAGAATTTAATTTCTAGCTTTAGATCAAAGAAAGCTAGC
>LS885441.1:77031-102646 GCA_900490955.1 Micoletzkya japonica | reverse complement strand
TTCCCCATAGCTCCTACCATTCCCTAATTGTGCTCATATATGGGACATCGTTCGGCCGAGATGACTCAACCTCTCACGAGTCCTGACCATTCCTCCTCTGGTCCAGTCAGTCCTCTTCCTGACTTCCTCCTTACTCTTGCCGACGACAGCCTTACCCATACAGCCGAGCTCCCCATCCCCAACCCCCCCCCCCTCCCTCCCCCTTCTATTCGATCTACGCACAACTATGACTCTCTCGATATTGGAAGCTCACAAATAATCACACTTGTCGTTTCATGCCCCTGCATGTCAATAAATATATATATATATATATATTTGCTCTACTGTTATTGCCTATCCTCGCATTCAAACTTGCGTTCCGACGGTAATTCCGTCTTCCGTTGGTTATTCGCACTTTTGGCTGTGCGCTTATGCTAAATAACGCAAGTGCAATCAAGAATGCGCGGAACGAAAATTTGAATATCTACGAGGACCGACAATAGAACCGCATTGTTGAGGGGGCGTCGACTGCGAGAGTTGCCTTCAGTGCGTCAGCGACGGGGCCGGCTCGTACAACTGTCGGACTTGCCACACAGCATTCCGCCCCGTGCACAATGTGGCTAATAGCGAAATGACCATTATTTTTGAATTTTCTCATGGGCAGCTTGACCAATCAACACCAAATTTTGAGAATTTATTGAATTCATAGTGGCGAGCTTAAGTTTTTAAATTCATAATTTTTCGCTCACTGGTTCGCCTACAGGATCGGATCCTGTGCGCGAAAACCGCTATTCGCTATTATGACGCTTGGAATGCTGTGGCCAGCGATGCACGATCAATGGACAACTGCAGTCCATCAGCGGCAATGCGTGTTCGGGGTGCGAGGGCTTCAGTGCGGCGGTGTGCGAGACCTGTGCACTGTGTGCGACGTGTGCGAGCGACGCGGGAACTACTGTTATATAGAACCTCATTGTTGAGGGGATTGCGCCAGGAGAAGGAAGAATCCGTCCATCTCTGAGATCTTAGAGATGGACGGATTCTTCCTTCTCCTGGCGCAGCACTGACCCCTTTTTTGTATGTTGCTTTATTATTATTATTATTATTATTATTATTATTATTATTATTATTATTATTATTATTATTATTATTATTATTATTATTATTATTATTATTATTATTATTATTATTATTATTATTATTATTATTATTACTATTATTATTATTATTATTATTATTATTATTATTGGTTTAAGGACGAATGAGTTCCGTCAATAAACTCATTCCTACTTCGTCTGCACTCTACAGCTTCGTTCTCTATCTCTCTCCGGAAGAAGAAATGAGACGACTGACGGAACATTTGTCTCAAGCATAGCTCGACTTTATGTAAAGTATTCGCGTATATAGTGAGCAATTGGTGGATTCGAGCAAATAAGACGTCGGCGATCAAAGCTTTTATCGATAGATGGACGCATCCTGCACGAGGGTGGCCCGACTGACGCTTGATATGGAATGGCGAGCGAAGAGGCGAGAGGGAAAGAGGAACGAAGATATGGAAGGGAAGCGCTGGAAATTCAGTGAATAATAACGTTAAAATTACGTCTTCTTTCGTCTAGCGTTTCTTCATCCTTCAAAGCTATCTCAAATGTTCTGTCGTGCAAAATTTATCATGTAAAATTTTTCTAAAAAAATTTCTAAAAACTGCAAATCAAACCATGCACTTTATGAGCCGGTTAGCTATAATGAGTAAACAGTTCTACTATTTCCAAGCTTTAATATTAATCATATATGGGAAGAAAACTACCATAACGAGCGCTTGAAATATGTCGGAGTGCCGTGAGACAACGAGTGCACAGTGGACAAGCGGGTTGAGACCAGTGGAGAGTTGAGAGTAGACTGCGACTACGTCTGCCACCATCTGCAAATTTAGATTGCTATTATAACTTTATCTAACATAAGCATTTTTAAAAAGATTACTAAAGCATTCTCTAAACACGTAATGAACGCGCTCTTTCCTCTTGTAATAACACCCTCTCGGACTGATAATGCTATTTTATCTGCTTCGTTTTAAACCCTAGCGCCCGATTTTTTACCATAGGTGTGCTTCCAAATTTCTTCACCAATGTTCACGCGGCGTTTTCGTTAGCATTTTCTGTTTACGCGACTGTCGGGGTGAAAGCACACTTCGACACAACTTTATTAGAGATCGCAGTTCGTCGCATTTCCAGAAAACGTGACTTTTGACCGCATTTAGCGCGCTGAATATACGAAATTATCCCTTAGCTATATGCCTTGTCGAATATTCGTTACGGCATTCAGCCACTGTATGAAAGACAGCTAATGGACTATCAAAACACGGCAAATGGAATCATGGTACATTAGTTAGAATGTATTCCGAGAAGTGATGGGGAAAATGAAATGATGAAACAGAATGAATTTGGAGATTCTCTTTACTATAGCGATATTTATGAACGGTGCAAAAATGTTAACGCCATTACTGTCTGCTTTGTTTGAACTCTCTTTATAACGTTTCGTTCTTTCGTCCTAAACAGAAATGACGGAACACTTTCCTCAACCATGCTCCATTTAAGAATCACCTCATTGTCACTGTCCCCAAGCAGGACTTCGACAACGATCGGCACCACGAAGAGCAGGAAGGTTGAGACGCACGAAATGAGCATCGTCTGCGTCAGTTCACGGCCGCGTTTCTGCCTGCGGTCCTGAACGGAATTCTTGAAGTGATGATTGGATTACGGTATCGGTCATGGTTATTTCTCATTTTTTTCCACACTTCTGTTTAGGTATTTATGAAAGGGCGAAACAGATCAGCGGGAACAACATCAGAAAGATTGCAAGAATTTAAATCTTCATTTTACTAGAGACCTCATATAAAAACTGAGCGAACCTGTGACTCGACGGAGACTTTCGACATTTTGGTCATGTGAACCCGAGAGATGAAGAAGACGACAACGTAGAAGAGCACGGCAAGTGAAGAACCGACTATTCTCGTGTACAGAATGAGAAGGTTGAAGTAGGGCAGTACGGAGGAACCGAACCTGATGGCATCTTATAAGATATTCACAAGTGTTAACACCTTTATGATTTTCTGCCCACTGCACACCATTTCCACCATCGCAAGTAAGAGCACAGATCAAGTCTTGCAGCTCTCCAGACAGTTGGTCTAGATATTCATTGGCAGGCATAATCACATTCTCGGGGAATAATTTACTCTACTAGTGCATGCTGAAGCAGAGCACACTGTTAGAATAACAGAAAGTGGCGTCAAGTTTCCAGAACTTAGTGTCTTCTAGGATTTCTGACGTTTTTTCACGGTTACGTTTTATTGTTACCGTGTTATTTTTAGAAGCGTGAAACACGACTGGAAAAAAGAAAGAGAACCCAGAAACCTCTCTTGGCACGTAGGTAAAAGTTCAATCTACTCGCATATTCTGAACTGCAAACTGTAAAAAAATACCAGCATATGGGTGACTGTGATGCGACGGGGCTGGTTAGAAGGAATGACGATATCCATCCAGAGAACATCGCTACAGTCCACAAAACATGCCATATGGTCGTTTCGATGGCCTTAAAGTTAACGGAAATAATCTTAGAGAACCTTAAATTTATACCTGAATAGTGAATGGTCGCTTGTAGTACGAAATGGGAATGAGAAGAGAAATGAGACGATCGACACTAATCGACAGCTGCACTATGGCAGACATTGGGTCGGACCTGCACTTTTTTTATAAAATTATCATTGCATTTTTAGAAATGATAATAATTTTTAATTTTATTAATTTTTATAAATACCAGCTAAAGAGCAGATTCCACGGCATGAGCATACAGTACGTGGGAGTTCGGAAGGTTTGAATATTGGACAGGAGTACGGTAAGGCGACCGACTCCCGCCGCGAAAGCCGCCAGACCGACTACCGTATCCGTCGCGAACTGAACGAACATATTCTACAGTTCTCCGAAATTATCAAGGTGTTTGAGTAAAGTTGCTCAGTTTACCGGTGGAAAATTAGTACTATTTGTGATTCCCTTTTTTATGTTTACGAAAAAATGAGGAAAGGGCATGTTACCCTCGGCAGCAGAATAGCGTATTTGAGACGAAGACTGGGCCGGGATGAGATGGAGACAGCGATCAAGAGATTGGACAGGAAGATGATCGAGCCCTCGACTATGTAGATTGAGAACTGCACGTACATTGTCAGTGTGGACATGCAAAAGCAAGAGTCTGAAACAGTTGCATTTTACGAAGACATGACTGTTTTAAATGGTAGATAGGGAAGCTAAACGAAGGGCTTGAATGAATCACGTTGGAGTGCCTTAAAGCATGAGAGATCTGTCTTAGTAAGCTCCTCCTACTACACACGAAAAGGTCCCGTGATTGCAAATTAGAGCAAGCTATGTATGGCTAGAAACGACCATTATTTCTATCTCGTTGCCCTCTCACGTATAGTCAGTCTCATTTACGTGGGTGTTCCCGGAGGAATATTTCCGGGTAATGTACTCCAAAAGAGGCACCCGAACGACGGTAGTGGAACATAGTTGGGATAAATTCTTTATAGCAAAGAAATGAACCAGTTCAACAATGAGAGATACTCGTTTATTAGAATGATGAAGAATCGCACATGCAACTGCAGGAACCGAACGCGATGATCTCAGTGGTACTGCAGTCAGTGCAATTCTCACAGTAAGCGCAATACAATCCATCGTCGTTGTTCGTTATGCCATTGTTTGTACATTCGACACAATTTGCGCAAGCTGCATCGGTTCCACACTTTTTGCAGTTGTCGCATGCTGCTTGAACGACTGCAATGCCTATACTCATTCACTGGCTGAACCAATAAATGGAAAAAGAAAAATATCAAGGAGAGATGAAATGTGATTCTGTCCGAAGAATTATCATTCCTTCTGACAGTTCCTTCTGACTCATTGGTTCTGGGTTTTACTGAATGCTTTGATATTATTGGAGGAAAACGAACGTTGAGAGAGCTGCACAGTTCTTTCCGCTAACCACCGTAAACTTGAGCCGGAGCCGGGTTTTAGCCTAAGAGAGACTTTCACTGTATTTAGCGGAGTGCGCTGCAAAGATTTCTCAACCATCTTTTTCCTCCAAAAATATATATATCACATCCGGCCAAAGGCAGAGTGAAACTCGATTAACGCGGCCCAATGCTTGCCGAGTCGTGAGCATCGGGCAAGGCTCTGCTCTAGGGAGAGTGACCGGGTCCAGGTGGCCCCGCCTCTCTCTCCCTCAGTGTGGCCCTGTCATCCTCACGGACTGCCACCCTCTCTCGAGGTGAGATACGGGACACAATGTTCTAAATGTTAAGCGAACGAGCCAAAATGCTTAGGATACGGTGTTTTCCGTGCGAGAGTTTCTACCGAAATCAGGCTTATTTTTCGGGGCATCTCGTTCGCTTAACATTTTCACTGTTGTTAGAACATTGTGGGGAGTCGTCAAAGCGCCCGAGCCGGCATAGATTTAGAACGATTTTTTTTCTACCTATTCTTACTTTACCAGTAATTATCAGACTCGTATTATACAAACTTTTCTGTATTATCTACCTGCTCCACCGCACGATGACACACCGTCGATTTGAACCAAGCAGAGCTATCACCGATTCCGTTTTTAGAACTGGAGTAGAGAATGCAGGATTGATTAGAAGAGGTGTAATAGAGGCCGATGCATGTTGTAACCTACATATAATCATGTTGAAACCTATTTGTATAATCTTTCATCAGTTCTGCACACTAGAAAATGATCTAGGAAAATTTTAATGAATATTTACCGCTTTGCACGATGATAGACAGGACTGTAGTGAACTTCGATCAAGTGGATTTATTTGAGAAGAAAAGGACGAGAAGCTATCGTACACAAAATATGTTGCCCACGATACAATGATCTGAAATTTTTAAACGATTTTATTAAATACAGAGAATAAAAAATAAGTACACTGAGAGGAGCTTCCGTAACTTTATGATGATACATCGGGAATGTATTCTGGAATGCAATAGTTGCAGAATATTCCGTAAAAGGTTGAGGAATGGGTTCCCGATGTATCGTCAGGTTCGGAATTATTCCGCATTAGTTACGGAAACTTCTCTCAGGCATTACCATAGCTATTGATGCCACAAGAGCTTTCATCATCTTGGATCTGAAAGAAACTCCACTATATACTGAGATATATAATGATATATTAAAGGGCCCCCCTGAGGACATTGCCAGCCCTCAAGAGCACATTTTGAACATTCATACATTGTTATCTTTAGCAGATCCCAAATGTCTTCATTCTTTCAATAAGCGAAGCCTACGAATCAGACCGCTCGCGCGCTGTAGTATTCGCAAAATGTCATTCGTATTCGCGCGGTCCCTGAAGAGCAATGTAACTTTGCATACAACTGTTCTCCTCATTTAAACAGCGAGGAATGGCCGGAAATAGATGCAAATGTTGGATTGTACGTTTTCGACAGCGCTCTTTCACATGAAAGAAAGAAACCAGGGGGTTAGAAAGTCCTCAGAGGGGCCCTTTAATTGGTTATTTCTTGAAATGAATGAGATGGTTGGAGAGACCCTTTTTAAAGGGTTTTTATATAATTAAAATTTAAAAGTCTGACAATGAGCGATTTAGAAAGCAGGGCCTCAATGCAATCCATAAACCAAAAATTATGAATTTCACGCGACCACCCTCCCAGTGTCATGCCTCAAGATGAAGGCGGGGTGAAGCGTATTTGGACACACGACTCCGTGCCCTGCGACGACTGGTGCGACGACCTCAAAAGGAATGCGACGAACCCACAATCGAGCAAAACGGATTTCTGGCTATAAGTTTTGACAGGAGCAAGATAAATTCTCGGGAACAGAGTTATTCGCTAGGAAGTCATATTTTCTTCATTTCTAATGTGATAATGACCATATTTGCATATTGGAGCAGAAAGTTATAAATCAAAATGGGAAATTTGGAAAAACTGTTTTTACTCCAGACTTTTGACGCAAGGGGCGCGCCAAAGTAAGGCAATTTGCGCGCACGAAAATGTAAGTTGCGCGAAGGTAAGCAACTTGCGCGCAAGGTTTGTGTAGGATGCGCCGCCGCTGCGGCGCAAGTACACACTTCCGGTCGCGCCTCTTGCGCAAAAAGTCTGGAGTTCTACGTCGCCATATTTTTCGCCATATTCTCGCCATACTCTCCAAGTAAGTCTACTAATATCTATTAAAAGGCCAGAAGCACCTACCCTCCAAGGAAGCTCTTCAGTTAGTGGTCGCTAGACCTAATGAGTATAGCATAGTTCGTCCCTTTCTCATGACTCACACTTGAAGTGTGACCCCCATCTCCACTGGAGATCTGTCTGCCCTTTTCATACTCAGAGCTCTGTGTCTGGAATTCGCTCCGAAACAAAAGAGAGATCTATCAACATAGATAGGTACATACACGAACAAGATCTTCGCACGAGCAATGTTTGATGCCTTCATTAACAGTACACCTCTGGAAGTGTACGCATCAAATGAGAGGAAGAAAACGGAGCCTAGCTTTGTACGTATCTTTCCACAGCCGCTTCGATGTTCGTGGCTTTGACTTCTTGTGAGATGATCAGAATAGTTTTCAAATAATCCTCACGAACTTCAAGCTGCTCATGTTTTCTTTGCTTACTGAACCAGATGATCTAAAACAATTGGTCTCACGTTTCACGCGATCGCTAATCTCCTCTTATAAGCAGATTAGGAGACAGTGCGTAAGGAGCAACGAGACGAAAGACTGTTCTTAATTGATGATAACCATATAATGCAATCTTCAGCACAAGTCATCGGTGAAGATAAACATTTTTTTTCTAAAAAAATCTTATTCGTCTTGAATGTAAATTGTGAAGGAAACCTTACTTGCAAGGTACTATCTATTTAACATGTTGCATTCAAATCTTTGTCTTCCTTTTATGGCAAGTGCGGCTCCTGTGATACTCCTAACAGCATAGAACAACAATAGATTATGGATCTCAAGCAGCCTTTGGCTTCTGTTGCGTGCCGATGATCGGGACTCGCCAGCTGATCGGGGGGTAGACGACGTACAGGGAAATGGTCACGACGCTCAGGATCAGACCCGGAACGTTCGCTACCTGCAAGAATCATCTATCACCATCTTCATCAAGTATGGCATCTTTAAGGGTATCATGACGAAAATCTTGTAAGGTAAATAGGAGCATAAGGTTCATAAAAGCGACAAAATGAAAGTGAAACTGGGAAATAACGAAGAAGACTCACCGCCATGTACCAGTTGGCCGTCAGGATAGCGTAGACTGTCCACTGGGCGATAGCAACCAAAATACCGAACTGCATCTCAGCTGGCACGTACTCTGTCGTTTTGCGGTCGATCACGTCCTTCTGTAAACCGAAAATGGAGGGAGCTTTTGAATTTGAAAAAAAAGCGCGGGAAACTCACGATCTGGTAGATACCCCCGAAGAGACCGACGTTTTGCGCGAGAGCCGCGACCTTTCCCATGACGTCGACTGCCTAATAATATCAGGAATTATAAGGTAGATTGAATGACATTATTTTTACGTTATTTGAGCTATCGTTGAGGTAACAATCGAAAAATAGCCAGTAAATAGATACCTCATCCTGCTCATGCGTCTCAACATAGGCGAAGATAGCGGCAAGAGTCGCGAGAAGGGTGAAGATTTGGATGGACAGATTCTTCTGAAATTTCAATACTTATAGACTTCAATGATTGAATAATAAACCCAAGATTGATAAACTCACAATGCTCGGGGAGTAGAAGGCGTAGAAGGCGAGAACAACGGCGGTTGACCCGAGACCGAGGATGTTGATGTAGGTATTCATCGAGTCCTGCGTCATGATACCGTGCCGAAGCCAGCAGGACATCCTGTAAGCGAAAATTCCGAAAAGAAGAGATTTAGGAAAGAAACCGTACACATGTGCTGGAGATGAGAAATTATGCGAGAAAAGAAACAATAGAAAAGTGAAGTATATATTCTGATGGAGTAGGAGACTTACATGAGACAGGGCAGAACCATATGAATGGACGAGAAGCCTTCCGTTGTACCCCGTCGACGCCACTCCATGATTTGGAAGCTGAAATGATGACTTTCACATATACTTTTTTACTTATTTGTGCAGAAACCCCTAAGTAACGTTCCTACAACCCTACCTGAAATCTTTCCTGATGGGACCTTCTAAAGAAAAAGGGAAGTTAGGCTCGGAAGCCCAAACTCACACGGGCATAAACATGAAGAGGATGGAGAAGCAGAAGAGGTAGGCACTGAACAGATCGAGGAACGAGACCATGGTTGAGGGATCTGGAAGGGAAGAAGATGAGTATTACTATAATAGAAAACGAAAGAACGAGAACGATAACAGATAAGAAAATAATTATTTTACCATAATTTCACTGATACTATAGCCATGAAAATGTGCGAAACTTATTTAGTGGAGTATGAGCGGCGCGGAGTGCTCTGTGTGAATGGTGCGAAAGCGTTCAGACAAAACTATGCCTATCTTACTAGATTTCTACGCGATTTAAATACGCTACAAAGTGGACGAAGCCTTGCGCAATCTTGTGCACAATCTGCGAAAAGATACGCACGGAAGGTGCACAGACAGACAAAAGGAAGAGGAACAGACAGACAGACAGACAGACAGACAGAATAGAGTGACATATGTACGTGTGGGTAGAGGGAATGTTGTGGTCTCTTATCAGAGCGGGGGGTACAGATAACCTTATGAAGAGGAGACAAGGTTATCGATGGGAGCGACTCTGATACGACGTAAGAATGACTAAATAAAGGTTATGTAAGCGCGAACAGCATAATCCAAGAAAGGGACGGGCTCGATCTGTTCAAGTGGTGTAGGGAAAGGAAATGCACGGAAATTTGTGCATGTTTTCAATTTGTTCCCTCTTGTAGCCACAGCTCCGTCATGAACACAGAATTCATCAACACATAGTAAGTTCGGTTCTCTCTGCAGAAATGGTGGAGCTACATTTCGCATCATCTATTGGTTGATGGAGGCTTGCCTTCCACAATGTTCTGACACCAGTGCAAATGTTAAGCGAACGAGATGCCGAAAAACAACACTGATTTTTGGTGGGGAACTCTCGCACGGAAAACGTTGTGCCTAAATATACTGGCTCGTTTACTTAACATTCAGAACATTGTGCTTCTACTTCACTGTGTGAAAGAAAGTATATACATAGAACGCGTGGGATCATGATTGTGTCATAATGATGACTTTGCGGTCATCATTTCCGATTTCTGGACTGCACTTTGCGTACGATCGCTAATCTCCGGTACGCGATGCCGCGATTCTCTATCTATAATTGTGGGTGGTTTAGCTGTTCCAATCGAAACGCTAAACGAGTTGCATGGAACAGACAGACGAACATATAAGAAAGATTTGCGGTGGTTTGCTGGCAAGGAATCAATCGCTCTAGATGAAGGAACTGAGCAAGGCAGACACTCAAAAAGCTTCCGCGATCAAGCACCTCTAGAACCATAGCAATCAACCGGTGAGACGAGCTCAATATGATCACGAACCACCTTGAAGGGAGTTCAGTAGAACTTGTTGGTTGAAGAGAGAAGTAGGAGAAATGAGAGAGAAAAGACATAGCGAGAAATTGTCAAACAAGAGTACACGAAATCAGTAGACAGGAGGTGGAAGCGGGACTGAAACAGAAAACAAACCGACAATGAGAATCTGATATCAGCAGCCAAACTGTGATCTTTATATTTTCAATCTCTACTACTCGGTCATTCCATTGATTGTGAGTTTGGTACACATATACATGCGTTCATGCGTTCAGCCAGAGCCTTTAACGCTGACCGTATATCAACTACGTAACTATCGTGCTTATTGTTTGTTCCATCTAGTCTTTCTTTCCTTCACTGCTACTTTTTATTCTCTTTTTCTCTTTGTTCTCGCATTTCTCTGTGAAATCGCATAAATATTATTATTATTATTATTATTATTATTATTATTATTATTATTATTATTATTATTATTATTATATGTTATAAAACTTTATTATCATCACTTTTTCACCCTGTGATTCAAATGTACAAAGGTTGGTTAAATCTATGAGACAGTGAAAAATTGGCCAAACCACGTAAGTAGGAATACAAGGCAAATTGGGACGAGTGAAGGCAGGAATGACTATAAAGACGGGGGTCAATGGCTCACACTAGCATCCTAGCAGAAATACTGTATTATTATCGGGAGGGGTACTGTATCTAGCGCTAAAATACCGAGATTTATGTAATCCTTACCTATCGAATAATCTACAACCTCGAGACTTGTAAAGAAGGATATCATTAGTCTAATTTGCATATCGGTAATCGACAAGGCGGGAATTCGAATTTCGAATCTCCCTTTTTTACTGCATTCATTTACTGCTTCTTCTTGTGGACGGCCGTTTGCTGGGTGCCGATGATGGGGACTCGCCAGGTGATGGGCGGGTAGAAGAAGTACAGGGAGATGGTCGCGATGTTCACCGCCAGACCCGCGACGTTCGCAACCTGCGAGAGTTACGTTTCACGCCAAAGATATAGGCATATCTATATTTCGCAATTGGTCTTCATAATTTGTATACAAACCACTCGACTGACCATGATATACGGGTTGTTGGCCAGGTATCCAAAGAGGGACCACTGGGTGGTCAGGAGGAAGATAGCGTACTGCATCGAGGCAGGAATGTACTCCGTCGTGCCCATTGAGATGGCGCGCTTCTGCAATGAAATAGTCGGTATTCGGGGAATCAAACAATAATCATATTCTAATTTTCTTTGATATAGCTATTTGCCAGCAAAACTCGGCGAAGAAACGCGACTACACGTCTCATGCCGTAAAATAGCCACCGTAATCACACCATGACTACCGTAACCCGCGCTCGACTGACAATCTCGTAGATCTGTCCACCCAGGGAGACTATCTGCATAGCGGCCGCGATGCCTCCCATCGTATCCGCCGCGAGATTCGAATCGACCGAATCGACGTACCTGCACATCATACTGTGTACAGTAGCCATACGACCATACAGTAGCATTGGGAAATATCGAACACTATTCCGCAGATTGCAATGCATTTATTATGGAGAAACATGTTTTCTGGCAAATTACGGTAAACATAACGACTAATAAGACCCATCACAACAACTACCGTACCCCCCACTACTACCGCATACGCGGGCAGGGTTTGCAGTGACCGTTATACAGCCTGCCCATGCATGGAAGTGGACGAAATGCGACCAAACAATTTTCTACAGTTACGCCAACAACCACTGTCAGGGAACATTCTGCTGATCCCGTTAACTGCAACCGTGCCCATGCATGCACTACCGTAACCCGGCAAACTCACGCGAAAACAGCCCACAGCGTTCCGAACAGTGCCATCAGTTGGATGTAGAGGTACTTCTGAAATGGAAACGATTTTAAGGGTAAGTGGCTATGTTGTATTCTACAGAACTAGTATAATCATACTACAACATTGTAAATTATTTAAAGCCCTGGCCAGACATGAAAATACTGCGTTGCTAACAAATTCTCTGCGTTCATTGACATGTTCCTGCCTTGAATCAAATACGTCGTTTGTTCAATAATTCATGGTATCCTCCAGAGGATAAATGACAAGCATACGAAGGAGACCACAATCTGCGAATCATTCACAACCTTCGTAAACTATTCATCTGAAGCCATCCCTTCTCTTCCCTTACCCTGACTGGCTGGTAGAACGCAAAGCAGGCTATGTACACTGTGAAGGCTGCGAGGTTTATGCCGTTGATGATCTGAAGGAGAATTAATATGGGTGTGATTGTCCGAGAGGACGTTAGGATGGGTACTTTTCTAATTAGGTAAGGTAGCCTGGAAAACAAGGGCAATATTGGCTCATGCATGAGAATTAGACAAGGAGCTACCGTATGCAAAACGTTAACTATCAAGGCACCTGAAGCTGTAAGTACCATACGTGGGCACCGACCCGCAGTATGGGTGGTAGGCCCGAATTTATTCGGAATTTTACTTTGTTACGCCTATATTTCCTACAAAATTTCAATTGATAGGCTTGATTTCGTATAGTGGTAGGCCCGAATTTTAACATGTTGCCGGGAAGGTTGCGCACGTATGGTAAGTACTTCAATAATTTATTCTTTGAATTATATAATCAAACATATTAGGCGCTAGATACCAAGCTTTTTATGATACACCGTTTAAGATGAAGCTATCGAACCTGCTTCCCAATAACTCTACTCTTGTCTTATAGCTACCGTATCCTCCCCCACCCTCATCCCCTACCGTAACACCTCCTACCGTACCTTGTTATTCATGTCATCCGTCATGTAGCCGTGTCGCAGCCAGCATGACATCCTGCAATTTGGCTACCGTACAGGGTGGTATGCTAACTGGATTACGGTATTAATACGGCACAATGTCCGTCAGAACGAATTATCATAAAGAACGGCTAATTTCAAATTTACCCGCTATCTCGCATCTTTCTCATTCAAATTCGCAAACCCTCCAGCTTGGAGTAAGATTGAAACAATATTGATGTTCTAAGAAAAATGAAAATATTGAAGGAACATTCCAGAATGAAACGAGTAATCAACTAACTCACATCAAAACCGGCAGGACAAAGTTGACGGAGGAGAATCCCTCGGCGGTCCCTCGCTTGTGCCAGTCCATGATCTGCAGGCTGCAAGCTCATCCATTCAAATTTAAATCCTGGCTCGGTGCCAAGAATTTCGCAGCTCCATTTCAAGGTCGGATCTTGGCACCGCGCCAAGATCTCACTTGCGCTCGAGTGCTCACAGTAAGTGCTGGTCTTTCGACCCTTTCCCTGACTTTCTGCTCTGCGCCATTTTCTAGTGTTCGTGTAGACATTAGCGAGAAAAGGGAAGGGGCAATCATTTTCCACTTTTTTCTCGTTCATCCTTCTACTAGACAGTGCACAGACATTTCCCTCACATGGCTACACCCTACTCAAACCGTCCATTCAATCTCACTGTTTGCTACTGTAGCAAACAAACGGATACTGAAAAAGGAGCAACCCTCTTGGTGAAAAGCTAATTAATTTGAATATAATCTGACAATAAATAAAGAGCAGAATAAGATCTTAAAAAAAACTGACACCGGCAGAAAGGTGAAGGAGATGGAGAAGGCGGCCAGCCACAGAGAGAAGATGTCGAAGAGTTCCATCTGGGAGGAGAATTGGGAATTAATCATGAAGCATACGGAATTTGACTGCCAACGACGAAAAAAGCTCCATCTCTGGGAAAAAAAACGGGGAATAACTCACGCAGTTGGCAGAAAATGACTAATAAAAGTCTGCAATGTAGCTAAACAGGGTACAATACGAGGGACGGGAGACTAGAAGAGTGACAAGGGAGGAGAGGAGGAAGGGAAAGGAAAGAGAAAGAGAAGGGGAAAGAGGGGTGGGGGGGGGGAGTTACAACAACACTCAGTGGTCATGTGAGAGAGGGACGAGTAAACACAAACACCGTGGAGGGATCGTGAGGGATGTCTGGAGAGGAGAGCGAGAGAAGGTAGGAAGGCAAATGAGACACAGAAGGTAGAGGGAAAAGGCGGTAGTATGTCGAGCTATGAGTACTACGTTTAGCTCGCAGAAAACAAAATAAAAATTATTAATCATCTCCAGACATAATGCATTTGTGCTTCGGACAATTTGAAACTAGCACATACAGACAGCCAGCAGACAACGAGACCAACAGACGGACAGACATGCAATCAACAGAGTAGAAAGGGGAGGAGAGAATGCGAAGAGTCGGTGGAGTCCCGAGATGAGGGTTCTCTGACGGAGGGGAGGGCTATTATTGTGTAAGGAAGGATGGGCTAACAGTTGGTTCCGACCCGAGGATGTACTTTGAACATGTATTTTGTATGGAATAGTTTAATGAAAAAAGTAAAGTTTAATGAAAAAAAACAGAAATAACACCTATTCATGATTCAATTCGTTGCTAGGGTAACAGTAAGGCAGGCGCATCACAAAGCAATCGGTAAAATGAAGAGGAGAAAAATGGGGAACGGAGACGAACGGAAGAGGGTGGGGCGAACGTTACTTTAGAGGGGATAGAGGAGGGAGGGAGAGGAGAGGGGGGGGGGGGGAAAGGGCAGCAGGAGAGAAGACGGAGAATGAGAGGGAGCAAGGGGGGAAGAGGAAAAGAGATAGAGAGGGCAAGAGTGGATGGCAGAAGAGTAGCGTAATGCTGCGCTATACATCACGGGTATATTGGCAGAATAAAATGAACAGAATAACAGCAACAACGATAACGAAAAATAGAGAACAATAACCACAATTCGCGCCCACGTACGATTACAACCTACATCTAACTGTGGGACAGCGCTTCCCTTTAGAGAGCAGATACCGTAGTCAGATTTTGGCTTAAAAATCCATTCTCAATACGCGTCACGTACGCGTCGCGGTTCGCCACTCGCTGTGCATTTTAAATGTTTCGTGCGCGTTGATTTAAACGGTCGTGGCGCCGTGGCCATGAATATTTGAGCAGAATGAGAGGAGGGGGAAGATGACAGGGGAAGAGGAGGGATGGCAGGGAAAACTAGTCTAGTGCCGATTGAGAGCATCATCGAAGGAACATCGAATTATGCGGCAAGTGAACTGAAAACGTGAAAAACGCGGGTGCGCACGCTAGAGAATCAGAGAAATGTCGATAATGCTCTCAACAAGTGTACGGTAGTACGGTAGAATACCGTACCCTATGAATAATTTGAATTTTGTGGTAAAATATTTATTTATAGTTTTTTTAATGTTTTTAGGGAAAAGCAGTGTTGATAACAAGAAAAAGTGTGGGTGCTTCAGGCCGAATGATCTGATAAGATAGCACGATGGTGCTATAATGCCGGCTATAATCCTGCGAATACACAATCTGAAAACGAAGGAAATGGAGAAACCATGCGCCATTTGTGAAAATTCTGTAATTAGGGAAATAAAATAAAAGTTGACAAGAAATCATTAAAATGGGCTAGAAGCTGAAATTATCTTGACATTTCACATAAATGCATACGATGAAACATCACACGATGAAACGATCAAATCAACGCTTCGGGCTCCAGTTTACTTAAATCATCCAAAATTCCTTTATCGATTTTTGTTCCATATTATCACTGGAAACTCGAAAGTTTGCAAATTTCAGCAAAAGTCCTTCAATGAATTGCTTTTAGAAACAAAGCATTGAGTAGGTATTTACATGCGAATCATCAAGACATGAAGCTGTATCATTAGGAATGAAAAGGTTATCGCACAGGACAAATTAGTGTTGGCAATAGTTGTTGAATGTCATACTCATGCAGTAGAACCTAACGCGATTTCCTCGTCCGAGCACTGTCCTCGTAGAATTGTAAGAGCAATTCAGGAACACGTTCTCGAACCTGAATAACATTTATTTTTGCTCTGACTTGTGAGCGGCATATCAAACAAAACTACGACCACTCAGAGAGAGAGAGAACAGCTATCTATTATCGGCGAAAAAGCTCCGTTAGTAAACTCATTCCTACTTTGTCTGGTTCCTACTTCGTCGCTCTCGACGTACCTATAGTGGAGTAAACCGGTCCGTCCGTTACTTTGATTCCAAAATGAGTCTAATTCTCTCACTTTTGCACACTCTCTCGCCTGATATTCGGTATAGTATGGTTGAGGAAAATGTTCCGTCAGTTGCCTCATTCCTATTTCCAGCGAGAGAGCGGAGCGGTATGAAGAGAGTGCAGACAAGGTAGGAATGGGCTTGCTGATGGAACTATTATATTTCGTCAATAATAATGAAGGCCACTGACGGAGAATTTTCCCATACTTAAATTTTATGAAGCGCAATCACGAAAACCTATAGCTCCGGGATCAGCGTCAATCCAAACTGTTTTCTTTGTTCACCTCGGCATACGTCCAGATCTCGTGCTCTTCATCGTCTTCTCTGCAATTATGCAATTTAAATAGAGAAACCTTTAGTTTAAAAACAAACGACTCTACATTAGAGGGAAATGTTGTATGATCAGATGACCAAAGAGCATTCCTTCTCTGCGCATCTTCACATTCTTTACCGTTCTCTGATCATTCTTTGCTTATACGATCACAGATCATGTTCTCTACATAACACTATTCCTCACAATCCCGACCCCCCTTATTTTCTACCGTACCCGACTCGCACGACAAAGTTGGCCTTGGTTATGTCGCCGCCCTTCATCGACTTCTCGTCAACCCCGACCAACTCGATGTCTTTCTGAAAGCATGTTGCATGGTACAGATAAATCAGATAAATGTTAAAATATTCTTCTCTACGGCACGTATGTAATTGGGTATATGTAGAAATTTTGTAATAGTCAGAAGCTGGCTTAGAATGGATTGGATTCAGGAACTAACCAATCGTGGCACGCCATCTTGGACGTTCTTCGCAGACTCCCATGAGTTTCTGAAAAAAATTGCATTCAACGACTTCACGCCATCTCCCTTATCAGCTGGACTAACGCATATATGATATATCAAAGTTTTGCTCGTTCAAAGCACGCTTTTCAGTGGAATAAAACGATCCGTCGATAGATCGACGCGAATATTATAGACGGAAGTATGGAAAAGAATTGTTGGATCCAAAGAAACTGTCTGATTGGATTATTCTACTTCAGTCAATTCTCAGGCTTTCGGATCAATCAGGGAAGGACGAATGTTGAACTGACTCCCATGCGACGAGGTACTTCTTCGTAGCCCCCTGTCCCCTCTCGCCCAGAACAAGCCGGACCGGAAAGTCGTCGTTGGGCATCCGGGAATAAGGAGCGGCGAGGATTCTGAACATCGGACAGTATGGAAAGACGAAGGTTGAGACGAAACGCTCTCAAAGAACGTATCGTATTTGATCCACATCGCGACAATTCACAGAAAGCGTAATGTGTGACAAATTGTCACTATTGAAATAATTTTTCATTCAAATTATCCATATAGCTATTGGAACGAGGGCTAAAAAGAAAGAAATGGAAAGACCTGTAGGTGCTAGGCCAGTTCTCTCCACTGAACTACCCGATCGCGTTCGTGCGCTAATCGTTCCCGCGCTCTGAGCTACCGTAATCGGCCGTGACCGCCAGACTATTCCGTGCGAGACACAATCCGCGATGGACTCTACGGTAGGCTACAATTGCGGTGTTGTGACTGGTACAATTCATCAGTTGGCTGCTGTCCAATCCGCGATTACTAGACAGTTGTTACTCTCAGAGTAATGGGGGGGAGTATTTTGATCTGCGTTCTGGAGGGACTGGGATGAGGAAGTATAGAATCGAGGGGGGGGGTGTAATGGGAAGCATCGGGACTGGGGTGGAGAGAATGTTCGATCAAAGATTAAGTAAGGTTGGGGCACAGGTTCACAAAGTGCACCACTTTATGAACCTCCGTCTACATGAATCACGGAAACTGTCATTGAGACCTTTTGACATTTAAAAAAATTCTCACGCTTACAGCTTGCGAATTAACAATATTGCTCAACTAATTCAAAAACTAAGTTCACGGTATTCAAGATTGCTTTGGATGCCAACCCCTGACTGTTTATTCGATTCTCCATCTGTCGCGAATTCCCCCCTACCAAAAGCAGCGGGTCAGAGATCGCTGTCTACAGTCTCTCTCAGAATGGGGCACAGTATTCTGCTCGGTGAAGAATGTGTCTAATAGCGAATTTACCTCTGCTTTTTGAATTTACTCAACAATGGCTGAACAAAAGTGAGTCAAATTTTCAGATCGTCTTGAACTAACAGTGAAGAGCTTAAGTATTTAAATTCATAATTTTTCATTCACTCGTTCGCCCACACGATTGGATTCTATGGGCGGAAACCGCTATTCGCTAATCGAACGCTAGGAATGCTGTGGGGGGATACCCCGTGTCACACTCCCTTCACAGGTGTGAAGTGTTTGTTGACTATTCAAAGAGAAAGAGGGAAGAGGACGGAAAGAGATACTCTCACGTCGTAGGACATTAGTGGCCGAGACCGTGAAAGAACGAGAGAACTGATGCCGCGTTAAAATCCCGCGCGCCGCCCTCGTTTCTCGTTTCCACCCTTCTGCACCAATTCAGTAGGGAGAGCGGCGCCGCCGAACGCGAAACGAGCAGATTTGAATTCCCGCAATTTCTTAAAATGCGCATAAAACCTTTCAAAATCTATATTTTTGGCATCTGTAAAAGGTATCGGATAGATCTCGAGAAGGGCTATCGATCATCTATCTGATCTTGTTGAAATCTTCTTCCTCAAACAAGTTATTCCCCTCTCCAGGTTTTGATACAAATTAAAGGGTCGAAACGAGAATCGAGCTCGGCGCGCGTGAATTGAACGCGGCATGAGACGAGCGTTCCCTTATCCTTCATCCCACCCATCTCTTCGCCTATATAGTCTAGAAAATCGGAACGTATAAATCGTGGTTCCGCCGCTACTGTGTTTAGCGAATTCTTCACGCTTTGAAGAGATGCCATTCCGTGCCAGGACAAGATATCAGGAACTTGGATGGATTTTTGACATCAGTATACCCTAGAGTTTCACATAGTACATACCAGAAGTTGGTTTGATCACTTTGAAAGGCACCGGAATCGGCGTTACAATCGGAACGATTACATCTTCCCTTTTTCTCTACTATACTCGTTTTGGTCCCGGAAAACAGCGATCCTTAGTATTTGAAGCAAATTGCTGCACAATCACCTCAGAATTGCGCTTGATTTATATAATAATACATCTCCCCTCTCCCATAATGCATAATATATATATATATATATATATATATATACATCTCCCCTCAGTATTCCAGCAATCTCCAATCGTCGACCCCCTCTCGATCTCTTCACTCTCTCACACTGTGTCCATCAGCTGTTTCCCGCTCGAATATCAATTGACCCGAGGGGTCCGCTCCGTTCCGCCCCAAGCTTCTGCCTATCTCTCTTGCTCTCTCCCCCTCCCCCTCCCCCCTCTCACCCCTAGAGATTCTGCCAGCCTCCCCCTCCCCTCTCTTCCTCCTCTCTTTCAGTATTCCTCTCACACACGCCGCTGTGTGTCATTTCGCATTCGCCTCCTCCCCCACTCATTTCGAATAGTCATGTCCGGCTTTTGGAGCGCGGAATTTCCGGCCCGCTTTCCCTAAATATCCGGACACCTAAAAGCCGGCCCGCTCGCGAGGCTTCCACTGACAGATAACAAGCGAGCTTATCGCGTTTGATGCCTTTTGCTGGTTTTTGCGCTTTGCCGTCATTAGAGCATTGGACAGTTCGCGCCAGTCTTGATACGTGTAGATAGAGATGACTGTAGGTGAAGGTCTAGATAGGTGACTCACCTTCTGGTATGTTTTCTCGTCATCATTCCTAATATCAGAGAGAGTTTGGGCGATTCTGAACTGGCGGACGGCAATGCTAAACGCTTCTACTTCGAGCATTTTTCAATCTCATTGATTGGTTCTGATGTGCTTCGTGGACTGTGCATCTGCTCATAGAATCAATTGCAATTTTGCTCCGAGTTAGAAATTCCGTGTTTTCTGCCCAATTCGCTAGCTGTCGAACGGTTCTCGCTATGGTCTTGCTTCTCGTCTTGCGAGACTGCGCACTTTGTGGGAGGCCCCCCACCTCAGGCTCTATCTCTCCTGTAGATACTTGACTATCTCAAAGACTGGCGAGATCGCTTACTCGATAAATCTCATCGTCTGGCTGCCAACCGAACATCTGTCGCCGACAACGTAAATCCTCTTTCGAAGTTCGTCGGCACTCTCTTCAATCCGCTTCGCTCTCTCGCACGAATTGCTTTCTTTTCTAAACAGATACATATAGATATTGACGATGTTCACGTTAATTATCTCTAATCCTCTCCACCCCCTCGTCTATGCTTCATCTCATGCATTCTTCCCCGCGTCCGCATAGCCAAGCACACTCGATCTCATAACGCTCGTTCTTCCCCCTTTTCCCTTCCCGCCCTTCGCATTCGTACTTCGCGCCCTTTTCAAATATGCTTTTCCTCCTCGGCGTCATTGAGAAGAAGCTAATCTGCGGACGTCGTTGTTTTCTAGTCTCCGGACGCGCATTCGGACGACGTTTTCCGCCTTTGATCTTGACTCTTCTCACTATGGAAACCGAGACTAGTCCCACAGAAGGGATACGTGCATCGGCTACGTTTCACGCACTCTGCGTATAAATAGTTCCTGATCATTACGGTAGCTAGCGAGGCATTATTGTTAATGCGGTGAGACAAACTCAGTCTACTGATAGCTTTTCCCATATTGTAGTACTAGCCCAGAGATCCCTAAGCAATAGCCGTAGACATAGATACTATAGGATCTGTAGAGTTCCCCCGAGTGCTCAAGTGATTCACTGCAACGAAACATCAGGCGAGGCACGGAGGCCGTTTGACGGACCATCAAAACGCGCGCGAAGCATTGCTCCATCATTTAGCTTACATCTCTCGCTGCGTTCCTACCATGAAATGCGATCATGGCGACCGAAATTCCTCCTACTTGTGAATATAACTTCGAAATGAATGCACAAATAAATACGTGAAAGTGGAACTTGAATGCCTGTCTGTACTAGGGTTTTTTTGACGCTTTTTCTCGGTCATGTTTCAGACTTGTTTAAATACCGAGATGCCTAAGCAGCATAAAAACTGAAGCGTAACCCTGGAAAAGCGTAAAAAAAAGAGAACCCTACTCTGTACTCAAGTCGCCCGCCTCCCGCACTCTTCTCACTCTTTCTCCACGTCAGTCTTCAAATCTCCATTTCCATGCTCTGATCTTCTAGCGTGTACTCACTATGGCAACAGTTCGCGATAAGGCTGCGAGAAACTGGGACATAATTAATCTTTGATGAACGTTGCCGAGCATACACCTGGGCATTTCTGACAATGTCTGAGCCTCTTAGTCCTTCATACTTGCAAAGTTCGTAGAGCGCTTGGTTTGTCTTATAGCTTTTTGAGCTCTGCATGTACTATATCTTTTACATTATGCAAAATGTATCTGAAAAGCATGGTATCTGCGAAAGAGCTACCGTTCGTAAAATCGCTTCTCTATCTCGTCGGAAATGGGAAAGATGGCAACTGACGAAGCATTTTCGTCAACCATATTTGCAAGTTCTGGACGAATCATCCTCGCGTAACCTTTCAATTTTCCTCGTGCCACCCCCCCCCCCAAACCTATCCTTAGTCATGGCAGCTGGCTGCGGGCAAGGGAGAGGAGATACATAGGCGGCACGTAATATTTGCCGTCAATTCCCCCTTCCCCTTTCCTCTTGTCCTTCCCAGGCCTCCCCTCTTCTCTCTCCCAAAGAGATACCACAGATGTCCGAGCTATCGAATTGCCGGTTCTCTGATTACTCGCAGTTTCACATGGCACACATCCATCTAGTGAAGGATGTTTACGCATCTCACTTTTTTTCTAGCTGTTTGGTTGCCGTGCGCTATTCTTGGCATTATTGCTGTATACTCACAAAGCTCTTTATCTCTAAAGAGTTTTTTTTATATTATTTTAAATCTTTTCTGTGTCAGCTCGTCCGTGCAGAGCGTGAGTTGTCCTAATCGTACTTAAGCAGAGGTCGCCCCTCGCCTTCTATTATACAATGGCCAACTCTTTTATCTTGTAGCCGGGAGCCGGCTTATTCGGTTAGAGCCGGCTCCCGGAAGTAGTGCGGAGGGAATTACCCGGATATCTACAACCTCATCGGGGGTTTATGCATGCGCAATGAGTTGGTGGAACGACTAGAGACTGAAGGCACATTCTGCCTCTGAACGAAATAGATTACTTTTGGCTTTGTTATTATATTATCTTTGGCTTGCGAACTTGTCGTACAATTTTGTAATTCTGAGCTCGATGTTTTATTGAAGGTGTGGGTTCAATAAGATCGCATCACATTTCACAGCCGACGATTAGAAAACCGGGAAAACTTTTTTTATTAAAACTTTCTAGCACATTCCGTGACGCTTGTGATTCACGAATGTGCTTTACTGATCTTTGCCCGATTCATCGCTGTAATTTCTAGCATAGTTGGCGATTGTAGCGATTTTCGTTTGCAAGATGAATAACGATATATTTATGCTCAACGTTCTGCTCAATACGATAGATTATTTAGCATGCACATTGAGGGAGAGAGTATGGAAACTGGAAAGATGCAGAGGCAGGCACAAATGGAGGAATGTCTATTTTTGCTCTTGTCAAGTGTCATCTATCTGCAGCTTGACTATCAAGAGAGCAAACTACCGCTTTTCTCTTTTATGTGTAGCATCTTTGTGAATCTCCCAGGAATTCTATTGCTTCCTACGAGCTTTCCCTTCTGGCAAAGGGCTCATTTTCTCCTCCCGACGATTTCAATTCGCTATTGTCTGCCCGTCTCACACAGCTTCAAACGTCTACATTCACTCCGGCATTTAATCTTGCCGCATTTTCATATACACTGACATTGAGAAAAGGTTCCTTAACTTTTTGGGAATTATTCCGCACATCGATACATCGGGAATGCATTCCGCAAATGGAATATTCCGTAAAGGTTTGAGGAATGGAACCGGGATTATTCCGAAGAAGTTACGGATACTTCTCTCAGTGTATATACTTTCCAATTTTTTTATTCTTGTCATCTCTTACATATCAGTTTTTAGGAGTAAATTAAATATTCCAGGTAATATGGACCAAGTGGAGAACGGGCACCATCATCACCACCACAGCCACGATGCCAATGGCAACCGACCCAACGGCCTGCCACGGGTCTCCTCTAACCGCTTCCAAGTAAGCTCCTATTTGACTATATGCCTAAGAGGTTTCAAAAAGTAAATAAAATGTAATAATATAATAAATAATTACTAAATTCCTGCTATTCAAAAATTCGAAAAGTTACTGTATTTTCCTGCTCAAGAAATGTAGAAGGTTACTGTTATTTTCGAAACTTTTTGATCGATACAGAAATCATCGTTCTGTGTTGTGTACGTTCTGTGCCCGCCTACACTTTTCCACCGTCTCTTTCTCTTCCGAGTCTTAATTGCTTCTCTTTCCCTTGCTTCCGCTTGACCACCGCTCGTCTCATACGTCTGACCACAAGTACTTCCGTCCAAGGCTCTTTGACTTTAAATAGCACTGAACGCCTTTTATTTATATGTAAATTATATTCTTCATTTTCTTTTTACTTTCCTATTAAGCTACTGCTGACTATTAGGCCAAACGTGATGCTCGGTTAAATATTTGCCATTCCGTATTTCATCCCTTCCCCCTTTACTCGATTGCTCATCATCTCCGATTGCTCACGGGATCAATTGCAGGTTTGCCGGACCGAGGGCGAGGAGGAGCCTCTTCTTGCCATGGATAATAAGTGCCCATCCGAGCCGCCCCCCCCCCCCCCCCCCCCCCCCCCGCCATATACGGAACGCAAGATGAGCACCGGCCGGTTTACGGTACGCGTTTTGTACCACATTAATTTGTATCATTGAATCACCTATATGCTATACGACAGTGGTGTAGACTTTAATCCATAAGTTGAGAGAACTAGCTTGATAACATCGCAGCATCTCCCCTCGACAAAATTCCTTGACCGTGATCAATGAAATGAGCCAAGATTAGCGCATTAATTATTAAATTCATTTATGTCAATCAATAGCAGGCGCAGGGGAAAAATACAGTATTTGATTGTAATTTACGGGGTTGGACCCCTCCCGGCCGCAGGCCGCAGTTTACTACGAAACTACCCGTACCGTAGTGCGAAATTACCCCCACCGCTGCTGTACTAAATTCTCGAATTACATGGTTGCCCTACCGCATCTGGAAAATGACCCCTACCGCGAAAATAATTTCAAGTATGAGTATTTATCCCCTGAACAGGTGGGTCAGTCTACGCACTCCTCGATCGAGCCGGATTCGCCTCCTCGAGACAACGGAAGCATGGAGAATGTGGAGGCGGACGAGGGAGAGCAGTCTCTCGATGAGGATAACGATCCCGGTAATGTTGTGCCGCCCGCTTTTTTTCTCATCTCAAACACAGATTATGGGTCGCGTTCCGTTGTTAGTTGAGCAGAGAAGCGCACGCGGCTATCATGTCACTATCACGGGGTTCACGAGGGGGGGGGAAGCCCGAGAGAGTTGTTGATAGTTAATTAACGAAGGTGAAAGGCTACGAATCGGTCTGCTAGTACGATCGTATGGTGGATAAGCTGCTCAATTTTGGCTTAGTAATGTTAGATGGTGTTTTGGTAAACTTATGCGTGTCCAGGACCCTGTAAATTCCCGCCATTCCAGAACGTACGGGCTCTCTGATGAGTAACCAAAAGACGGTGCAATTCGCGCTGGCAGAGCGGAACGAACCCTGCCGGCGGAGTTCGGAATTGGACAGCAACGGAACGATTAATCAGAAGAGCTGGAGGTACGGTAGAGGAGGTTTTTGTATAGGGTAACACTGTAAACTTGTTCTAAAAGTGGCTAAAACATTCCTACCAATCTTTCACCTTATTGTTTGGGGGGTCCATATGCCCGAACCGCTATATCGGATTCGAATGAAATCTGAAATCGTAGTCACATCATGTAAGAGATCCCCGTAAGTAGGGATTAGCACCTAGCATGTTTTGCGGTTTGTAGGAATTGATCGGACTGACGCATGCGAGGGTAATATAAGTTACGAGTCGACGGGGGGGGGGGGGA
>LS885441.1:52982-76931 GCA_900490955.1 Micoletzkya japonica | reverse complement strand
GAGAATAGTCATTTTTACGGCCTTTAATGGAGAATATTTTCTGTCCGGGATGTATGAGCCACTAGAACGTTTCCTAGTAGTAAGCGATACTCCCGGAATGCAAACCCGCACTGGTTATGTTTCACAATGTTATCAGGAGGCCCTCCTGTTTGTCTTGCTGAAAGCACAGCTGAATTCACTCCACGTGAGACGGAGAGATGCGCGGGGTTCGGATATGTTTCACGGGGGATAGATATATGGAGAGGCTGCACTAATATTACTACCTTGTTCTGTTGAGAATGCATATGAAATAGATTTGAAATACCTTTAAAGTAAGGCTCAATAATGATAGTTTCCTTGAAGGAACATGAAGACTCTGGAGCACCCACCGATTATTGACTTCTACAGGCAATCCATAGATCAGGTACATTCTTTTCGAAGCAATATTCACATTTAATTTGGCGGGAAGTTTAATTTCGCTTTTAAAGGATGGCCTGGTTACCTCGAGACCGTCGATGGCCCAATTGATACACGGCCAGAAGAGCATTCCTGAGGACATGGAACTGGAGAACTTTGAGGTTGGCTAGTTTTTCAAATTTTTGAAATTCGCGCCATAATCGCCTTCTTGAAATAAATCGCTGTCATATCACGAAGACTATGATGTAGAGCTTTTTCTTGACTGGTGCGCGATGTTTGTTTGGTGGGGGGGTGTATCTTTGCTTCCTCCTTTTTTTTCTGGGGATCCCGCAACGAAACCCAGAGATTACGGTAGCGTCTTTGAAAGACCACTGACGTTGCGAGGGGGCGGGGGCAAGTATGAAGTGGTGGGCGCGGGTGGAGTATGGTTTGCGATGATCAGCCGTCTGGACTCTCTTCATTCTCCGCGTACTCTCTCGACTGAGTATCATTCCTCCCTCCTCGCCCCTTGAATATCTTCTATCTAAACATAGTCCGGCACAACACACACACACACACACTCAGCCACAATTAATCCCTCCCTCCTACCCCCCCCCCCCTTTTCTCTTAGTTGATACTCTTTTGACGGTCTTGATATTTGGTCAACGGATCAGCGGCTCCTCCACCATTCATTCATTCATTCCCTTCTTCCTGCAAAGCCAATGAGCGAATGCAAAGAACGGAAAGAATGAGCGACTGTTGAGAGGTCTGTCTGCGCTGACTACCGCGTGTCGTAGAGAAATTCAAGCCTCATATAATACTTTAAGTGTTGCCCCTGTAAGATATGCCATTAAAATTTGATGCCCTCATCATGACACGGTTACGATTAGAACACTCCATTAGAGCATATTTCTGAGCTACGCGTCTTGGCCCAGTTGATAATGAATCTGTGGGTTGTTATGCTGTGAAAACCGACAAAAAACGAAGCTCTGGTCAGGCTCTGTGAGGGTCGGAAATGACAGTCTAACGTGTGGCGTGAAAGATGTGAGTGGCAAAGGGGAGGAGATAGATATGAGATGACTAATGGTTGGAGAAGATTGGTGGGCCGAAAGGAACCCATGGAATAGAAGGGAAGATTGCCTTGCGGGTCAGAAGTATGATAAAGCTTTGTTGCTCTAGTTACGCTCTAACTAATCGGTGGTGTCAGAGGTGGGTGGGCACGGTTGCAGGTACCGCGGTTGGGTACCTTACTGCAGAGGAGCCGAGAGCCACTACAGTAATCTACACACAAATCTTGCCCATCTTATGTATGGTGGTCTGGCACGTGAAAGTTCCATGACTAGATGACCCGCTAGCGTGATGGGAAGTGGATGGAGGAAGTAGAGGGATGGGGGAGAGACAAGGGAGAAGACTGAGTAGAGGGCAAGGGACGAGAGGCGGGATGGACGAGAGGGGGACTCGAGGGAGTCGTGGAGGAGGGGGGAATAGAGTGGAGTGACACGGAATGACAGTGGGAAGATGGGGATATAGGCGGACGAGGGGGTCAGCAATTGATACATTCTCATTGTGGGGTATGGTTTGAAACGGAAGCGCGATTAGCGCGTATTTATCGCCTGACTCTCTTCATTCTAACATGCTCCTTCTCACTCTCTCCGTCTGATAATGCAATTAAAAGATTTGGTTTTCAAACTCTATTGTGGGGGTCTGTGGCCGTTTAGAGGGTTTGAGACGGTTTGGAATGGAATGGTGATAACTGTGGCCTTTAGTTGGCGGAAATAGAAGATTGCCCGAGGGCATTAATCTGCCCGAATAGACAGCGAAAAGGGCGCGCGGGAGTTATGGGCTTGTTTTCGTCTTACGGAAATAGACAATAGAACTAGTGAAGCTGAACGTCGCGAGTTCAGAGCTTCATATAACTTATTGCCGTAATCGGTGAATGTGCTTTATTTGTTAATCTAAAATTTAATGTAGCAGAACTGATCACGACATTTAAATTGGCGCCATGAAGCACCGTACCCTTGTGATGTGCAGGTCCACGACCATCTACTCAACGAGAAGGAGCGCTCCGCATCGAAGGATCTCAAGGAGGGCGAATTGGACGCGTCGCGGCTTGAGAAGTTTGTCGCGCCCGTGGGTGCACCCAGGACTAAGGTTGGGTATCTCTTTAAGGATATGATAGAGACCTCAAAATGTCTTGGTATGCCTAAAAGTAGCCTAAGACGATGTGCTTACAGGCGTTGTTAACGCTGTTAGTTCTCAAATTAGGCAGATGGGATGCGTGCAGTTCACGCAGAAAGCAAATGATAACATGGAGATGAGAGTGTCTCGGAGTGTCGTCGCTTCTCGAGTTCCCCGTTTTTTTCTTCAGTTTGGCTGGGTGCAAGGAGTGTTCGTGCGATGCCTGCTCAACATCTTCGGCGTCATGCTCTACCTGCGAGTCTCGTGGGTGGCCGGTCAGGCGGGAGTTTGTAAGTCCTAGCGTTACTTTTTTTTTAAATTTTCTATTTTGTAATATTCTCAAAAGTTTGCAATGCGATGGCAGCCTGTACTATGCTCGTCCGCGGCTTTTGTTGATTACTAGAAAAGGTCAGGCGCTCTGCAGTTGGTGCTAGTCAAAAGTTAATGAGGAAGCCCAGGCAATTTCCGAAAACGGCTGTCTTTGACCCATGACGCACCACGAGAAGCTTGGAGGGAATTGTGCTACGAAGAACCGCACTAGGAGGAGGGGGGGGGGTGATCTCGTAATCCGTAGTTTGATCTTTGATCTTTTTGCAGTATACGGTTCGGCGGTGGTCCTTCTGGCATCTCTTGTCACAACGATCACGGCCCTCTCAACGTGTGCCATCTGCACCAATGGAGACGTGAAGGGAGGGGGAGCGTACTTCCTGGTACGGTAGAGGCGGATACTGTAGTTGGGGAAGTAGAGGGGGGATACGGTAGATGGAGAGCGAACGGTTGTGCGGTAATTTTACTAGGGGTGCTGTAGAAGAGGTAATATTATTGACGAAAACGTTCCGTCAGTAAACTCATTCCTACTCTGTCTGGACTCTCTTAAAATAGGAATGAAGGCAGCAAACGGGAATCGTTTCCTCAACTATATCTAAGAATGCGATTACATACTTTAGCTAAATTGCTCATTCTATCATCTCCTGGAGGAGTTGAAAACGCACAGCTTTACGATACGCGAAAGTAAAATGAAAATCGTCCTGCCAGATGGCGGGTAGATTTACCTGAATTCCAAGAACCAGTCCATAAATTGGTCTTCTCGCAGATTTCCCGATCCTTGGGCCCGGAATTCGGCGGTTCGATCGGTCTCATCTTCTGCGTGGCGAACGCGGTCGGCGCGGCCATGTACGTGGTCGGATTCGCGGAGACGATACGGGACCTGTTCAAGTGAGAGGGTTACAGTAACCCGGTTACTTTCCCTTTGAGAAAGCATGAAAACCGCTACTGAGTCTTTTGCTTTTGCAAGCTATGACATAATTTGATGCATGAAAGAACTGCACTACTATCGGAAAGCGAAAGTAACGGAATAATGATAAAGAGAATGTGCGAATTCTTGGTGAAAACCTAACCAGAACCTAATCTTGAACTGCTAAGCGCAGTAGATACGCGGATACGATCTTTTTTTCGCCGAAAATAGCATTTGTTGCAGAGTCTACGACTTGAAGATCATCGACGGCGACATGAACGACGTGCGCGTCGTGGGCATCGGTAGGTTGACGTGCTCAAGCTTACCTGGTTGAAATATCTTTCACGGCCTTCGTAAATAAATAGCGTAAGGTTACGGTCGTATATTGCATGTAACTTTCCCCCGTATATCATAAGACAACAATAATGAGCAATGATGCGTGGCGTTAACACGACAGTGCAGTGCAATGCTAGTAGTGCCCCTTTGGCGTGTTGTCTCCACTTTCAAATCGCCGCCTCGTATGATAATAATGGTTTAATAATCTACCTGCCCGCGCAAGTTTGAGACGGAAACAAGTATGGCTTTCAAGATATATTGTGACTCTTCAGTAATAAATACGTACATTGCAGTAACCTGCCTTCTTCTGCTGGCCATTGTCTTCATCGGCACGGAATTCGAGAGCAAGATGCAGCAGGGACTGCTCGTGAGTCTCGTCCCTAGTCAACCAATTTTCCCGCCCAAATTCAAATTCAAACCGTTGATGTGCAGGTCGTGCTGTCGGTATCGATCGTCGACTACATGATCGGGGCGGTGATGCCGACGAGTGAGGCGGATCAGATGAAGGGACTCACGGGGCTCAGTTGTGAGTTTCTAAAGTTAAGAGGACGCTTATCTGGGTACGGTGGTTACCGTATACCAGTTACCGTGTACCTTGTTATGTGAAGGAATTTGTAATGCCTATGTAAATGCGTGAAATGGATGTTAGTGCGTCTGATTTTGTTCAAGGAGTATATTTAGAAGTAGAAGTTTAGTATTCAGAAGTGTTGTTGTTGTTATTACAGTGCTTACGCTGAGGAGCAACCTGTTGCCGGTGTGGCGTCAGAACGAGACGTTCTTCTCCGTCTTTTCTGTCTACTTCCCGGCCGCGACCGGCATCATGGCCGGAGCGAATATATCCGGCGATCTGGCCAATCCGCAGGTGTGGGTGGGGAAAGGGGAAAAGGTACACAAAGAGATGTGGAATCCGGGTATTGCGCGAAAAGGGTTCCTGAATAGGTCAACATCCCAAAGCTTGGAAGGCCAACATTTTCTGAAGGATTACTGTAGGGTTTGCTAATCTACGATTGTGTAAATGGGTAGGCGTATAATGTTATCGGGAATGTTGTCAACTCATATTCGATTGCGTATCAAACACTCTGAAGATTGCAAGGCTAAATAGAAGCTACCCAACCACGGTACCTGCAACCGTGCCCACCTATGCTTACAATTAGACGCACCTCAATTAAATATTTACTGAGAAGTGATTTCCCACAGGGGGAGAATAACTGTTGATGTACAATATATGTTATATTTATTTATTTATTGACATGCAGGGGCATGAAACGATGTCAATGAAATGGCAGTCTACGAAGCTGGCATGTTTACGATTTGCAGCAAGCCATCCCGCTCGGTACTCTGCTTGCCATACTCGTCACTACCGTAATCTACCTCTTAGTCGTCTGGGCAACGGGCGCATCTTGTGTCAAGGATGCCACGGGCCTCGCGCTTCCACTGTGAGTCACTAATTATGACTAGATATCTACGATTGAGTCGTTTTGATGCTCGTATTTCATACATCATTCATAACCGCAGCGCGTCGCCAAAAGCAGTGAAATATAATATATTGGTACCTAAAGTTTCAAATAATGTATATCGAGGGAACTGTTGTTTTTTTGTATGGACGACGCGATAACTGGAACGTTGTATTTAGGTTCGACAACTTTACGGGGTCCTTCATCGCGCCCGATTGTGCTCTGAATGACACGTGCGAGTACGGACTCCTCAACTACTTCCAGGTATATAAGAGTGATCTTTGAACTTTGAACTTTGATCTACTACTAGGAATATTGCTGAATTCAAAAAAAAAGATAAGGCACCGTTGTCTGGAGAAATGGTAACAGTTATGAATGCCTTCTACGTTTCGCAAGCACGATATAAGAGATGAAAATCTCCTTTTTCATGCTTTATCTCAAATGTTCTCTTCGTGACAAGTAGAGAACATTTGAGAGTATTCGAGAGTATTTGAGAGTACAAGTAGAGCGTATTCCCCTCCGTTGAGTACCCGTCGTGTCCCCCTCACTATCCATCATTATTACAGGTGGTAGAGATGAGTTCGCTGTGGGGTCCCCTGATCACCGCGGGCATCTTCGCAGCCACCCTCTCGTCCGCCCTGGCCAGCATGGTATCCGCACCCAAGGTCTTCCAGGTCAGAGCAGGTTTATAGCCAGAGAGTAGGATGAGAACTCGACGGATGATCGTTGAGCGTAGCACCGGAATGCGTGCACTTTGCTGACCAGCTCATCGACCGTACGTCGAGCTCTTAGTTGCGATGCTATTTCAGTAGTGGAAGGCACCCACTTTTCATCGTAGGGTTGTAGTACGAAAAAGGTTTTTGTTCTAACAATGAGAGAATAGATGGCTTTTAGGCATTAAGATGGTTGTTGTCTATGCAATCCCTTTGCAGGCCGTGTGCAAGGACCGTCTCTTTCCCAAGATCGATATCTTCGCCAAGGGATACGGACCCAACGAGGAGCCCAAGCGGGCCTATCTTCTGGCCGGTGCTGTGGCCGTGCTTATGGTCTTGATAGGTGGGTGATCTTTGATCTCTGGGAGATGATCTTTGATCTCCAGTTATTGATCTTTGATCTCTTGAAGGAGACCTGAACGCGATCGCGCCGATCATCTCGAACTTCTTCCTGGCCTCGTATGCGCTGCTGAACTACGCGTGCTTCGACCAGAGCTTCGCCGATTCTCCCGGTGAGAAACGAGTGGAACTCGTACGTGGGCACGGACCGGAAGTATGGGTGGTAGGCCCATATTTCCTTGAAATTTTACTTTGGGAGGCCCATATTTTGCTACAAAATTTCAATTTGTAGGCTTGATGTCGTACACTGGTAGGCCCGGTTCTCAAAATATTGCGGGGAAGGGGTTGCCCACGTATGGTGGCACTCTCCCGATAGCCGATGACCGAGCCATCAAAGTGTGCACGAATGAAGAGAATGAAGGGCAGACAGAAGAAGCGCACTTTGGATGACTGGGTCATATGTCATATGGGAGAACTCTAGCAACGAGTAGGCGATTAGATTAGGGCTGTCCGATATCTGCCCACCTGCATGGCAGTAATTGACTTTACTGGCACGATTTTGTTTATTGAAAATAGTAGCTCGCCTAATTATGCTAGGCTAGGCTCTAGAGCAATCAGACTTTGCGTATTCGTAAAAGTGCTCGAAATACAGTAATCCGGCTCTGGTTGATGGACGATTGCCTCTTCCAGGCTTCCGTCCGTCCTTCAAGTACTACAACAAGTGGGTGTCGCTGGTGGGGTCGATCATGTGCATCTTCGTCATGTTCATCATCTCCTGGTGGACTGCCCTCGTCACCTTTCTTTTCTTCGCCATGCTCTTCCTCTACCTTCTGCATCGCAAACCCGGTGAGAATGAACGTATTTTGTTTCGGAGGAGAGTTTGATCTATCGTACCCCTAATTATGTTGTGTTTCATCGCCGGTATATATTTGCTGGCATGAATAAGGCAGTGATCGTGAAGCATTTTTACTCCAAAAATTATCCTTATATAAATGACAATAAAAAAATAGATGAATGCGATTTTGCAGACGTGAACTGGGGCAGTTCGACGCAGGCACACAGTTACAAGAACGCCCTGGCAAGCATGGTCAAGCTGTGGAATACGGAGGAGCATGTAAGCCTCGGTTGTCTTTTCGATGCACTTTCTCGGTTGTGGTTTACGGTAATTCTACAACTATCGAGATATTCCTACAGAGAATACAACAGGTATACGTACTCCTTATTATGGCCGGGGTAAAGCAGTAAAACTAGAGTGTGGAAATTCGAGACAGACAGTCTTGGGAACGAATTCGAAACAGTCGCGCGATCGGGGGGCACAATTCGTGAACGGCAGAACCGTGTGTGTGTGTGGTCTTACAGTTGTACAGGTAGAAGTGTGTGCTCTGTCCAGGTCAAGAATTACCGTCCGCAAATCCTCGTTCTCACGGGGAATCCGGCCGCTCGACCGTCCCTGGTCGACTTTGCCTACAACATCACCAAGGGAACCTCGCTGATGATCTGCGGTTACGTAGTGCCTGTAAGTGGAGGGTTACGGTACCTTTTCTTTTTGGTAATATATTCGTCTCGTATCGTAGAGCCATCGCGATTAACGATTTGGCATGCATTGCGCATTTATGCTTTGTTGTTTTGAGCCTGCACCGAAACCCATTTATGGCGTAGGAGCTGAAAAATTGGGGTATAAATGTAGGCGCTGAAACGTACATAAATCTTCACATGTCTGATGTCTTTTTTTCGGTCATGTAAGGTTTTTTTCGGTTTTTAAACGTTAAAACGATATACGTGTACCGTACCCTTGCAGTATGCCCCGTGCGATCGGGTGTACGCGGTGTGTCGCAAGTTGGACCGGCAGCTGAACGATTGGCTGAGAAGGAAGAGGGTCAAGTCGTTCTATTCCTCCGTGGCCAGTACGAGTCTGAGGACCGGGGCACAGGCTTTGCTGCAGGTACGCAATGATAAGCTATAGTTTAGTAGTAGTAGTAGTGTGATAATGGTAAAACGTCTCATTTAAAACGTCTTGTTTTTGCTGATTTTGCTTATGTGAAGATCAGTAAACGGTATTTGGAGAAGACAAAGCGAGATGAAAAAAGAGCCATGCACACCTAGACAACGTTTCCTTCAAATTCTACCATTTCATGTTAAGCTTGCTGAATTTTGTGGTTATCAGTGGGAGTCAAGACGCACACTTTCAGACTACGGGTCTGGGAAGACTCCGTCCAAATATCGTGATCATCGGATTCAAGGCCAATTGGTGCGAAGGCGGACCGACCGAGTGCAAGATAAAGGAGATTGCGGACTACTTTGGAGTTATCGAGTGGGTATTGGGGGAGGCGAGGGAGATTAGGTTGCACTGGAGCACAGTGTTCTAAATGTTAAGCGAACGAGCCAAAATGCTTAGTATACGGTGTTTTCCGTGCGAGAGTTCCTACCGAAATCAGGGTTATTTTTCGGCATCTCGTTCGCTTAACATTTTGACTGTTGTCAGAACACTGTGGGAGATACGTGGTGGCAATAGTTATGGTGCGTTCAGTGTCGAAGGGGGGTCAAAAATCCTCGATTATTTGCTGTGATTCTTAGTTGGCATTCGACGAAAAGCGGTCAGATTTTCCATGAAATGTCTGTATTCTTCGTCGACGCTCGAAGAAGGCGGTTATTCTTTTCTGTCTTTCAAAGAAAAACGGTCGGGTCCCTTTCATTTTTAGGAAAATCAGACCGCTTCTCATCGAATGTCAGCAAAGAATCACAGCAATTAATCGAGGATTTTTGACCCCCCCCCCCTTCGACACTGAACGCACCATTATGCAAGTTATGCGTAGCTATCGCGTTGGGTTGCTTTTTTTTACAAGAAATATGCGGATTTCAGGGACGCCTTCGAGAATGGAATGGGCGTGGCTGTGCTGCGCAATCAGATGTCCGGACTCGACTATTCGGATGCCATGAAGAGGTTGGATACGGTAGCTTTGGGCATAGTCTTTCCTCCCCTGGAATAAGTGAATATTGGCTGATATTGTGAGGAGAGAATTGGGAAGGTGAGGATTACGGTAGTTCGCTTTCCAGATATAACATGCGCGAGTCAGCCAAGCTGCAGCTGCCGGATGTTGGCAAGACTACGGTCAAGTGAGTTATTAAGGAGGTCAAAGATCACTCCTCGGAAATTGAAAGCATTTAAAAATAATGCCGAAAAATTAGAGATCAAAGATCAGTCCGGGTTACGGTAGGTGTTCGTTGCAGGACCATGTCGGCCGATCAGACGGTCGTGAAGGTGGAGGAGAATGAGAAGGCGAAGGGGGTGGTCGAGGGAGAGGAGAAGGCTGCCATTGGTATTGCATATATTACATTATAGTATCTTTTTCACTTTAATAATTCAATTTCAAAAGTGTTTTTTTTCAAAAACAAAATTTGCCTTATTATGCTGTTTTAGCGATGGAAGCGAAGGATACGGCCGAGGTAGTGGACGAGACGAAGGAGACGCTCGAGGTGGCCAGTGGTAAGTGGAGGGAGTACGGTAGGGGAGGGCACGTAGCATACGGTAGGGTGTCTTTTGGAATTTTGCTTTGGTAGGTCCGAACGTTGCCCACGTATGGAGGGGTTACGGTAGCACTGGAGTTGTTCTATTCGAATAGCTATGAGAAAATGGTAGATGAGGCTAGCTAGAGGAAATAAGGTGGTATTTACTAGCGTGCAGTGGAGCGATTGCCCAGTCGTCTTCGCTTCCCTAACCCTTCTTATGAGTGATTCGGCACCAGATAGATCGTATCATACAAGTCTTTAGAGATCTCTCAAGATTGCATTAAGCGCAGATTTCATGTACGATTTCCTTATCGTGACCTCTTCTCATCCTATTCTCCACCTTATCTTATCCCCTCATTTCTCTAACAGCTCGTAGTGGCTCCTTCCGCGTGCTCGATTCGTTCGTTGCGAAGAACCAACAGTGCATTGCGGGTATGGGGAGTGGAATGGAGAGAAAGTCGTGTGATTGGTTGTGATATCGTGGCGGCGTGCAGCGATCAAATAGTACGTCGGAATTGACGTGACCAGGACACATTTTGTTTTTTTTTAATTCAAAAATGTTACTATTTGACCTGTGTCAATGCGTGGTGGTCAGTGGCGTGACTGGTGGTCGTGTTCTAGGAGAAAAGGTTGCTTATTTCCTGGCACTACAACGAAAGTGATTCTACTTCCAGAAAAAACGTGTGAATAGTTGTTATTTTTTGGCTTTGAGAGCTTCCAGACTAACCGAATATCTTTTTTTTCTGCATTTTGCCTATGTATGTTTCTCTGATTACATAATATGTTGTGCAGTAGGTTAGTAGACTCAATTGAGACGCATGCGCTTGGTTTTTTTTAATGCCTGCTTATTCTTTAGTTTCCATTTGCCCTTATGATCTTCCCCTGCATATTCTCCCCCCGTTTTTCCATTCAGCATGCCGTTTACTTCTGAACATCTCGAGTACACTGCAATCCTCGGGGAACATGGCTCTGTTTACGCCCGGTTTGCTTGAATGATCAGGAAATGGGAAACGGACCATTTTAAAATGATCATTTTTCATGTTTTATAATAATTTTCTGTAATAAGTTTTCACGATTACGTTTTTTGAACATGCTTGTAAACGCAGTTGCTCTTTATAAAGCCAAGCAAAACTTATTTGGAAATAGGAACCGTTTCCCGGTTCCTACTAATGAATGAATGAATGAAGTGTACTGTAGCACCCTCCTCCCACTATCCTGTCTTCATTATACTTTACCTGTCCATGGGTATCCCAGCATTTAGTAGATGCCCGCCTGTGGGTTACTGTACCTATCGCAAACTGACTTGCACTTTCCCACACCTTTCCACGCAGTAGTCTCGACTATTCGACCTCTCCGAAGTATTATAGTTTTTTTCCGGAGCTGCAGCTTCTTGTGATAGTGGTATCTATCTACTCGTTGTGTACTATCTAGAGAAGTTGGTCCTTGAATTGATGATATTCTGGCCGTTTCAGCGTCGACTTCTCTGGCGGACAGTTTCCCGTTCGATTTCGATTTGTCGGATGACGAGGCTGAGGAGGAGGAGGAGGAATTGGAAGAGGAAGAAGTGGAGGAGAGCGGCGACGAGACTCTGGTCGGTTTATATCATGAATATTTGGGGTGGATCGGAGGGGTGATGCATTTCACTATTGTGAGAATACTATTGAAATGCCACTACTTTTGAGAACTTGAAAATATTTTGTAAATTGTTGAAAATATAAATATCTTGTAAATTGTTGAAAACTTGAAAATATTTTGTAAATGATGTAAATTGTTCAGACGAAGGGCACGGATCGACCGGATGTGGAGAGAGGAAGGGCGAGTACGAAGAGGGGAATGAGCTTCTCGGCCAATCTGAGACGGAGGTACGGTAGGAGGGGACGGGGTTCCTGCAGCTGAAACATCTCTGTCTGGCAATGAAATCTTTTTCAGTCTTTTTATTTTTCAGTTCAAGAACTAATTTTTTGAGAGAATTTTATGGAACGCCAGACGAAGGGAAAAGTAATTTTAGCTTGATTTAGACTTCTCAGAACAAATGAATTTTAATGTGGTGGTTGACCGGTCCGTGATTGGTCTACTGTTAAAGGTGGAATGACCCAACTTACCCAGTCTCGTGAATACTGGTCATAACCAACCTTCCCCTTTGCCATTTCTGAGTGCCGTTTAGTGGCCTGAAGAGTACGGTAGCAGCTACCGTGTAATCTATCTGGTAATCAATATTACCGTAGACTAGACTGTAGTTTGTAGTTTAGTCTTGCTCATCTTACTGACAATGTGTACAGGAAGCGGAAAGCAAAGCGGCGCGAGAGCACTCAGGACGAGTAAGTATCTGTGGGCATGAACGCATGACTATTCCAGACTATACTCTAGTTCGGTCTGACTATAGTGTAATTTGGTCCCAGAGACTATGCTCTGTTCTGTAGTCTGTAGTTTGGTCGTCGTATCGTCCTCTCGAAGCTCGCGGCTAACTGTGTCGTGCAACTAACTGCAAGTTCAACTGTCGTTGTATAACCTGAAGCCCAAATAATATCATGTGTTCGATTTGAGAAATTTCCGTTCTACCTTCTAGACTGTTCGGTGTCGCGTCCTAATGGCGCTCTGTCCACGTTTCTGTTGGCATGCAGAGATTTGAAATATTTGAATTCCCGCCCTATTTTTTGCAGCTCTCGCCGTCCCACACAGGAACAGCGTGCGCTCATGTCGTCGATATCGCGGTTCCAGCGGAAGATCAAGAAGGTACGGTATGGGTTAGATGCTTCGCTCACGGCACATCAGCAATCTGGTTGATTACCAGGCTGTATTTTCCCTCGGAAACATACTCTAAAGAAAGTGTGAGATCGTTGAGAACCTACGTCTTCCACAGTTACATCTCTCCCAGTTTGTCTATTCTAGATCAGACTAGCGTCTAGTTTGGTCTCAACCGATTGCTTTCCCTTCAGGGAGTGATCGATGTGTGGTGGTTGTACGACGACGGAGGCCTCACTCTGCTCATTCCCCATCTGCTTACCGTACCCAAGAGCTTCCTGGAGGTCGGTTGGGGCGCACTCTTAATGCGATGAATTTGCATTAATTATGGTTGTGTAACTCTCACAACGACAGAGGATGTCCCCGGTTGTAAGGGATTCAACGTAAAAAAAGAAGAATCTAGAGAATCGAGGGGAAACACCACCCGTTTCATCTCAAATCGGTCATTTCATCCACCTTGATTAGCGTACTTTGATTGTGGTGGTTTCCCGAATCGAGAGAAGTTTTAGGGTGCCAAGCTGCGCGTCTTCACGATCTCGACGTCGTCGCGAACGATGGAACAGGAACAGCGGAATATGGCGTCGCTGTTGAGCAAGTTCCGGTTGGTACTGTAGGATGGGTTACGGTAGATGGAGTGGAAGGAGCACATCCGTTCTATCCCATTATACTCCGTTATACTAGAATAGGATTCTGTGGATTACGGTAGATACTATTCATTATTTAATCATGCCTATTTCGAAAATATAATTCCAAAATCTGCTATATACCTTTCTTCCTTCCCTCACGCCCCTTATTCCTCGCTCTGGACGAATCCCGAGTGGTTCTATATCTCTAGCTTCGCCCCGCTTAGTATATTCTGGACGCACAAGAATATTATGTGGTATTAGGGCCGGATAAAGAGGATGGTGTAATTGTGTGTACAGTATGCTAGGTTTGAAATCAGTGTGATCTGTGGATATTCAGAATCGACTTCTCCGATGTTTTCGTCATCGCGGACATCGGGAAGAAGCCAAGCGCCAGAACGTGAGTTATTTGACTATTTTTTTCGCATTTCACAAGTTGTACCTTACGAATGCATGAAAAAAATGGTCTTGTGTACATATGTGAAAGAGATTATAATGAACATGGGCCAAAATAAGAAAATGCCTGGAAGATTGCAGGTTGGACTCCTTCAATCAGATGATCGAACCATTCAAGGGCGTTGAGGGCGACGATTCGTCCTCCATTCTCATTACGGATTGTGAGAGCTTCGACGGCGATCGTAGTACCAAAACTGCAAAAATGAGCGGAAAATGCTTAGCGTGAAATGAACGCACTCAATGAGTACTCTTGTGACGATCCGCCGATCAATTGTGGCGACCCTCCGTAGTGAATCGGGAAGGATTGTTGAGATAATCTAAATGAGATTCCACCCCCCCCCCCCCGACCTTCCCGATTACAGTACTCCCTTGCAGCGGAGTTGTCGGCGCAGCGCGAGAAGACGAATCGCCAGCTGCGATTGGGGGAACTGCTGAGGGAGCACTCGGCTGAGGCAGATCTGGTCGTCGTGTCAGTAGTGCCTTCTGTTTCCTTATTAACGACAAACACCCCCCCTCCCGTATTAATTGCCCTGATTTGTAGCTCGGAGCTACACAGTGTATTTTTGATTTAGAAAAAAAGAAAATGGCTGTAGCTTCAGGTCAAAAAATTAGCTCGACCTTAGGTCAAAAAAAAATAACCCGAGGTCAGAGAGAGCGAGAGAGCGAGTGATTATAAGAGATGCAGAGATCACCTTAGGTCAAAATAATGACACTATGAACCATAGTGTCACTTTATTGACCTCGGGTTAACAACTCTGCGTCTCACCAAAAGCAATACTATTTCTCTTCCTCTGCCGTGCGAGTCTGTCTTCATTATTTTCCGCTTTTTTCCTGGGTGGGCCGTCCTCCCAAACTCTCGCTCCTCCGCTGATCATTTCATCCCTTGTTCTCACTGTGAGAGGTCGGCCAGATAATTATTGTGAAGATAGTAAAGAACCAATGAAGGGCGTTACACAATAGTTCGATGGATTTAAGGTTACAAAGTAAGTCTTTTCTTTTGAGTTTCGAATTTCTTATGATTTTCTTCTTTTTAATAATACATGGTTTGCATCTGCGAAAAGTATTGCGATCAATAGGTGAAGATTTCCACCGCTAGAGGGATATGGTGTAAAAAGAATGACAGTTTCAGTCTCTTTCGGATCATTTGCGGATAATTAAAATTTCCATTCCTGCTGTAGCTCGAGCTGTAGCTGCAGCTACAGGGGCAGATGATCCGTACGGGGGCTGAGGGGCACGGGGATACTGTAGCGGCAGCTTCTTCCAAGCCTGTCACCCTCTGTCTTGTCTTGTTGTCGTATGCGTGCCATTGTTCGCTTCGAGAACTGGCGGACTGGGGTCCTTACCCTAGCCGCGTTCATAGAGTGCCTACCCACAAATAGCCGGTGAAATGTGTGATGTTGACAGATATACCCGTTATGACCCTAGCGCATAATCTAAGGAAAGTGAGAGGGGGGGCGAGGTGGCACTCCTCCACCTGCTTACCGGCTTTATTACGACAAGCTTGGATGAGGCAAATTTTTTTTCCGTCCGCCTTCATCATTCCTATTTGAGCGAAGTGGAGTAAAGAGAGTGTAGGAATGAATGGAATGAATGCCGACGGAACGTTATTGTCAATTGTAGGGGGGGGGGGTTACTGTAGCGCCAGTTGCGTAAACCTTTCGAGTTCCCGCAAAGCCGTGTGAAGATTGGGGGCGATACTGGCTAGGGATTACTGTACTATTGGCTACTGTAGCCTCAGCTCCATAGTCTATGGCATACTGAGCTACCGTACCCTCACCTCATTACAGTACCCTGCCCGTGCCTCGGAAGGGTCTCGTCTCTTCGTGTCTCTACCTTGCCTGGCTGGATATGATGACCCGTGGCCTGCCGCCGACCCTGCTCATCAGGGGCAATCAGACGTCCGTCCTCACCTTCTACTCTTGAGATTACGGTAGCGAGCCTATCGCGAACTGAACTGCCGTACTCCGTGATAGTACTGTTTCGGAGTACTGTAGCCCTAGCAGTCCAAAGACCGGAGATTTTCTGCATTCTCACATTGTTCTACTCATTTCTTGTTCAATCTCGCTCTCTGTAGCAATTGCTCGTTTTGTGAAGTTACCCTCTGAAATCGCTTTGTGTTTTGAGTTTAATCAATCTCCACAGATTCACTCACTATTCGACTTTTTATATTATCGATTTTCTTGTAGCATCTTTTTCCTGTGCTCCATATCTCTCTCCAGTGCAATACAGTACCCTCTTCCCTCGTGACATATCCTGATCAGTTGATTGAGTCTTAGCACGAAGATTACGGTAGTTTTCGTTGTAAACCAAATGGCTCGTTTGCTTGTTGTTTTTTTTGCCATACTAAATGTGCCTTACTTCAATTGTCGCTGTAATAACTGTGAATTACTGTAGGCTTCCATCGCTATAGTACTGTAGCTCTAGACAGTACGCAAGTCATAATAGAATACTATTCAACAATTATTTGATGTATCTGTGTTTGTTAGATGCCGTGCATCGGGTATTCTCTTTACCCTTTTAATAAAGTCTATCAGAAGCTAATATTGAAGAGTCGTTGTGTGCTGTGGTTACGGTAGTACGGTAGTGCGTGCACCGGGTGAAGTATCGCTGAACAGTAGCAATCTGGGGGAGTACTGTCGGACCGTAATATTACGGTTGTGCTGTTTGTTTCGTTGTTTTCTCCGGAGGAGCTCTTGTGTTGGTGAAATATGCATTTACTAGTCTACTCTGAAGCATCCGTATTCTGATGTTTTTTGCCTCCCTGGCTAATTTGTGGATAATGTTCCAGCCATAGCTACACCAAGATTAGTCGTTTTCTCAATATTAGATTGGGGATGTTATCTAAGGAACGAGTGTTTGGAGTCTAGAACAATGTGTGACACGTCAGCGCATCGTTTCATTGTGTATTTACGTGGGGGGGAGGAGGCTGATTGACCCAGCCGTTCCCCCTCTCTGTGTCTCTCGCGTATGCTCTGTCCACTTTCCGCGGGCGCTACCCTCCCTATAGGATCAGAAATTGTCAACCGCTGGTTTCCTGAAGCTTTATTGAGATTAGGATAGCTCACGATGATGGGTGGTCGTGCGCATCTACTCCTTTTATTTCGCTTTTCGTCGAATCGGAGTAGAGCGAGCGGGCTTTGAAAACGATGTGCGATTTGCTCGTTTGTCGCCGGGATCTCCATTTTCTCCTGTATCCTCTATCTTAGTCTCGTTTTGATAGTGCGATTTTGGAAATGGCGTAGGTTCCAAACCCTGGAAATTAGTGAGCTTTCATCAGATTGCAATACTTATGACGGTTCCCTGAAACGTATGCTATTTTTTTGAGGTATTATTATTTAATGAGGTAGGTGAAGGCTAGAATTCATTTTTTTTAAATAAGTTTTCGCTTCGCATGAACACGCCTTCATCTCGTCTCGTTCTGGTCATCATATTTCACGCAAACCCTCATAGTTAATTATCTGGGGAATCCATAGCTCCCCCTATAGCCTCAGGCGAGAAGCCGCATCATCTTGTGAAGCTTTTCGCTTTCATAAAATTAAGGAAACAAGTTTCTATGAATAAAATCTGAATATGGTGGTCAATTCTCGGGTCTGACTGCATAATTGTACAGCACCACACGCGATACATGTAGGTACCCGTTCATAGGAGGGATAGAGCCGGTTTCCCCCTCCTCTTATTCTTATTCTTGTTCCTCTCCTCTGCTCACTTTCTCCCTCTCTCAACTTGCCCTGAGGTCACATTCACGGGTGCTGCTTTCTGCGCGACTATTCGCTACATCATAGACTTAACGAGTATCAGCAAACACTAAATCTCAACAGTGTATCGTATTTACAATTATGATTTAACCTGTTGTAAATTGATCTTTTCAGTGGATTTCGACCGATTTGTGAGGAGCAGGAGAGCCGACTGCGAAGATGATGCTTCAGTAGGAATGGGAAGAAGGGAACGACGAGGGATCGACACAGATATGTGAGTGGGTGTTTGAGAGGGGTTACGGTGTGGTAATACGGTATGGCAGCATGTAGACCGACGAGCCAGCTGGTAGGCCTATAGATTCGTATCAGCTAAGCTTGGTTTGCTGAAGTTTCGTGAAAATATACGCTGGATAGGCCAGATTACTGACAACCCTTTGAAGATGGAACGAAACTAAGCGCTGCTTAGCAGAGAAAGCAACCGTTCTCCCGCTACAATCAGGCACATTCTCTTGCATGTTCCGTCTCTTCCCTTCCCTTCTCCTTTTCTCTCAAATTTTCTCTCGTTAGATTCGTCCCACTGCTCGTCGTACTGTGTTTATTCACTCACTCACTACTGCCGGGTACAGGAGTTGAGGGGGGGGGGGAATAGAAGAGAGGGGGAGTATCTAGAGAGCAGTAGAGGGATAGTGTCTAGAGAGTGCAGAGAACTGAAGAGAGACTACAGAGAGGGAAAGAAGAGAGGGGGGGGGGGAACTGCCGTTACAAAGTTCGGAAAGACTCTGGTATGCATGAGGTTATTAAAGCCATTGACCGGGGAGGGGAATGTGCTTTATTGTAGATTGGGAAGAGGCTCGACTAACGAGCATTCTCATTGTTTAGTATAGCTAGAAGAGCCACACTCTGAGGCTCTAGCGTGTAGCGCTGAGTGAGAGATGCCAAACGGCAGAAAGCGTGACACCACGAGAGCACGAGATAGAGGAGGCTAACGAGGTTCGATAACCGTTGCTAGGCTTCGCGTGAGTGGTTTGGTTGGGGAGCGCGCGCGCTTTTGGCAGCTCACGGAGTAGACTGATAACATCGACCTCGTGATTAGCTGGGGCTTAACCTGAAATATTGTATTTCATCATCATCATCATCATCTTTTACTCTTTTACATTATAATCTTTGAAGCTAGCAAAGTGTAAAAAAACAGACTACCATTTTTTCGTTTTTTTTTCATGGTTTCGTTTCATATCAGCTTCAAGACAAGAACCGTTGTTTATAAGGATACATGAAATGTAGCCGAAGACATGGTCCGTTTCCCGTTTCCTAAGAGAAGAAAACGTTGAGTTCTGATATTCTATAGATTTGTTCCTGAATTTCGATAGTCTCATCGTTCTCTGAGTTCTCCTGTCCAGCTCTCGTAGTTTAGTTCCGCCACAGTTGCACCATCTCCGTCCTCACTGCCTCTGCGTCTCTCACCATTCCATGCTCACTCGTCTGCTCTCTAACCCCTCCTAACACTGCTCAAAACACGCTCATCTCTGTACTGTCCTTATCGGTCTACCCTCTCCCCTTCCCCCTTTTCCTATTCTGTCCATCACCTCTTACCCCTCGCTCTCTCTCTTCTCAGCTCCTTATCTCTGTCTCATTCTATTCCCCTACCTTTTTCCCCCTTTGCCGGATGGTTATCCTTTGAGAGGTGGTCTGCTTATCGTAAGTAAACCCCCATTCAGGATCTCTTTGTTTCTGTCATTTTTGCCTGGGCACGAACGCAGAAAACGAAAAAGCCTAAAATTTCTACGCCATTTTTATGCGGGTGGCCCCCTTTAGATTATATCATGTTGCAAAGGACTCCCCTTTTCGCTCCTACAGTACTTTGTCCCGACATACTATTCGCGTTGCGGGACTGGTTGTGTTTCAGGTTGCGTATAAAGGGGTGCACTCTTCGGCTGTATAGATTCGGGTGAAACTTATTCATCAAAAAGACGCGAATCGTATGCTCTTGTCTTGATTATTATTACAATATTGTAACTGTGTTAGGCTTTTTTTTTCTAAAAGCAAGACCGGGAAGGCTGTCCAGGCACGGCCTACTTCTTTTCGCCCCAAATACTCTCTGCTCCTCTTTGTCTTCCCTTCCCGTCCCTCTCCTCTCCCCGTCCTTCTCTTAACTTTCCCCTTAACTTCCCTTATACTGCCATCATCAACGTTCCGCACCTCCCTTCTCTTCCCTTCTCTTTCCCTCTATTCCCTTCCCCTTATTGTTAGAGTAATGACTTATCATTTCTTTTTCTCGCTTTTTCTCTGAACATCTAGTCATCGAATGTGCCTCGTTCTGTTTTCTTAAAGATTTGATTCATTCAAAACTAGATGGCTAGAACCCCCTGATTAGCGAAGGTGATGAAATTGATGATATTATAGAAGGGTACAAATGGGCAGAATACTGCGTGCGTGCAAAGTATGGTTGCGCGCAGTGCGAAGTGTGTACACCTTAACCTTAACTTTCACCATTCTTCTAGTTTGCACGATAGCATTCACAGTGAATTCTCTCTGTATTTTGTTCATCTGCCTGTGAGAGGCTATTGCCTCTACTGGCAAACGAACAAAAACTTTGCATTCTTTCGTGAATGTTACAATTCGCTTTTTCGTTTTTTTTTTGCAACGAGCACCTTGTGGGATTCATGAAAGTTGAATTCTTGATAGAAGCGAACCGTCCCATACGCACTAGCTATCTCCTTGTTTGGTCAACAGTCTCTGTCGAGTCAGTTGGTTGAATTCTGTTTGTTGAATTCTGGTTGCCACGCGTTTTATGGCTTATGGTGCCACTGTTCATCTGTCAAATCACGCTTTGCCTTTTTCCCGTCTTCTCGCATCCTTTCTACTGAAGAGAACGTGCATACAGCTATTTAGCTCGTGCCAGTTTCCATTGCGGTCTGTCTTGTAATCTGTCGTTCGCAACGGTGCTAAAGGGATGCTACTGAATGAATGCAAGCGTGCTTGGGAGAGATCGTTAAATGGGGTTCTGAACAGAGTCACTGCTCACGCTAGACATGCATACAACTGCTCCCTCTCCCACTTCGAATGGTTCGCCCGACGCTTTTATTCATGAAATTTCCGGGAGTGCTTGCTGCCTTCTTGTTATTGATCAAATTTTATGCGTAATTTATTAAAGGCTCATAAAATATTAATAATTGCAGATATCCTCGTCAGTATGCGGGTGGCTGCGGTGCTGCTGCAGTGGGCGCTAGTCGCGAGTTGGGTTACGGTAGTTGGAGGAGAGCAGAGGGGATACTATTGCTATGAGGATGGACACTTGCATACGGTAAGTGGAGAGGGGGGGGGGGCAAGGAGGGGTACGGTAGGTCACAACGTTTACCGTATTACTGTGCTTCGGCCGGCGATATTGTTAGGGCTTACCCGTATTGTTAGAAATCGCAGCTTTGTCTATCTAATATAATCTAATATAACCTACCACTCTCGCCCTTCTGGTGGCTAGCAATGCGAGAAGGCGCTTTAGGCGGTGCTTAATTTAATGGGATTACGGTAGTTTCTAATCCTACAGTACGCCCGTTATTTATTTACCATTTGCAGAACCGAGCCTGTCGCTTCTTCGCCATTGTAATCGATGCGGGCTCCACCGGAACGCGGTATCGATTTTATTTTACCACAGACGTCATTTTCTTTATCGATATTATCGGCAATCGAACCTACAGTAATCCTAGATAATATTTCCCGAAAGTGTGAATATTACAGTATGCACGTGTATCGATTCGTGCACTCGACCGCCCCTCACGGTCTGCCCTTCCATGTGGAACACGAGGAGTTCTTCGAGGTGATCTTTGGTCTTTGTCGCTTGATCTTTGATCTTCGTGAAGGCGCGAATCAAAAGCTCGTGTGTAATACTCGCTCCTATTCTTTTGTTCACACCGCTGCGGTATTACTGTCTGGCATTGCTTTGCGCGCTTTTTGCGTGAATTGAAACGGGTTTTGCGGTGTAGACAAGGTATTGCGAAAGGAACGGTTCATCGAAACGCTTAGGTGCATGTGACAAATGACCATCCCTTTCCGTCGTTATAGACACTCTTCCTTGATACTTCAGTGGAAGTATCAAGAAAGAGTGTCTATAACGACGGAAAGGGATGGTCATTTGTCACATGTATATTGCACAGATATTATAAATAAGGCTAAATAAATGGATAATAAATATTCTATTCAGACGAAGCCTGCACTCTCGTCCTTCGTCAAGAATCCACCAGGCGCGGCCGAGAGTATCCGGGGTTTGCTGGAGTCGGCTAAGAAAGTCGTGCCACGGGAATTGCGGTCGAAGACTCCGATCGCACTCAAGGTGAGCATTTTGACCGGCTGGCTGCACTGAACGTGCACACTATTTGAGCCGTTTATTTGTTGCTTTCTAAATTTATGAGCTCAAAGAGCTAGCAAGTTGATGTGTGATCACAATTCGAGGAACATCCATTACGTCTGATTAGTTGTTTTTTTTTGTAAGGAACAACAAATAATTATTGTATGCTGATTTAGGTTGATGATATGGTGGTTTCACGGTAACTGCATTACAGGCTACGGCGGGTCTTCGATTGCTGCCGGGCGATGCGGCCGAGTCGATACTGCGAGAGGTATACCGGGGGCTTCCGTATTCTTTGCTTACTAGCTTGATAGAATACTTGGAAGATTCTAGGATTTAAAAACAAAGATTTGCTCTTTCCTGCTTGCTGCCACCCGTATGTGCTCGGTGATAACCTTCTTGTATTATCAAAATTGGTGGAAATCGTTCCCCTCATTGCAGGCCTCGTCAGCCGTGCACCAGTCGGGTTTCGCGTGTATCGGAGAGTGCGTGGGAGTGCTGAAGGGATGGGAAGAGGGGGTTCATTCGTGGTTCACTCTCAATCTGCTACTGGAGAACTTCAATCACGGTTAGCACCCCATTTACTACCTTGGAAGAGTAGTAAAATGCTCACGAAAGCGGTAGCTATTTAGTGTAGAGTCTTGTTTGTATTCTACGTATATTCAATGTTCATTGCTTTTCAATCTCTAAATGCGTTTAAGCTTTTTTTTCGATATCGGAAGACAGGTTGATTGTAGATTCCCGTGGTCACGAAGTCGATCCTGCGCCCGCTCGATCAGTTGCTGCTTTCGACCTTGGAGGAGGATCGACACAGGTATTTATGGCTGGCTGTTGGCTCTTTGGATTGTACTCCATGCGTTGGGGTTACTTGTAGGCATAGATCAAATAGTGGCGTGGTTGAATTTCAAAGTGCCTCGATTTTGCACGGTGAAACGGTCAAAAGTGCCTTGATTCATACTGATGAGCTGGAAATTGAGCAAAATGTGATACAAAAAAAGGGTAAATTTGGAGTGCAAAGTGCCTTGATTTTCTAAATTTTCGCGACAAAAAAGTGCCTTGGTTACGTCGTTTCCCACGTAGTATTTGATCTGGGACTGTAGGATTGTTTGCGATATCTTTGTAGTGTATTCCTTGGTTAGGTTGCATTGGAGAACGAGAAGCGTAAGGGCTGCTCTGTCGTGGAACTTTATCATGAATAATTTTCGAAAAGGCAACTCGAGTCTCCGTTGTAATCAATAAAGTATATAGCATAGAGTGACAAGATTGACAAGGCACTTGACCATTCCCTCATTTTAGGTTACCTACTGGCCCCGATCGGAATCCGTGTTTCGCAATCATCCAAAGGATCGCCGCGACATACACTTCTTCCACACTCACATGCATCTCTACACGCACAGGTATGAATATTATTTATTACCTTAATTGAGCTATGACAGCGAGCTTTAGCTGATGAGAATAATAATAATAATAATGACGGGCAAATACGATTGGTCATAGCAAGATGTGAGTGATGGGTCGAATCTCGGGTTATCAGGGTGATCTCCGTAAGAAGAAATGAAGGGGAGTAGTCGAGCTTGCCTTTGCATTTGCTCGCACAATGCGTTACTTTACATTACAACATTTGGCCCTTGATTCGCGAATTGAACTTCGTCGAATCTTGATGTGAGCTCGAAAATAGCAATTATTTATCGTCTCGGTTATGACGAATAATGAATGGGCGGTTGTGAAAGGTACGCACGTATTGGTCAATAAGGTAGTCAATAAAGTAGCCTTATCAGTGTGTTGTCGTCATCTTGCAAGGGTACATTTGACGACGACATTTTCTCGTGTGCGCACCTTGAGGGCGTACAAACATGTGGTTGATGATGAGGGGGGAGAGATTATGAGGTAAAGAGGAGGGACAGGGGGGAAAGTGAGAGATAAAGACAGGACGTGTGGACTGTTGTCCACGACGTTGA
>LS885441.1:14118-46931 GCA_900490955.1 Micoletzkya japonica | reverse complement strand
TCCCCCCCCCCCCCCCCCAGTGGCAAAGGGTGCGATGCATCGCACAACTCTGGCCTTCTTCCCTCTGGCAGTGCGAAGCATCGCACACCGCACTAGGAAGAGAGGGAGGAGAGATATTTGGCAGACAGATCGAAGAGGAAAGGAGAAGATGGCAGAGACTTGACAAAAATTTTTTACTTCGACACACTCTTCATATCATATCTCTCTTCATATTTTTTGAAAAATAAGGAAAAAAGCTAAAAAAAATAATCCTCACAAATGTCAAAAACAGCAAAACAATGACCTCAAGTTGGAACTGAAACACCTAGCACCCGCCCCTTCTTATCTCCCTTTACCACTGCTCTACGACAGCACATTTGCCAAGCTCTGCGATTTCCTTCTTACCACCACCATCCGACCTCGTTCCCCTTCCCTTCCCCCCTCCCTCTGTGCCTCGTGCGCATACGTGGGCAGGGTCTGCCGATAACTAACTGCAGCGGTTCCCCCATACATAGATATCGCACAATTTCGCTAAGATATTTGTTTGCAGTGCGCCAACCAATACATGAAAAGTTTTTGCAGTAATTCACCCAACCACGGTACCTGCAACCGTGCCCACCTATGCTCGTGCGGTGCGATGCTTCGCACTGCCAGAGGGAAGAAGGCCAGAGCAGTGCGATGCATCGCAGGCCCGTGGGAACGAAGGCGAAAGGGGTGCGATGCATCGCATTCGCAACGCGTAACACTAATAAGTATCATCACTAGTACTGTTATTTGAGACTATTTAAAAAAATCAGACATTGACCGGCAATCAAGTCGTTTTTTTAGAAAAGTTCAAAATGTCCTGAACAAATGTCCAGAGCTTTTTTCTCAAAAACGTGAGCATAGGCGAGAATTAGGGGGGGGGGATGCCGCAAAGTGAAAGACGAAATTGCGTTCCCCGGGGCAACTTTTGCAAACTCTTTCGCCACTTTCGATTTGCTGGATTGCGCATACTATCGTGCAAAGCAAAGCGACCAGTTACAGCACTCATTGCAGAACGATAGTTGGGGATGGAATCCGAAACGTTCGTTAACTTTCTTGATAAGAGCCTCTCGCTATATGGGACGCAAATTCACAGAAAACAACGAGCACTTAGCACTTGCCAGTTCTTCCGACTTTCGGATGCGGATCACCTAGTGAGCATGGAACTAGGCTATTGGCAGTATGCCCATAGCCTAGTTCCATGCTTTTTTCGAATTCTTACTTGGAAAGGCTCATATTTCCTAGGAAGCTTTAATTGGTGACAAATGATTTACACCTAAGCAAGCAATTTGAAAAGACCCGGGGCTCTCACCGCGAAACCCGGCGTACTGTAGATTACGACATGCAGCGAATCGACGATCTCGACTCCCGCCGTGTTGATGCGCAGATCATCCGAGGGGAGTACGGTAGGCTGAACGGGAATTTGAAGATTTGCAGGACAGAAATTTGAAGAATAGTTAGAGAAATTAGCTCACCACACGGCTATGTGGTCTTAATGCTAGTGCAAAAACGGTTCGGAGATTAGTAGCCCATGCATGTGGTCTATATATCGGGCAAGGCCATGTGTGATGGGCCGTTTTGGAAGTGCCCCTTTTAAAAGCAAACAGGAAGGACTAAAAAAAGAGATTTTATTATTTTTTAACTGCTAGATCAATTACATTCTGCAATAAGGTTGTGGAGAATGCAATTGATCTTGCATTTTAAAATAATACATTTTAAAATCTCATTTTTAGTCATTCATGTTTGCTTCCAAAACGGGCACTTCCAAAACGACCCATCACCGAAATGAAACGTTTGCACAACTATAATTTAGAACCAAAAACACAAGGCCAGCTTATTTCACTAAACTCGTGCCCTAGTAGTTCAAAAACGTTCAACGCACAGGCACTATCTAAATAGCCACGTTGTGGTATTTTTATTTCGTGCGCCAAAATAAGCGAAATCTAACTACGATTTCGCCTGCCTAAAAGTGAGGAACTATGCTACAATTAGATATAGGTTGAAATCGTATCCTGTATAGAAAAATAAATACCAACCTTAGCATCGTCCAGATCTTCCAGTGCCCGTTGTGCATGTTACTCATTGACCAGCGCATAGCCCAACTGACGCTTATTCCTCGGATCGATCGGGCTAACTGCAATCATTAGCTCTTCGTACAAGGGCTTTCAGATTTCAGCAGGCACCCGCACATAATTAGAACAGTAAAAAAAACCAGCCTTTGATATTATTATTCTAGCGGTGACCAATACATCAATCGTCCGATTCAAACGGATGGAATAAGTGAGACGAATAATTGCGGATATAAGACCCGCTGAGATAAAAAGACAGGATTGCATCCCGACACAAAAGCAAATGTCGGAAATCCACGGTGGTATCCCAACATTTGCTTTCCGCAAAATGTTCAAATGATTGATTCAGACATGCACAAACCACACCTTCGCGGCCGTCTGGTAATCCGTATCCGTCTTTTAGGAGGGAATGGATGAAGGCCAGGTCCATGCACTGCCACGGAAGCCAATGTGCGCCTGATGAGAGGTCGGAGGTCGACCGGGCACAGGCTGAAATGGAGCAGCGGTCACATTGCAGTCAGCGAAGAATATCTACTCTTGCAAATAGAATTCCGTCCGTCAACTCACTCTTCATACCGCTTCGCTCTCTCTTCGTGAACGGGAATGAAAGGCAGTTAACGCACAGTGCTAGCTTTCACGGTCAACCGAACAGCCATGAAAAGGAACGGACATCAGCGAGGGTTACTATATGGCAAGGGGCACTTATAGAAGAAATACACATCCGTTGTAATAAAAGCTCAAAAGGGGCAGAAAAAAAGAACTAGCCTAAAATGGGAGATTACGGTAAGATTGAATATTGCGGCGATAATAAGGTCAGATTCGTGATAAGCTACCGTAATCTCACCATTTGCAATACCGTAGCAGGATCTAATTATTGGCATTTATGAAATCGTACCTTTCTTTTACTGTAAAAGGCAGCAAGAGTGCGCGCAGTCCCGATGATCCACTGAATCTGAAAAAGAAAGAGACAAGATTAGCCCATCTTTAGTTCCCATTTCAAAAATCGGGCATGCCCCGTCCCCCTATTCTAACACTCGGGACCGGAAATAGTGGCAGTTTCAGGCATCGACGGATGTTTAGCCACCTATTTCCGGTCCCTATCGCTCCTGTTCTCCCTGTAAAAAGGTAATCAAAACAAACAAGCAATTGTGGTACTCTCTCAACTCCAGAGAGAGTCCACTCAATACGCAACAACATATCAACTCTTTATCCACACAATAATTCTCGTTTCCTCCACCTTACCTTTTCCTATTTCTTCTTCTCTACTTCAGTCGGTGGCCAATCAACGCGGATCTTCGCCTGAAAAGTAACAAATTTTCATCATTTTCCTTAGATTCGCACCACGATAATGGAAGCATAGATCAAATAGTGACGTCGCTGAATTTGAAAGTGCCTTGATTTCGTACGGAAAAATGGAGAACAGTGCCTTGATTCACATTAATGCGCTCAAAATCCACCATAATTTGGCATAAAATGGTAAATTTGGCGGTTAAAGTGCCTTGATTTTCTAAATTTTCCCAGCAAAAAAAGTGCCTTGGTTACGTCGTTTCTGACGTGCTATTTGATCTATGAATGGAAGCCATAATTTTCATCTTTATTCATAACTTCCAATAGATATGAGCCTCATCGACGGAACGAAATCGTAGGCTAAACATCGCGAGTCTCAAATATAGAAGGAAAGTGCGTGATCTAAAAATTGCATATAAAATCATGTTTGGCGCTTTTGATATTGGAATAAATACTAGCAAAACTACGCTGTACCCGGCGATCCACGAAGCATGCCGCGGTCGCCCTGCTTATATGGTCCAGGAGCTTCGCTCCTGGACACATAACACAGGGCTCCCACGGCACGCTTCACGGATAGCTTAAGCTTGTGTGTTAGTAGGGGGTGGGCGCCTTCGGCGCCCACTGCTCTCCATACACCTCAACTACATTTGGTTATCTTTTTCATGTCATAGGCAATGTTTCCGGAGGCTCAATGCATACATATGAAAGGATCAGGGAAGAGAGGAAAAACCGCGCTCCGCAAGAAATCGGAGTGGAATGAGTACAATATTTTGAATCAAGCAAGGAGGTAAAGCGCGCGATTAAGAATGATGAGCGAAACCCCAGATGGGTTAGCCATATACCAGGGTAGAGTAGTGGTGAGAGGCTGTGCGTTCGGATCCAGCTTGCGCCAATCCTTTTTGCACATTTTGCCACATTATCCTCAAAAAATTTCGAAGTTTTTCTCTGATGACTTTTTGTTCAAAAATGATCCCCGTGCTCTGAAACGTATTCTGACAAAAGTAGAAGATTTTTTGAAAATTTTCAAAAATATCGATTTTCTCAGCCATTTTTGAGAATTTTCAAAAATGCAAAAAAATGGCCCGAGGTATGAAGAATTTAATAGGGGTCTTGTAAGAACTTTTTTGAAATTCGCAATTCTAAAGGAGATAATCGACCTACGGACAGACAGACACACGCAATGACACACACACACAAACGGACAAAATTTGCAGTGATTTCCTAGTAAGAAGTAAACAAGTCAATTCTACGAATTTCACCCTAGTCGAACCAGAGGGAGTCAATTCCAAATTCATGTTCCAATTGCGAAAGCAATCTTAGACAACACTCATTTGGAATACGAACTGCACGTGATGTGAAGGAAATGAGCAAAAAAAGGCAATGCAATGCAATATGCAGAGTTCTGCAGTCTGATAAAGCAGGTATTCGGCTGATGAAAGTATGCCTTGATTGCTCCTTCTCCTCCCCAGTCCCCCAACGACCGCACGCTACACGTGTATGCGATAAATAAAAATATGGTATTACGGCACGCGTGTACTAATAAAAAAAACTTAGCCAAACGGCCGAGAAGCGATGAGAATTGGGCTCTATGCGCTCTACTAAGCTTATACGGCCCCTCACTCGAAAAATGGGTGTAATAAGTGCGACAGTGAAATTCCCACCTGTGCGTGTAGAGATGCATGTGAGAGTCTATAAGATGAACGTCGCGTCGAACCTTTGGATGATTGCGAAACACGGATTCCGATCGCGGCCAGTAGGTAACCTGAAATGAGGGAATGGTCATCGTTTCATTCTATTCACACATCCTTACGTCTCTCGTTCTCCAATGCAAAGGAATACACTACTAAAACAATCCTACAGTAATCCCACCGTTCTGACTGCAATCCAAACAGCCAAAAAAGCCATAGAAACATGTCTGCGTCCATCCTTCCCGGAGGTAGAAAGCAGCGACGGGTCGCACAGGCGCAGGGTCGACTTCGTTTCCACGGAAATCTTAAAAAAACACCCTCAACAATTAAACTCTAAAACAATAAGCGGCATAATCATATTTAGAGACGGATAAGCAACGAAGAGTTGCACAGACTAAAGAAGATTACACATCTCATCTACACTCAGTAGCTCTAACTATCGTGAGTATCACTACTCTTCCAAGGTAGTAAATGGGGTGCTAACCGTGATTGAAGTTCTCCAGTAGCAGATTGAGAGTGAACCACGAGTGGACCCCCTCTTCCCATCCCTTCAGCACTCCCACGCACTCTCCGATACACGCGAAATCCGACTGGTGCACGGCTGACGAGGCCTGCAATGAGGGGAACGATTTCCACCAATTTTGATATTACAAGAAGGTTATCACCGAGCACATACGGGTGGTAGCAAGCAGGAAAGAGCAAATCGTACATTGTTTACCCCTTGAATCTGTCCACGTATGCTCTCAAGCTAGTAAGCAAAGAATACGGAAGCCCCCGTTATACCTCTCGCAGTATCGACTCGGCCGCATCGCCCGGCAACAATCGAAGACCCGCCGTAGCCTGTAATTCAATTATTCTCCTGCCGGTAATGACCGGAGCCGGTAATTATCCTACAGCTGCACATCCCTTTGAACGTGAATTCGCCTCTAATAATAGGCAACTCATCTAAGCTGTATATTTCAAATCCACAAGAAGTTGGAATATTTAGAAGAAATGCTCACCTTGAGTGCGATCGGAGTCTTCGACCTCAATTCCCGTGGCATGACTTTCTTAGCCGACTCCAGCAAACCCCGGATACTCTCGGCCGCGCCTGGTGGATTCTTGACGAAGGAGGAGAGCGCAGGCTTCGTCTAAATGGAATATTTATATTTAACTATTTATTCAGTTTTATTTATAATACTTTGAAATATCATATTCATTGAATTATCGAGGAAGAGGGAAAGAGTTGGTCATTGTCATATGCACCAAAGGGTTTCTATGAACCATTCCGTTCGCAATACCTAGTCTATCGTGCGGAACGCGTTCCAATTCACGAAAAAAAAGCGCGCAGAGCAGTGCCAGATATTTTAATGCGTAGCGGAGGGGAACAGAAGTATATGAGAAAGTAATAGACAAGAGCTTTTGATTCGCGCCTTCACAAAGATCAAAGTACAACATACGTGGGCAGGGTCTGCTGGTAACTTACTGCAGTGGTCCTCCCATACATAGATATCGCACAATTTCGCTAAGAAATTATTTTGCAGTGAGCTAACCAATACATGAAAAGTAGGTGCAGTAAGTAACCCAACCACGGTACCTGCAACCGTGCCCACCTATGAAGTACAAGGAACAAAAATCACCTCGAAGAACTCCTCGTGCTCCACATGGAAGGGCAGAGCGTGAGGGGCGGTCGAGTGAATTACGGCAAGTAGCGAATCGACAATTTCGTCTCCCGTCGTGTTGATGCGCAGGTCATCAGAGGGGATTACGGTAGGCTGAACCAGAATCAATTTTAGCTTATTATGGAGCCCTTATTCAACACGACCGTTTTGCACCTACATTTAAAAACGGAACACACTTTCAGCATACTGTAACGAAAAAATTCAAAAAATGGTTACCGTATGACAACTCTCACCACGAAAATGGCGCGTTCATACGCGTCACGCCTCAAATACCTTTGGAATGACTCGTTTTTATCGCAAACTGAACTGCGCTATCGCGAATTGAAGTGTGCCGCTTGTAAAGCATTTTCAATGTCTTAGCTCTGCTCATATAAACGGTCGTGTTCAACTAAATACCAACAAAATGTTCGCGTGTTCACTGCGGCAAGTCACAGATCACGCAAACCTCGTTACAAGTATATACCAAAGATCAGGATAGAGTGTAGTCTAACTTGCATATTCCGCCGCGAATCGTCGATCGCCCCATTGCACTGCGAAAGAGGAGCATCGGGTGAATGGTGTCGAGGATACACATTGACGACCTACAATTGAATATTGCATTGAGCCTCTGACCGATTATACTTTTCTAAAATCTTTCTGATAGTAGATAATACCACCTTTATAATAAAGCGGGGAAGAGTGCTTTCACAGAAGATTGAAAATCGAAGATTGTGATAAAAAGTCACTTAAAATACACTCAACGCGAAAGTTTCTCAGAATAGTTCTTTTAATTTAACAAAAAAAGCTATGGCCACTGCAATACTTGCATATTTCAACTATGATGTATGCTCACCGTAATTTGCGGAGTGCCATACAGGAGACTGAGTGGATCGACCGTCCGCCCCCCTCGAATGGATGACGCAACGCGTAGGTGGACGACCGCGACGCGTATTGCAATATAGCACTTTAGATACTGTATGTTTCGAAATTTCATTTCACTTTATGCGCAAATTTGTGTATTATTGTGATCGTGCTGTATTCAAAATATGGCCGCAAACACGTGCTGAAAATATGCCGAAAACTACCAAAATTCGGTGCACATAGCTGACGAATATATTCTATTGCACAATAATATTAAAACACCCCGCCGGAGACTCTACACCCTTGGTTCCTTCATGGATCCATTCTGTGTTTGTCGCCAAATACCAACACAAGAACTTCACCACTCAGGCCTTACTTAGACACCACCTTCCATTTCCTTGGTTTACTTCTACAAAAAAACGTTACAATCATATACATCCACCCCTATCCCTAGGGCATCTCGCGAGCATTACACAGGCAAGAAGGGGGACCTATCCCAATCCGTATTTGCAATCCCTGCCACTTGATATCTGCTGGCTCTTAACCGTCTGTCACTTCTGAAACCTGTTGGCAGGTTTTTCCTTCAAACCCATAAATGGGGTCGTTACTACCCGCAACGTGATAGCACATACTTCCATGACAGACACAGATACCACCATGAACAGGGACTGCTTAGTCTCCGGTGTTCAATTTAGTGTTCCGTTTAATAATCGTTACTACAGCCAGCTTTTTTCATAAGCTTGACTGAAAACTGTGGATTTACCACGATTCGTCAGAGTCTATGCACCGAATATCGGAGGTTCTCCGCATAAAACTCAGCACTGCTGTTGAGCCATTGGTTGAAGTCAAAATACTGAGTAAAAAAAAATTTCCCCCAATAGGGTTAAATAAGAAAACAAGAAATTAGGCACTCACCATAATCTTGATCCTCTGTCAATGGAGAGACCACCGAGTCGACCACTCATGGGTGGGGAGCGGGGTGAAGTGAAGATGGCGAAGGAGGGAGGGAGTGAACTGAAGGAAAATGTAATTACATGGTAAATTAGATAATCAGCATATTATTCTTTGATGTGGATCTTAGGGTTTGAAAAACAAGCCATGATGAGAGACAAACGATAAATACGCTAATCGTGCTTGGTTTTCAAACCCTAGTAGATCTGCGCTACAGAACAATATTATAACAATATCAGAACAGAACATTCTATTGCATTCTAGAGCACACGTCCTTAGGGTGAAAAAAGGAAAATATAGAGATAGCTAGGGAGTAAAGGATACGAATCGTGCACTTTTGATGCTTATGTTTCACGCTTCATTCATAACCGCGACGCTTCTGGCCACCAAAAATAACGAAAATGATAAAATGAATTCGACTCACCGCGTCCCTCTCCTCCATCGTTGGAGCACTTCCCAAAGGAAGATCCACTTCTATTCGAGAAATATCGATTCTGAAAAACATCTTAAAGTAACAAGAGATGGCATAGCACATAAGGCGTACAAGCAGAAAAGAGTTTTTTGGAAGTACATGCCAAAGATGAGCAATCGCTTGGTGTAGCGTTTGCATGAAGAGTATAAGTGAAGACAGAATTATAATGCTATGAAAAACAGACACAGAATCAAAAAGGCAAAGGAGAAGTTTGGAGCGAAAAGAGGGGGAAAGGTGGAAAAGAGACCGCGGGCGAGAACTATCTAACGGAGAGCAAACCACGGCGATCAAATTCACGGATAATTAAGGAAGGTATTTATGAAAATGAACAGAATAAAACAAAACAGGTAAACAGAAGAAGAAAAACGAGCTACATGCCCTTCGGCGTTTTCTGAAGATACTCTGCCAGCCAGAGGTGGTGATTCGCTGCGCGTCAGCCCAGTTCAAACTGACCCAGCGCGGGTACTGTATCTTTCCCTTCTCACACTATCAAATACCAACTTTTTTCTTTTCGTGATAATTGTGGTGTTTTTATATTGTTACAAGTGGAGGTTGGCGTATAAATACATGAATAAACCTCATCTGGCTTACACTAGCTGCTATTCAAGCCTGTTTTCCTCTTATTTCTATAAATCTTTATCATCTTTCAGCTTTTCTACACAGTAGTTCTACTACAATTTTCTATGCCGAGAAATATATATTTCAGAAACAAGAACAGCTTACAGTTCGAAGTTGCTCAGCGGTAAATAACTTTGGTCTCGGTGAACGGAGAAAAGACAAGGTGTGAATTGGTTAGGTTACGGTAGAGTCCGCAATCGCTAGATTGAAAGCATATTATTGTTTTCGTGATGTACAAAGACTATGCAGAGAGTCTACTAAATACATTTCAGGAGGACCCGTGTGACGTGTAAGCTGTTACATACAGAGGTGGTCGGTTGAATGGAGATCACGGCGAAATATGAGCTACTAAATCGGAAAGGGGGAATTGGCCTCAAAGACAGGTGTTTGGTCGCTAAACAGAAGACATGCCTGTCTTAGGTTTCATGACTAGAGCGTTCCATTCGTGTCTTTTGCCGGTTATGCTTCACCCACCAAATAGGATAACCAGCCATGCGCGCAATTAATCGTAAAGCATAACCCGCTGAAAGACCTGAACGAAATGCTCTATTCATGGTTATTGCAAAAGCAGTGTCGGCTGCAATTACAATGTTCGAGTCAATAATCTCTATCTGTACAAAGTGTTCGTGAAGGACTCCGCACTCGTTCTAGTATGAATAATAATATAAAATGGTAAAGTGGAATAAAACGATCCTTTTATCATGGAGTGTGCAGAAGTGAGAGAATTGGACGCATTTCTGAATCAAGGTAACGGGCGGATCGATTTATTCCACTATATTATCGATGAAAACGTTCCGTCGGTAAAAATATAAAGGCAACTGACGGAGCATTTTCCTCAACCATATCTAGTCACATTCCGAGATGCAGAGCTCTCCATGTTCTCTCAGCAAACTACGATTTAATCGAATCGGTCGTTTCTTCAAAACTAATCGTATGCAAATGATGAAATGGCCGATTTGTTGAAAGGGTGGTATCCTCTAGGCTCCTCTACTGTTTCTGGAATGCGTAGAGCGTCTCGAAGAGGGGCAGGTACTGCCCGTAGGTCTTCTGTATCTTCGCGGCATTCGGCCACTTCCCGTAGTCCGCACAGTACGTGATCCGCATCAGTTTGTAGTAGTGCACGATCTTCTCCTCGCGCCAGATGGGACACTGACTGCAAATTGGAGGGGTCGAATTGCAGATGATATCGAGCGAGAGTGCACAAAGTGAATTCGATGAATTAGACGCTTATGTTAGCATGTCTAGCATCTGGTTCGCCTCACTGCTTCTCACGAAGCTCTCACTCGTTGGAGAATTTGACAAACTTCCGAAATGCAGAGTTTGACAGAAAGCACAATATATCTACGCCCACCTGAACTGATCAGTGAAGACGTTCTTGTCCGACCCGTCGTCTGCGTGCTGTGTACAGTACTGCTGCTGCTGCTTGTTCAGCTTGCGCACCAACTTGGACAGACGTTCTGCCTGGAATGCACGACTGCATTATGGTAATTGGATGGGTCAGAAATCTATTCAAGAGAATATGCAACTTATTCTACGAGTAAGTAATGTCCTAGTGCCCTAATGAACAACAATGGCACTGATTGTGGGCTGAATCGATGAATCTATCGTGACATTACAAGCGCCATTGAGTTTGACATATTTACTTGTAGAATATTTAAATGATTTATATTAAAGGGCCCCTCTGACCATCTCATTCATTTCTAGGTACAACCAATTAACGTGCGGTTGATTGATTGTGAGAGACAAGAGAGGAACGAAGAGACGCAGTCAACGATGAAGTTTTATGTTTTCTACATTTTGGTTGAAACTCAGGACATTGAGATCTATCCAATGATGTCGAAACAGCATATGGTCAAAAAGTGGTCGGATTTAAACGCTGTCCTTCGTTATTTGCTTGAAAACCATGATATTTCTTCTTTGAAAGAGGTCCGGGACGACAGAAAAAAAACGACTTTTTCTCAAAAGAGAGGACATAGGTTAGGTAGGAATCGAGAAAACTCGGAACGGGAATATATCAAACTTTTTGGCGCCTTTAATAAACACCTGTGACTGCATTCGATCGACGATGTCCAACCGCAGTTCCTCCTTGTTCGCGAGACACTCCTCCACGGGCTCGGGTTCGTCGTCCTGCAAAATATGGTTGAGGAAAAATGTTCCGTCAGTCGTCTCATTTCTATTTCCAACGAGAGAGCAAAGCGATAGAAGAGAGTCCAGACGAAATAGGAATGAGTTTTCTGAAACAACTTACTTCATTTTGAAGAAGAAAGTTTCACATTATCATTCTCATTCTGCACTTTCCTACCCCGAAATGAGATATACGAAACACTTTGGGAACACATATCTCCCTTATTCTTTACAATAGTTATGCTGGCTGATGCTGATGAAAGGACAGTGTTTCGTTACAAAGTACTTATTTTCGAAAAAGTTATTCACCCCAGACTTTACCGAAGATAAGTGTTGTAAGACCCCCCGATGACTCATAACCCGCAAGATGGCAACAACCAGTAGATCATCCACCACAAAGACTGCTGTTCCCACTCCCTCCCCATCCCCCCCTCCGAGTCCCCTCTCACCAAGAGCAAAGTCTCGAAATGCTGACGTTTAAGCGAAAAGAAAACGTGGAGAGAGCGGCTTTAGTAAGAAGAGACAGGGGCGTGAATTACGTTCGGGTGAACTTGCTAAGGGTTTGGAGTGGGCAAGAGGTGCTAAGTAGAAAGAATTGTTTCTGAGTGAAAGGGCTACGAACAAAGTAGAAACCAGTTCAGAGAACATTAATAGATCATCTTCGACAGGATATAACCGGTCATAGGTTCATAAGCAGTCGATCGTGAAGCCTAACCCGGAAAAAGACCCGAAGAGGTTTCCATTCACTAATAAAGTGTAATAAAAACAGCCCAGATCATTTCGAAAACCAAGCGAGAGAGTGCGCAAAAGTGAGAGAATTGGATGTCAAAGGAGCCAGACGGGGCCCGTTTATTCCCCTATTCCCTACCTCGTCGCCGACGTCACTTCCCTCGAATACCGGCAGATCGTCGTCGGTGACCTCATCCGGGAACGGACCCTCCGGCAACCGTTTACTCGCCGCAAGCATCGACGCCAGCTGAAGGCAGAGAGATCAAAGATCAGATGATAAAGATCAAAGATCAATCTAAGGAGGTTACCTGGATCTTTTGCAGAGCAGCCTCGTCCAAAGAGCTGGCAGAGGGCTGCATCTCGTCCGTCGTTCTGAATTTATCGTATTTTGACGTTTATTGGTTCTTAGTGTCAATTTGAGTAAAATTTCGCTTGTCAACGCTATTTTTCTTACAATTTGAAGTAGCATGGATCCCTATAGAATGCTGCCAGTCTCTTCAGAGATTGAGCTGTAGGTGCATACACAGTTGAGAAAAATGCTCCGTCAGTCTATACGTCTATCCTACCTCGCTGTCGTTTCCTCCACGGCAGCAGGCGTGGGGTCCTCGTGTGTCTCGTGTGTCGGCTGCGCTTCTGAATATCCCCCTATTCGTCTTTCCTCGTTATGTATGCCTTCATTAAATCAGATTACTTGCCCTACTGGTTTCTACCGGTTTTTGCTATATTTTGGCGCCCCAAGGGAGACATGTACACATTTTAAAGAAGCCGTACCACGCGTTTCTGACCATATCCGTTCTTTACGTAATTCTATAGATCTAATCATCCTGATCGGGTATCCCGAATCCTATGCAATATCATTCACTCTTCGCGGAGTACCGAAGGTGCAAAGAGCAACGCGCTTTTCACAAAATTCCATATATTAGCTGATTCTCATGAGATACAATTCTGATTCATTGCCAGATCGATTTTTCACGTTGTTCCGATCATTTTAACAAAAAGAACGGTGGGAAAAGATGAGCGGAAAGGCCTAAATTGCATATCAGGGCAGCCCGCGAATTCAAAATGTTACCGTACTCGTGGGCCGGCTCCCTTAATGAGGTTAATGAGTCAAATCCGATTTAGAATTCTAACAATGCACGAGATACCCGTACCCTCGTCGTCACTAGTGGTTGGTTGTGCGGTCGACGTTACCTCCAGGTCGACTACCGTATCCGAAACGTACTCGGTCTGAAGGACAACGATCCATAGGGTCTACAAATCGATTGTTCTTGGTCATCTTTCCATGACAGATATCATTCCCTAATGATCTAGTGTTTAAAACCAAAATATTTTGTACCAATTATTTTCATACAAAGCATTTTTGAATCTAAGAACCGTGACGCGTAGCATGTCACACCTTCTTGTACAGTTCGTGGTGATCAACCACAGCCTTGCTCTTCCCTGGCTCGCCCTCACGCGCACTCGTCTGCTCGTCTGCCTGCTCCCCTGAACTTGCACTAACTTCTGTTCCGTACAGGTTCAAAATAACCCTGATTTTGTCTACAGTAACACACACACACCACACAAACGGACAAAATTTGCAATGATTTGCTAGTAAGAAGTACAGTGAAATAAACCGATCCGTCTGCTTCTTCCGTTCCAAAATGAGTCTACTTCCCTCACTGTTGCACACTCTCTCGCCTTATATTCGGAATAATAATTTTCCGACGGATCTTTTTAGTTCACTATAAATAAGATACAGTACCCGTCTGGGTGGCTACAGTCGTGACATCGTCTTCCGCTGGATAGATGGGCGATACGGGCGGAGGGGGAATGGCCGATTCCACCTCAACGGGATATAAGACCCGTGGAACTAAAAAGTCAGAATGGTATCTTGGCACGATAACAAATGCCAAGAATCCAATCCAGGTGGTCTTATATGCTTGAGGATGAGCAAGCTGTGAAGTTCCAAGATCAAGGAACGCCAGTGTCGATTAGGAGATTTATTGTGGGGGATAAGGCAAGAGAGGCTCATACATGCGTGTGCGTAATGTTCTCATCGATCAGCCGAATCTCAATGGGACCGGAGATCTGCGGTAGCGCCTCGGGAAGTGGGCCTGCAAGGTTCACATTATGGGCTTGGCGATAATGTGCCTCCAGCCTCCCGTAAGCACGCTGCCTACTTCATCTTGACACTCTCATCAAGTGACGGAACGTTCTCGTCATCCATCTTTCATAAACGTCATCCCCTTGCTATCACAGATGTAAAATTGAGAGTATCCCGCCCGGTGCATTATCCTTTACTGTTCTCAAAAACTTTCAAAATATCCCCTTATGAAGATGGCTACTACAAATAGCATTCTACGAGATATGGGTCCCAGTTGGGCATCGTAAGTCGTCTTTTTTTAGCCTTTGCGTGGTAGCATTTAACGGTTGGCCGGAGGCGCTTGCGTATGAGAATCTGTCTCGTATATTTAGAGGGGGGGGGGGGTCCCTCTCCTACGAAGAGGGGGGGAGCAAAACATCGTCGCTTATGGGCATATATGATGGGACCGAGGGGGGGGGGAAAGGTGAGCGAAGGGCCGACTATCGGTTATGGGACACGCGATGGAGATGAGGGCAATAAACAGGGGCATCTCACGAGATCGGCGGTGTAGCCGGAGAGAATAACGAGAAGTGGAAGAACTCGCGAAAGAGGTCTATCCCGGCAAGAAGATAAAAAATCACGGTGTTACAGTATACCTTGCGATGCTTTCTACCAATGAGGGGAATGGCCATAGCATCAGTGGCCTTACTTTCATTTGAAATAACGGATTGAATTCGCATCTGAACCTGGTTGTACAGTAGTCTGCCCCTCCGATGCCTCAGGCATTACGGTAGTCGACGGAGTCTCTGCTAAAGATGAACCCTGTTCATCCTGTTCTGCCGTCTCCATCGAGGCTACCGTATCCTCGACTACCGGTGGCGGAGTCTGAAAGATCAAGAAATCGAGGGCATCTAGTCTTTGTTTATTTTTTAAATCTGCAACATAGGTAGGTAATCACAGAAATGTAAAGATTTTGGAAGATCAGATCCTAAAAAACTGAAGATCTAAAGCATAGAAATCCACAATTGAGCGTCAGCAAGGTTCATGAATATATAGCATACGGACCATCAGAACGCTTTCCGTAGACTCGTGATCAGCTTGCATTGCGGGGGCTGTAGTGGTTGCCAGGTCCTCACCTAAGAAAATATTGTTATTACTTTGTTTGTAATTTTATTCAAAAAAGATAAAATGAATACAATATCTTCCATAAATTTAGATACCTTGCGAGGATTCCTCGCCTCCAAACAGGGGGTTGGCTCGAATGGACAGCAGCAAGCAGACGAGGAGTAGCGTCGGCAGCATACCTAAATCTTATAAAAAATCTTTGAGATATATAATGAGATGAGCAAAAACATGCATCGTATGCACGTAGCGCGACCTTGGTGAACGAGATATGACAGCGAGCTATCCAAATATTCGCCAGCAGGTTCGGGAAATTGGCGCAAAGTATGCAAAAAGGAGAAGAAAGGAAGTCTCTTCTATTATAGATAGGGAGTGAACGCCATTCAGCTGGCCTCATTTCGCCCCGAGGGAATCGTCGTACTAGCTGTGCGCACGTCAGGAGAGACAAAACAACAACGACGAAGAAGAAGAAGAAGAAGAAGATGGACGAACGGATAAAGAGGAAAAGCCAGAATTTCGAAAGAGAGCTCATAAGCAAAACATTCAGAATACGGAGAGTTTGAATGGGACTATAGCTTAAGGACTCGAGCAATATACCAAAATTAAAGCGTAGGAAGCTCAGTGATCGCGTTAACACGTCAATGAGCACAAGTAACCAGAAGGTTCCGGCTGATCCGAGGCCTAAGGGCTCGTGAGAGGGTCCGAGAGAGTTGGGAGGGGAAGATGATTGAGAGAGAATCAGAGAGAAGGGGAGGAGAGGGAGAGGGAGGGAGTGGAGAGTAGAGAGAGAGAAGAGTGAGATGTGCAACAGGCGCCTTGTGGATGGGCACTGGGAAGGAGGGGTGGGGGGGACATGAGGATGTGAGGTGTGAGGGAAGGAGGTAGGGGAGGGAGGAGGGAGTTAGGAGGTAAGAGAGATAGGCAAAGCGAGAACGAAGATACCCGAGCCCGGAACTGACTTGTGAGCGATGCTTTTACCGATTCGAAACGGGAAAACTCCAAAAATAATGAGAGCAGTCGTAAAAAAGAGAATTGCCTTAGATACACAGCCATTGGGTAGTACACAAATGTTTAGCAGCTAATTGTAAGGTTGACAGAGTCAGTGACAGTACGGGAGTTATTTAGCAAACTGGTTATGCCTCTTCATTTTTCACGATTATGCTTCACGATAGAGTCAAAGAGTCACTTTGTGAAACGTACCTAATGGATTTGCTGTATGCGCCAAACGAAGATCAAGAGGACCACTCAAGATCTCTCGGCACCTCGGACTGAGTGAGTTGTCTTGAAGAGGATTCGACCTCTCCCATCTATATCAAGCAACCCCTCCTTTGGAACCCCAACCAATGTTAGTCCTGATAAAGGTGATAAACCAAACCAATGGATTTGCTCGGTTATGTCTTACTATTCCAATGTCATCCCTCAAGATGAAGGCGGGGTGGAGCGTATTCGAACACACGACTCCGTGCCCTTACATAACTGCATAACTGCCTAGATGCGGGGACCTGCATACAGAGCGGGAACCCGTAAAAACAAGTTAGAAAGAGCGCCCGTATTTTTCAATCGTATTTGCAAACCTAGATAGTGATGAGAAGCACGGAAGAATGAAGGGACGAATGCGATAAGTGCGCAAATAGCCGTATTTTTTTCAGACCTCCTGCCTTGAACGGGGGGGGGGGGAATGATCGCAGCACAGTTCGCACACGCGACGTCTCTTCTCCGTACTCATCGTGCTATTCATGCATTCGCAGGAACCCACTCAAGGTCGTTCTCGTGTCGGGAGGCCCGATGGGGCGGTCACGTGAACAGCGTCACATCGCTAGCTTCAACTCCTTTTTCTCGAGCACACATTCATTATCTATCGAGTAAACTATCTGATAAAAAATACTAATGCTATGCGAGGACAAGTAAGACGAAATAACTGCCCATTCCGCATCCAGTGCATTTATAGGAATTGAGGGAACGGGGCTTCACACGATCTTCCGACCAGATGCGCGTGCGTTTCTCGCGTGATTTATGATGAACGACGGAAGGGGGGTGCGACAGATGCAGATCGAATACACATAGCAACAGAAGACTTCGAGGGAAGGATGAGGTAGAAGGGGAACGGATGAAGGGAGAAGGGTGCATGAGAACCGTGTATCCCTCTTCTCCAGACTACGAGACAGTAAATTAGAGAGCGGTAAATTGATTTCACAGAGCGGTATTCCACTAGCCGATTCGGAAACAATGCCCTAGAAACCGTAGGGAGGGGCTCAATTTTAGGTACTTTCGCGGTGCTAGCGCCTGCAAGCGAATTATTCCCCAGCGGGCTGGTGAAATTTCGTTGAGTGTAGGACAGATAAGAGAGGCATGCCTCTCTTATCTGTTGGCCTACTGTATTCATGGAATGACTTTGTTGCCCGAGTCCCCATTATGCGACTACGTACGCAGTCGCTGCTACGCAACCTGAACAGTTCAAATTCAAATCCGGCCTATATTGTGTCGGTGACCCCCTCTAATTAACGAGCTGCTATCCGTGACGTCACAGGAGGCGCGCCAGAGGAGCGCCCTATGCACAATGCACAGTCACGTCCACTTCCACCTCCCCCTCCCCCTTATCAATCTCTCCCCACCGTCTTCTCCCAAAAATATTAGGCCATCCTCAATGATCAATTACTACTTGTGCGAGTTTCGTATTGCTAGCTAAACATTAATTAACCTGTAAATTTCAGCTTCGCGCTTTGCTCGATGGATCACCCCTCTACCCCATCCTCCCATCAACACCACCTTCCCGGTCCCAATCCCGTCCCTAATCCAAATATTCAGCTTCAATTCTCGTCCTTACAGTTCCCCGTCAATCCCAACTTATTCCCATTTTTAAACGCCTTCAGCTTGGGATTGGCTGGTCACCACTATCCCGTAATTCCCCTTGGTCAAGGTTTTCTCCCCGCTTTCTTCGGATATCCTTATCTATGGCCCGGTATGGCACCTACCGTCCCTTCCCCGACCAAACACGAAGTCAAGTCAGCTGACCAGCCGCTGGTTACGGTAAAGGAAGAACCAATCGAAGAGGAGGACGAAGCGAAGGTCGAGGTAGCGCAGGAAAAGGAACGAGAAAAGGAACTTGCCTCCGTCGAGGAAACAACGAACAAAGGTAAGCACGAGAGATTACTGGTCTCTTAGTTTTAATACCCTTTCAGCTTATATAATATTTGCATTTGCTGGCTAAACTCCGTCTCACACCCAGCAAAGATCACCGCCAATCCAAGGGGAGAATTCGCCACTGTGCAGTTGCCATGCAATGGATCAATCAGCCATTCAGGTTCGCTGGCCAATGAACTCGCCCATTCCACGAGTGCGAAATGCCGTCTCGGTCGCCCAACTCTGCGAATACTTCGGTGAGCGCTCGTCATTCTTGGACTATAACATGCTGCATTGCGAGTTCCTCATCTGGCAACTCACATAAAAGGACTTCGAAGACTGGAAACAATGTTCAGGGCGATGTACGGACACTTCACGTACTACAGCAAATATCAGCTGCGCGAGCTGACCAGGAGACTCGGAATCAAGGAGAACGAAAAGAAGGTATATGACAGCCTTCGCGAGAGAATCGAGTAAATTTGGGGCCTGGCGGAAGTAGAAAATTTATGTTCTCCGATTTCTGTGAAAATATAGTTATAAGTACTTTGAGATATGGGCTACAAAACTGATCTTCGATCTTTGACCTACCAAATCTCATATTCCACATATCTGTTGAGATGCGCGCCTACCTGACCAGTCTTCAGTACCGTGACAGGAAGAACGGAACGCTGAAGCCGTGCGCACGTGGAGGAGGAAAGGTGGCCTACGTAAGCAAGCCGAGATTTGAGGAGCAAGCTTTCATGGGAAGCACATTATTGACACAAAAGTTCCGTCAGTTACCTCATTCTTTTTTGTTTTTTTTTTGTTTTTTTTTGCCTGTAGTCTGTTCATACTTCTTTGCTCTCTCGTCGGAAATGGGAATGACGAAGATTTTCGTCATGCACGAAGAAGGGCTTATGAGTTAGATGTAGTGGCCCGTTCTCTTCCGTTGCATATCTCTTATATTCTATGATTAGGCGAACAATTTTGTCTAAATGCGATATTTTGCAGGATTTTCGCAGCGACGATGAAGTCTGAATTCGCGAGAAGCGAGACATTCTCCAATAAATACGATTATATTAATTAGATCTTCCCGGAAATTTTTCACAATCATTATTGTTTCAACCGCTAAATCTGGCAGCGTCACAGGTCCTTCCCTCTCCTCATTCAGATCTCCTCTTCTATCCCCCCCATCTTCTGTGATTTCGCCATTTCATTGTCCCCCGTTATCCGGGAGTAAAATCAATTTTGTGCTATTCCCTACCCCTCTGGAGACTTTCTCTTATAAACAGTACCTGAATAAAATCTGTGCAGTCACGTTGACTCATCACGAAAACAAAAAAAACTTTGATTCATGGATGCAACATGACAAAGGTGTGTGAATATCGAATAAAAGTTTAGAAGATTATGAAACAAACATCCAAGGCAAAACGTAGTTTCGAACTGCACTATAGCAAGAGTGATCAAAGCCTGGGAGGGATTGACAACGAAGCCTTTCATTGCACTATAAGACAAGCAGAGTGACGGGACGCATGAGGGCATGAGGAAGCTCATTTTCGACCGTAAAAAACCCAGTTTTTTGTATTTTTTCATTTTGTGGTCATTTTGTAAGGTTTACGGGAGTCTCTTGAAATGTATATGTGCAAAGTTGTACAAGAAATCCGCCGTAGGTAATAGTTGGTCACTACTGCACTCTCTTCGCTTCGCTTTTGTCAATAGATACGCTGACAGCGAAAAACCGTTGCTACCAACTACACAACAGCGTTGTCAGAGTTCTCCATAACAGTGGATCACTTTTCCTGCTCAAATATTTGAACTCGTTAGTCAGAACTGCAGTAGAGTGGACTCTCTAGCACATCATTATGGCTCGGGGGCCCGGCCAATATCTGCTAAAAATTCGAACGATCCCCTCCAGCCAGACAGTCTGCGTCCGATTTACGATGTGCTACATCGCACTGGAACAAAGCAGAGCGCGGCCACCGGCCCTTCTCCCCCCGCCGCAATACGAATGGGTGGTCTCTTCCGCTTTCTACGTCATATCATCGTTAGTGGCAGGACACTACTCATTCACTCACCTTCTCTGCACTCAGCGGATTGCTATCGTAGACCTCCCAAGTCGGTACTTGCATGGAATTCTGCAGAGTTCAATGATTACAACGCGTCTTACAGTATCTATTTAGAACCGCGACGCGACTCTTCAACAAATGCATTGACCAAAATGACTCGTCTGCACAATTCTATCGAAGCCCCTTTCACTGTTTTGCCTGCCATCTAGAAATTTTTTCGCTTCCTTGCGATTATCCTCCATTGCAGGCAAAGGCAGTACAGTATGCAGTACCCCCAATACCCCACCAATCAGCTCAGCCCCTTCATTCCCTCTCCCAATCCCATCCCGACCCTCGCTTCTTCTCATCCAGCTTTCGCTGCTCTCTTCGAGGATTGCAAGGAGACCGTAAAGCTGTCCCCAGCTTACTACAATAAGGCATACCCGTACCCTCAATACCCCCTCCATCAGTCCCCCCTCCAATGTCCCTTCTGCTCCCTCTGTCCCCACCATTCCATGAGTCATCAGTTCACGGGTCAATTCTGGCCTGCTCCTCCATCGATGGATAGCAGTATACTGGTGGAACAGCCGACATCTAGTCTGGGAAAAACACCTGCTGAAGTGAAGGGCAACGAGAAACCGGCTAGACGAGGTAAACTCTCCAGTGGTTGGCCATTCTAAAGAGACTCAGAATCGCTAGAAAATGGATTTCATTCGGATAAATTGAACGGATCATTTGCCTTTTTATGATCGATTCGTGGCTTGCGAAAAATCTAATTGATATTCACATTTCTAGATATAGAACGATCGTAATTGATTCTTTTCAGAAGCCAAGTCTACAGTGGCTCGGGATATTCCGAGAAAAACTTTGGACAAAAGAGTCGCATGCGTTCTCAGGTAAGCATTTCTCATATTCCACGAATTTTATGAGATTTTTGACCGTTAATAACTTACATACAGTACCGTCCCCTGAGGTAAATATATTTGAATCTATCCGATCTATTCAAAAGATTTGATGGAAAATGAACGGATTCGAAGAAAACTATGTCATAGTTTTTTTTATTTTACTGTTGCTCTCTTTCACTTATGTAGAGCCTTTCATCAAGATGTTTACGCAACTGGAATCTGTCTGACCAAAAATGAACCCATGCTCCTTGATCATCACATGCATTTGTGGGATGCAGGCATTTTCGCACAAAATAGTCATTTCCACACAATCATTCTGGAGACGTGCGATCATCAAATGATAGCTCATATTTTGCGGAGGCTTATACGTATCGTAATACGTATCAAGAGCCGGATTAGCCGTATAACCAGTTTTATTGGTTTTCGTTGAACCGGAAACTCCGTGTGCGGAAATGTTGGCCTCCCGAATTTGTGATGTGATACATAATGAATGCATGAGTTCAACTTCTTTCAGGAAAATGTTCGAATGTGCGAAATACTTCCACTGTTCTCAGATGCGGACCCTGGCAAGAGTGCTCAAGGTGGAAGAGCAAAAGGTTATCCGTTTAGAGTCCTTGTTCTTTGATCTTTGGTCCTCGTCTTTATTTTCACTTCTTCTTAGGTGAGAGTTTGGTTCTCCAATGCCCGTTCACGACGCAACAAGACCCATCGTATCTATGACTCCACTAAGATGCTGACCAACGAACAGTTTGAACGGTACGTGCAGCTATATTGTTGAGGAAAATGTTCCGCCAGTCGTCTCATTCCAACTTCCGACGAGAGCGGTGTGAAGAGAGTGCAGACGAAGTAGGAATGAGATACTGATGGAACATTTTCGCCAACAATATTTATTGTGAATACCATTGCTGCATCGTTATAAGCGAAAACACCCTATCTCGCTCAAGAATTTACTTTGATCTAACGTCATGATTTTCGGCCTCATCCCAGTTATTACCCAGGGAAGGTAGTTTCAACGATATTGATACTGTTGTATTGTTTATTTTGCTATTATATACGTAAACCTTCAAAGATATTCACTTGGCCCAAAAATATGCTTGCAGAGCGCTGCAATTGGCACTGAAGGAAGTAGGACTGAATGATCCAAGTATTCCTGTTTCCCGTACATAACGTCCTCTCACACATTTTGGAATTTTGGCTTCTTGATTCTCTTAGTTTACACATAAATGATAATTCCATTAATACTATAGCGTTACCCTAGACATTTGTTAGTTTGTTTGTTGATACTACTGACAATGAAGGTGTTTTTTCCAGCTGAATTGTGCCCACAGATTTCATTCCTTTAAAAGTTATTTTTTCTCAATTTGCATGAAATCTAACCGCCTCTCCTTTTTATCGCACCCGCGCCTCTTCATTCTTTCACACTTCTCACCGTTTTCTCGATCTCTAAATTTGATAATTTTTTATTTATTTATTTTTTATTTTCAACCCCTGCTCTCATCTTCTTTCCTCCCCTTCATTCGTCCCGCCATTCCTTCTCGTAATGGGTCTCTTCCTCTTATACCTTGCTGCCCTATACGTCATCTCTGCACTCATAACTTATAAGGTACTGCAGCCTTTGTTTTCTACACATTCTTAAAGGATACCACAACCCAGTTTTGGACAACATATTTGGCGACTGTTACGTGATAGAGCGTCTCGCAATGTACAACATTTCTATTTTTTCACCAAAGTGTTCCAGTGAGGTGATATTCGCTGAGAGAGTTGGTAATCTAATTGATGTTTAGATCTTGAGGGGAAGGGATAATCGAGTCCACAGCATTCCGCGCAGTGAGGAATGTGTCTAATAGCGAATTGACCACCATTTTTGAACTATCTCATGAGTGGATAAACTAATCTGCACCAAATTTTCAGAGCTTATTGAGTTCACGGTGGCGAACTTAAGTTTTTAAATTCATGAATATTAGTTCAATGGTTCGCCTACAGGATCGAATGCTAGGCGCGGAAACCGCTATTCGCTATTAGAACACTTGGAATGCTGTGAGTCCAGCGGTAGGGGAGGGCTGCAGGGTTTGAAAACCAAACCTTTTAATTGCATTATGAGACCGAGAGAGTGATCAATAGAACGGAAGATTGAAGAGAGTCAGGCGACAAATACGCTGATCGCGCTTGGTTTTTCAAAAAACCCTAGAGGGCAGGGGAGGCCTCATTTCCATACGCACTTTGAGCGGGCGTTAGGGATGGCTAGCTATCCATGGGGCACATATATCTATGTCCAGGGGCGAAAACGAGCACATCAAGGTGCCAAATAGAGCACATATTTTTCTGTGTGTATTTGCTTTTCACTAATTGCAAGAATCCCTTCAGATGGGCCTTCTCGACCGCTACCTACCCGTGCATGTTCATTCTGTCGTTCCGACGGATACTGTAGACGATAAGCAGAAGGAACAGAGCATTTCGCGAGACGCGAAGCAGACCACGTAAACAACATATCCAACGTTCTCTAAGCGATAAAATATTACATAATTTGGGTGCCTTATTTTGGTGGCTTAATTTCAAACAATGCTTATTGCTATCGCTTCACCTACATATAAGATAGGGTTGGCAATGTGAATGGCAAATGTGAATATTTTCCTCGCTCTCATTCACTTTCGAGATTCATGGAGAACATTCTTCTATGTGAATGTTTCTGGTGCGGTGAAAAATGAATGACCGAAAAGCGAATATTCGCATTTCCAAAATGAAAGCGAATATTCGCAAAAGTGAACCGAATATTCGCTTTCGAGGAGGGGGCAGATTGTTGAGAGAGAAATGCCATGAGGTTGCCATGAAATGCCAAGAGCCATGGTCACACGTAAGGGACCAATTGGATGCCGTAATCAACAGGAATTGCATGTTATTTCAATCAAAAGTTTTAAATTGTTTGTGACACCCGCGGAACCTGTAATATCAATCCTTGTTTCTATGCCTTACGAGATAGTGAATTTTTTTGAGTTCTAGAACTAAACGTGATTCATACGTGGGCAACCTTCCCCGCAATATTTTGAGAAACGAGCCTATCAGTGTACGAAATCAAGCCTACCAATTGAAATTTTGTAGGAAATATAGGCCTACCAAAGTAAGATTCCGAACAAATATGGGCCTACCACCCATACTTCGGGTCGGTGCCCACGTATGATGTGATTAAAAAAATTTCCGCAATACGCACCAGTAAACCAACGCCTACAACAACTTATTGTTAGAAAAAACCTTAAATCAACAATAGAAGATGCATTTGCTAGCTACACTTGCGATTTTTAAAAGTACATAAGATTATAGAAATAAAGAAACCTTGATTGATTTATCTTCCTTTTCCTCATAGAATTAGAAGCCCGACCGTCGTTGGAGAGAGAAGGAACGAAAAGCGAATGTTCGGTTGACTTTCGCGAATATTCGCTTTCATTATGGGCAAACGAATGTTCGTTTTTCCTCCATTCATTTTCCGTCTCCCTCTCTCTCCTTCACATTCTTCACCATTCCTTTCTCCGAGAGCGGGCGAATATTCGGATTCACTTTTCTATTCCCATTGCCAACCCTAATATAAGACGGGTCAAGCTAAAAGCTGCGCGCACGCCCGAGCCTGCCTTTCCGGACAAATCGAGGCAAGACCGGACGGGACTGTTGTCCGGAAATGGGCGAGCGCGCTGCGTTTAGTTTGACTCGTCTTATGTTCACGCAATGGCTAAGGAAGGTTACGAAATATTGCAATTTCATCTTTATTCGGTGGCTTTCGAGTTCAAGCGAAAAGTGAAATATTTTAAATCTTCGTATCCTGTAACAACTTTGAGAAGTTCAAGACCAGTTCTTGTTCGTACACAGATATGCTTGATCTCGGGATGCTGAAAAAATATAAATATATTTTAATAATAAATATTTGAGAACCTTCAAAGTTTATGCTACTTTTCCAGGCTGTGTAGTATTCAACAAAGGTATTGTTCAGCGTAAAAATGACTTACTTCCGGTTCCATCACAACTGCCTGACCCTGCGCAACTTTTTCTCCATTTGGAGTTGTGCAGTCCCCTTCCCATTTGCGAGACTGCAAAGATATACTCAACGTTTAAGTTTGTCCTTTGGCAACTTTTTTGCGATCGTTATGATACAATCAGCCCCCCTACAGAATTTTTGGGGAAAATATTCACTAAGGTCACGCCGTGGAGATATTTCGCTCTGTGTAGTGCAATAAATAGTCTAGTTTAACCGAAAGTGTAAAGGTGTCATTATTATGAGAGTTCCTCTTTTTATCTAAAGTAGAAAGCTTTAGGGAGAATAAAACAAACAATGTCAAATCCGTGCTCTTCCGTAGCACAGGCAGCTACAAGAAGAAAGAGTAGAAATTGTTGAAGCATTCCCGAGCGAGGAATAGACAGAGAGCACTTGCTTCTGATGTCTTCTGATGGTTTGTTCTTCATCCTAATAACGCCATTCGGCTTCCCAAGTGACGGCAATGGGAATTCTGCATTTGTCACCCTTTCGCCTCGAAATTTGCGTCACCTGCAATTTCCTGAACTCACCCGATACCGACCTCGTTGCGAATAGGTACTTTCCAACATGGCTGTGGACATATTTTGAAGGAGCTTCTCAATGAACGCATGCTCATGAGTAGACTACTACCATCTAAAGGTGATAAAGGTGGTGATTGTACTGAAAAAAAACTACCATCTAAATTGCAAGAGCATCTGCTCGATATGGCAGATTGCGGCGGTTCGCTTTCTGACGCTATTTCTCGGTTATGTTTCAGACTTTCGTAAATAAGCCTATGGAGTATGGAAACTGAAACATAACCAAGGAAAAGCGGCGAAAAGCGAACCCTATGGCGGCGTCTTGCACACTTGTACACTCGCTCACTACCTACTGCTACTCTCGGCTTCATCTCGTCATTCTTCCCTCTCCTCTTCTTCGTCTTTGTTTTCATTATCTGCAATCGGATGCCTAGACACTCGCGTGAACGTGCGTTTGTACTACGAGAACTTCGCGCGTTATCGAGCCTTTTTCAGTTGTAGCTCACTTGATCTAGTATTCACTAGTATTTCCTAGAACGTATTTAGTAGTCATAAGAAGTAGCAACTTGTCCATTGTTTTTGTCTCTGCAGAGCAAATAGAGGCCAAAACATTGTGGATGTCCCCTCTGTGGCATGCGCTATGTTTGCTATGGTTCTCCTGTTTGCTCTAAATATAATTACCTCAATTATTGCGCGAACTCCTCTCTTTTCATGCCCCGTGCACTTCTCTTTCATCAAAGCCTTAACTTTTGCTCCCAGTCCGCGTGACCGTATTATTCGTATAATTAGAGATATTGACGAAAAATGTATTTGTGTGAGAGAAAGATAACTATGCTTATAATTGAACTATAGTATTGCTTCTTTACCCAGACATGAACCGATCCTCCCTTCGACTCGGCAACATAGCCTCGGACTTTCCGCTCGTATTCTACAACGCGGCTGGCTTCCCGAGTGGAGTCAACTATTTCGTGTATCGCTTTGCTTTCCCGCACGCTGAGATTACGGTCACCTCAACCGTAAGCGTATTTGGTCAGTCACTCCGATTATATGCATGTGAGGACAGTGTTCTGACAACAGTCAAAATGTTAAGCGAACGAGATGCCGAAAAATAACCCTGACTTCGGTAGGAACTCTCGCACGGAAAATACCGTATCCTAAGCATTTTGGCTCGTTTGCTTAACATTTAGAACACTGTGTGAGGAAAATGTTCCGAATGTTTCCACGTTCCTATCTAATGTTTTGGCACATAGTTTTTTTTCCAAAGCTGATAAAAACACGAAAATGGAAAATTATAGGTACACATGGTTTAGGTGGCTACACCCCAGACGCTCAAGGCGAATACGACGGAATCCTTGGACTGGTGCAGGTAATTTTACTTATAATTTGCGATTTTCCATTTATATAACATATAATTTGTGCTTCAAAGGATGGCGAACTGGATGCGTCTGTAATCGATTCGTCGTTGAGGGAGGCTCGCATTCAGGCATTTTATTACTCACAAGTCATCGACAACAGTGTCGTGAGTCCAGACGTGAATATTATTATCCCAGCAAGGTAGTCTTCAGTAGTATGACTTCCTATCTTCAGTCGGATTGAGTCAGTACACGAGCAAACAGCCAAAGGAAGCGCTCATTCATAGCAGCTACTCCGAAAATTCTAGAAATCTAGGTAGCTGTAGGTAGCAGTACGCGAGGATTGGGTCCGTGACTATTCCATGGCTGGGAAGGTAGCGCTGTGCAACAGGAGAACCTGTACGAGCGGCGTCGTTCCCTCTACTCGGAGGCCATCTCGTTCATTCCCTTCCAAACGGAGATCACGCTCATCATTGTCGTCCTGTTCTGCGCACGAATTATCGTCAACAGAGCCGTGAAGGCTGTGAGAAGAAGAAGAAACAAGAAGAAGAAGAAGAAGTGAGTCCTGGCTATGCGTTACACTGAGCCAAATTTTACTAGCACACGCTACCACCGCCAAGATTTACAAACCACCGCTTAGGCAATAATACCCTAAATGTTTTTGCACTACCTATCTAGCAATGTGGAAAGTTTCTGATCTAAAAAGATTTTTTTTGAATATTCTAGTCACCGCCGTGGTCTCTCCTCGGCCGTTTCTCTTGTCGATAAATTCGCCGTTCTGCTGCTATTCATCATCTACGATGCCGCCTTCGTCGGATACACGAGTACCCCTTCTCCGGAGAAGTCGAAGTGAGAGCGATTGTAGAACCAGCCCCGCCTCCAATCTGTCCAGATTAAGTCGCAATTAATGGTGACCTTTTATGAAAAAAAAACTATATCTAAATACTATGCCCAGAAGAGTTTTAGGACCTGTTGATTAGTAGATGCGATGCAAACATTGATTGTCAGAACTCTTCGTTCCATCCTGGGAATGCTCCGATCGGGAAAGGGGACTCTCGTCACTTCTTTCAAAGAACAGACGAAGGAGGACATGGTTTTTTCTTTGCTTTCTTTGAGAGTAAAGAAAATGAAAAGGGAAATGGCCAGAATTGTAAGGGGAAGAGTAAGTGGCAAAGCGAAGAATGGTAATTGTAAGATTAAAGATGCTCGAGTGGTTTGGAACTGACGTGACAGAGGATGAGAGGAGGCTACGGGCCATTGACGATTTGGAAGAAGCGCAAAACGCGGTTTGCAACCCTTTATCGCCTTCGTTGAACTCAGCAACCATGTAAATTTCAGCTTTAACTCTCGAAATGTGCCTTTTTTCAGGTGTGTGCCGGTAAAAACGTCTTCTATTTCGGTCGCCTGCTCGAAATCGCAGCCAACGATCCGACGCATCGACACAAGGCGCCCTGTCTGTTTAGAGGGTGAGAGATTGTACAAACAGCAAGCTTTAGAATTTCTGTGAGTTGCCTGATTCCTACTTTGTCTGTCCACACTTCGGAAATAGGAAGGAGGCAACTGACGAAACATTTTACATCATAATTCAAGTCACGGTATTCGGTGATAGGCACAAAGGCTTACTTCCACCACCCACCTAGAGCTTCATAGAACTCTGAAAGCATGACATCCTTGTAATTTTAGCATTCCAAAGGTCTCGAACATTGTGAAGTATTTGAGCGCCAACACAGTCGACCAGTCGTGGCTCTCCGCAGAGTCGCCCACTCTCTTCCGGGGAATAGGAAGACCCCGGCAGACGGTGCTGTACATGAGCAGAGCATCGATACGGGCAGGGGAACGAGAGAGAATCGACTGGGTCACTCTCACCTTGTTTCAGAGGGATAAGGTTTGTACAGATGAAGAGACTGATATTATAGGAAAAAAATTGTACTATACTGAGCGAAAATACCGGAGCCCGTTAGGGAATAATTTCCCACCATGCGGTACCAACGTCAAAATACTCTAAAATTTCAGCCTCCCCCTAATTTCACGGCCGTGCCGTGTGCTAGGAATTTTTCGCTCAGTGTAATCTGCAGTTTTTGTTGCTCACAAAGATACTTTTTAGAAAAAAAGTAATAGGTGTTACTTTCTCTCTCTCTCTCTCTCTCGAAAATACCATTGTTCTATCAATTCGATCAATTCAATCATTGTCAGATTGATACTTTCTGGTGGCGAAGGTTCACGAACCGTCCACGAGAGATAGTCGAAAAACCGCCCATTTATATTTTTGAGGTTGGTTTTTTTATTTTGCTTGCAAAGATTTGCTTGTGTGATACTTGTGTGATCTGTGTTTATATCGAATAGGCTATTTTCAGGTGATCAAACTGTCCGGTATCAAAGTTTTCTTATACGTTCTCGTCGGTCTATATCTATTATGCATTATTGCTTTTGCATTAGAACGATCCGTGCCCAAAGAATATGTTGAATCTATTTGGAACCGAATTTCAAGTATGCCGAAAATAAAACAAAAATTCGCTAGTTCAACAGTTGTAAATATGTAACCATTATGTGACGACATAGAGTTTTAGATATTAGTTGTTTTCTAGTAATGTATGTAAGACGTTTGTGCATAGCTTTTTGTCACAGTTCATCAATTATTCTTGCGCCATTTATGGTTCAATGTCATGCTATACGGGATAAAATCAGTTCAGCCAACAAACTTCCGCTATTCCTCCTATGAATTATAGTGGATTAAAACGATCCGTCGGATAATCATTTCGAATGTAAGGCGATGCGAAGGTGAGAAAATTAGACGCAAACGAAAGAAACTAATGGATCGGTTTATTTTACTACACACGCTTTTATTCTCTAAAAAGCAAAGAGCGAGCATCGAATTTCTTGATTATCGTCTACTTCTTCATCGATTCAAGCGCTATGGGAAGATGTTTCCGTTGTTACGCTGGTTGAGAAGAACCTGAGTAAGGGGGTTTTAAAGGAGCAGTCCAAAAGTACGGTAGAATCTTGAATTCGCGGGCTACCCTGATATGCAATAAAAGTTTTTCCACTCGTATTTTCCTGTCGTTCTTTTACTTAAAATTATCGGAACAATGTGAAAAATCGTTTTGTCAATGAATCAGAGCTGTATCTCATCTGAGTAAGCTGATATTTATATCCGATTTTGTCAAAAAATTGCTCTTTGAATTATTACCTTTTTACGGTACAAGTGATTACGGTACGTTCTCCTTTTTCGTACAATTATTCGATCCAATGATTATTTCTTCTTTATCGGAGCTCGATCATTACTCGCGGTGGTTAAATCCGCCACAAAAACTTTTTATTTCACCTTTGGAAATAACAAGAAACATAAAATAATTATTTAAAAAATTCTCGCGAAGACAGTATGTCGACCCTATCCTAAGAAAGGTATACTGCAAGTTGTTCTTCGATTTTTGATCTTTGATCTCCACGCCCTTTTCGCAAGTCCTACAAGCACAGCGGCAATGAGAGCCAGGAAGAATACGAAACTGATGAATGTAATTTTCTTCGCAACTTGATAGATAGCTGAATTATGGCTTTACGGAAAATTCTAAACAAGTTACGTTCTGAACAAATTGAACAGTTCTGAATAAATTAAATTGCTCCTCATCGAATGTCAACTAAGAATCACTTACCTAATAATTGTAAGAATAAGTTTATCTAAGAAAGTGATATTCTGATTTGTACCCGTTATATAGCTGCGGACTAACTTTTGGGGTTGTCACTCAATTTCCCAGGCAACGTATCGCATAGCGTCAACGCTCAAACAGGTGAAACTGAAAGACGAATGTAAACCAGCGGTGAGTGTAGACCATATCAAATGAAGCATGGTTTTTCCTAGAGCTACCACATCGCGTTTCGAAATTTGTAAGAACTCCACATATCTGATATAAATAGATATACATAGTAGATAGGTCAAAATATGCATGCGCTTTTCTTTTGTAAAAATTGCCTTTTTTATTTTGCATTATCAATCGGAGAGGAAGGAGCAATCAATTTAGCCCCCTGCTATGTTTCATTGTTTGTTTCATTCATTACTGGTTTGATCTTCCTTCTTGCATATTACGCTGTACACTCTCAGATGATCCCTCCACTCTCTCCCTCCTTCGAACAAGCGTACGTCACAATTCCCCACGTATTCGGCTGTATTTCCTTCCTCTCCAATGCACTCGCATTCTACCTCATTTACCGAAAATCGCCCGCTTTCACCAAGGAATATCGATACTCGCTTCTACTGGTTCTGGTAGATTCTTGATATCCTTTGCAAGCTGCACATGCGAAAACAAATTGAACGTAATCAATAATGCAGATCCTGCTAAACACAGTAGACAAGACGTGAATAGCGTTGTCTGGCAACTTGTCTGGCAAACACCGACTTACTGCTAAACGCAGTAGAAAACGGATAGATGCTTTTCGTCAATAATAGTATATATTTGCTGTTCCTTTAGAAGTTTGCCATGAGTAGCATATTTTTGAACAAAACGTACTAATATCGAAAGGCTTTTGAGAGTGTCTGTCAAAGCTTCGACATTTACATCATCTTTCTCTTCAATCCCTACCCCCTGTTCCCTGCACCCTGCATATACGGAGAAGGACTACTCTCGATGTTGGAAATACCATGCACTACGCAATTCGTAAGACCATCTTTTAACTAACACAATATTTTTTGGTTGCTAATAGAACACTGCTTCTGAACCTACCCCTAGGGTGCGACTATCGAATACATTTACATTCTCTTCATTCTTCCCCGCTCTCATTGACAAATTTTCACCGCTCTCATTGACAAAATATCATCAGGCGGTTACAATCTTCATTGCGTGATGTCACATTCCTGCATACTGTTTCTGCTTTTTTCTACGCCACCAGGTAGTAGGATTTAACCAGAGAAATTGAATAAACCTAGTAATCGTTTTTAAATCTTTTTGCTAATCCTTTTTTTCTTTTTTTGAAATCTTTTTGCTAGGTTTGGCAAACCGGGTTGTTTTCCAATTTTAGGTTGCACCATGTAAGAAAAAATTGCACCATATATGGAAAAGAATTACGAATGTACATATATATATATATATATATATATATATATATATATATATATATATATATATATATATATATATATATATATATATATATATATATATATATATATATATATATATATATATATATATATATATATATATATATATATATATATATATATATATATATATATATATATATATAAAATATATA
>LS885386.1:1197480-1209602 GCA_900490955.1 Micoletzkya japonica | reverse complement strand
CTTCGCGAGATATCCTAAAAATCGTTTCCCAGCCAAGGCGCAGTCTTACTGCGTTTAGCGCATAGTAACGAGGCAAATGGCATCGAGGTATTCCCGGAACAAATAAATATTTCTCGCTCCAGAAATTTTTTAAAAATATTTTTCAAACGCTATTATCTTTCTTATCGTCTCAGAAACATATTCTAGAAGTATGGCCATGATTGGTTTCACAAAATTTCTCGCTTCCATGTCCCTTTAATTAAACCATAGAAAAGGAAACTTGTAATTAGTTTTTAATGTTTCCATGTTTATGGCACGCTAATAGATTATGCGTGGTTGGTTTCAGTTATTTCGGAAAGGAATGCTTCCCTATGCTCGGAGTCGAGAATGTAGCGTGGAACAAGGTATTTATTGGCCATGGTTTGCAATTGCTGCGAATCAAGTGTAAGCGATGTGTAAAGTGGAACTATTGAGTCCTTGAGATGAATAACTTTGAATTCAATAGATTCACGAAAGACATGTTTTATTGTTCTTATCTAAATAGTTAAAATGTAATTATCAAAACGATTTTATTTAGCGTACCTCCATTGAAAAAAAACCCTTTAGGAATCGATGGTTGTCGTGATGCCGAACTATCACATCTACGGGTTCCAAATCATGAACATGTGTCTGTGGTTGGGCATCACAAACGTTTTCCTTGATAAGTTTGATCCCGTCGTCTTCCTCTCCGCCATCCAGTCTTACAAGGTATAAACATAGTTTTCTAAAGTAATAACCGTATTTTTGCCAACTTTTATGACTGCATGCTTATTATATTTTAAGGAACTATTATAAAGACTAAAAAATTGTATCTATTTTGAGCCCCGTATGCTGCATGCAGTGCCGCCGATGGTGCTCTTCCTTGCGAAGCATCCCATCGTCCAGAAGTTCGATCTCGCTTCCCTTCGGGTACAGCACTCGAGCTGTTTATTGTTTTAGTTATGTATTTACATATTTCATAATGAAATTTTATCAAAAACTATTCCAGGTGGTTCTGACGGGTTCTGCTCCATGTGGAAAGGACTTGAGCGAAGAGTTTCTCGCAGCCTTACCCAGCGTCAAGTTCCTATCACAGGGTAAGTTTAGTTTTTTTTACACCTTTATGCCTTTTCGCACCTTCAGCATAGTATCCAGAATAAGCCATCACAGTAGTTGCTGTGGTTCCAAAATGTTCCTAATTCTCTCATTCTTTCATGATCCCTCGCCTGATATTCGGAATGCTCTACTGGCATTTTATAAATCTCGCTATGAATAAGTTGCACAGGCCGAAATATCCCCACGGCGCGACCTTGGGGAATATTTTCCCCAAAATTTCTGTAGGGGGAGTCCGAATATCAGGGTAATAATATCGACATTTCCCCAGCAGGCTGGCCCTGGGAAAAAATCCCCTGTATTACGCCATGGGCAAATATTCCCTAGCGGGCTAGTGAAATTTCGCTTACTTTAGTTTATGCAAATATTTCAACATTTCAGGTTACGGAATGACCGAGGTTGGGTTGGCCTCGCACCTTCCACTGTACGAGAAACGAGATTCCGAGGGATCGGTCGGAGTTGTCGTGTCTAACTTTGAACAGAAGGTATGCGCGGAAGAACCTCAGAGATACCGACCGTTTTTTCCGAGCATTATTGACCGAAAATTCACTAAGCTGCTGTGTATTAATTCTCCCCAAGGAGAGACGTTCTAAGATAGTACACTCTCACTTATGCTAACTGACTGAATGTAACTTTATCGTATCTTCTATAACAAATGTCTTGCAGACAATAGATCCGGTGAGTGGAGAGACGCTGGGAGTGGGAGAAACGGGCGAGATTTGCGTGAGGGGAGCGACGATGATGAAGGGCTACCTGAACAGACCCGTAGCCACGAACGACACCATCGATGCCGAGGGATGGCTACATACTGGTTAGAGACATAATATACATACTGCCTCACAAATGGTTCTAACAACAATAAAATAAATTGATCAAAAGCGAGAGAACGCTAGAAGACATCAAAAATTGTAACGATATTCTGCGCTTGATATTGAAACTGAGAAAGGAGGTGTTCTTGTTGAGGTGATGTGGGGTATTACGACGAGAACGGTTATACGTACATTGTTGATCGGGTCAAGGAACTCATCAAGGTCAAGGGACTCCAGGTACCGTAACCCCGGCAATCCGTGCGGGACCAGTTGACTGTCCATTTGAAGGTGGCCCCGGCCGAACTGGAGGACATCCTCGTCTCTCATCCACTCATAAAAGATGCCGCGGTCATTGGCATTGAAGATCCCTCCAATCGGGTAAATCACGTAGTGGAATTAACCGTTCCGCCTGTTTCTCTACTTTCGATTGCGGCTAATTGGTGGCTACGAAATGGAAAATCTTGACTTTCTCGGTTTAGCTCGGGGAGTTGGTGAGGGCCTATGTCGAACGGAGTAGCGAAGACATTACAGAACAGCAAATCATCGACTTTGTTGCGGGTGAGAGTAGAGAAGGAATGAATTATAAACGATAATTAAATTTTCCTTTCATTTTGTTCTTTCATACAGAGCATTGGTATGAAAAACGGGTATGGATTTATCTTTTCCATTTCACCAACTCTGAAAAAATAAAGTAAATAAAGACAAACTTGAATATTGTTTCCCGAAAACGAATTTGGTCTTTACAGAGAAAGTTTCCGACCATAAGAAGATCACCGGAGGGGTGAAGTTCATGAAAGCCATTCCCAAGTAAGAGTTTATTTTGGGGGATTTTAACTTTTATTTGATTCGTGAGGATTAAGTATTTGGTATAATTTAAGGTCTGCCTCCGGGAAGATTCTGCGTCGAACCTTGAGGGAAGAGGCAGTGAAGGAAGCGAATCAGTAGATACTGTAGCTATAACGGACATTGAAGGCCGATCTGAGTACCCACAACTTTCTTGCCCGTCTTAGGTACCTCTTTCCCATAATATCTGTATAAAGTCTCAATCTCAGAGCATTACAACCGAGAGATAGCGCCCGGAGAGAATGGCCATTATTTTATTATTTATGAAAAGTCAATAATCTCGTTTCCAGTTCGTCTGCACTCTCTTCATAATGCTTCACTATAGATACGCCACGATGTTCTAAATGTTAAGCGAACGAGCCAAAATGCTTAGGATACGGTGTTTTCCGTGCGAGAGTGCGAGAGAATCAGGGTTATTTTTCGGCATCCCGTTCGCTTAACATTTCGACTGTTGTCAGGACACTGTGACGCGATCAGTGAAAACTGTAGTTTTTTTCTGTTTTTTTCTCTTATAGGATAAGGTATCAGAATAGTCTTCATCGTGTTCGAAGATCTCGAAGTCTAATTTGGTACCATTTCGGGCACCTACCAATCCCTCATTAAAGGGCCGCTCCAGGCAATATCTACCATATGCATTTTTTGACATCATTCGATAGCCCTCGATGTCCTGAATCTCATCCTCTCGCCTTTTTAATTGAAACTTCGCCGTTACTGAGAAAAAGCTGTGCAAAGATTTCTCTCGCTGTCTGCGTCTCTTCATTCCTCTCTTGTTTCTCGCAATCAATCAACCGCTTTTAATTGGTTATCTCTTGGAATGAATGAGATGGATGGAGGGACCCTTTAATGTCCGTATCAAGTCTCTCACCCTCCCAATCGACCCTTCGTTCCCTATCTTCTATCTATCTCTCGCTCTTGTTTCATTTTCCGCGTGATACGCTTTCTCTTTCATCTCCTCTCAATGAGATATTGCTCGCTATGATTAAGATACCGTGGTCTATATTTAAATATGAAACTGATGAACTAAATAATAATTATGTTATTATTCCCTTTCTTTGTGTACCTATGCCCATTCTTCAATAGCGAATCATAATCTCCTCCCCAGATGGCCATCCAGAAATCGCCCATCCCCTCGGTTCCAGTATGCAACGAATCAGTGGGAGCGAAGGTTCTCCGATCCGTCTGGGAGTACGGAAAGCAGACCCCGCAGAGGCCAGCTTTGGTGAGTGAGTTCCAGTTTATTACCTTTCCCGCGACCATGGTCGACGAAAAAAAAGTTCCGTCAGTCCTCGCATTCCTATTTCTGACGAGAGAGCTATATGAAGGGAGCGCAGAGAAAGTAGGAAATAGTTTACTGACGGAACCTTTTTGTGTCAGTAACAGCTTTGATTAGGGGTCCAGGGAGGGAGGTCGCTGTATTCTTATCTTATCGGGCGAAAACAGCCATACACGCGTCTTCATCTCTTTGATCGCAACATATCACACTTACACACATACTCTCTCTCTCTACACCAAATTACAAACGCGACAAATGATCCATAGTCATTTCTAACAAGTCAATGAGAAGCCGCTGAAAAGAAAAATGTTCACGAAGTTGGAATACGCGTTTAGTGACGGAACGTTTTCATCAATAAAAGAAGCTTTGCAGATTTCAGCCAGGGACCCGAACGTATTCGTGACCTTCCACGAATTCTACACAAAAGTCGGTCTTTTCTCTTCCTTTCAATGGCGTTTTGTCCATGATGTTTTCACAATTGTTCCGTCAAACGCATTTCCACATTGTCCACATTATCTTCGTACTGCTTTCGTTCCCTCGCAGTACATAGATAGGAATGAGAAGACTGACGGACCATTTTCCTGAGCCACTTGCCAGCCAAGTTGTCAAACCCTATCTACATCCCTGCCAGGTCCACTCCATTCGTGCTTTCCTGCTGTCCCGTCGCTTTCGCAATGGCCAGGTGGCGGCTCTCGTGCTTCCCAATTCCATCGAGTAAGCGCAGGTTCAGATTGATGTATATATCTGAGTGTTAATAGCCATCATTCAACCTTAAATATAGATATACCAAAAAATTCGAAGCATTAAGATGGGTCATCTTCAACATAGGAGTATGGGCAGCCGGCGGCGCCATATCGGGTGCGAGCGCCCTCTTTACGGACTGTACGTTATCTACTTCGCCTTGCCTTCGACTCATTGTCTTACTTAGCCAATCGATCGACGATCTGATTCGCTCTTTGATCTTTGATCTTTGATCTTTCAAGTTGAGCTCGAGCGCCAGTTCCGAGATTCGCAGTGTACGGTAGTGCTGACGAACGAGGAGAATCTCGACAAGGTGTTGCATGCGTCGAAGAGCTGCGAGAGGGTCAACGTGAGCCTATTCTAGCCTCTTATTATTGACCAAAATGCTCCGTCGGAAAACTCATTCCTACTTCGTCTGGACTCTCTTGAGGAATGAGACGGGTGACGGAACATTTCCCCCCCCAACCACGTACGGGCTGGGGAGTTTATTGTGATTTCCATCTTCTTCTAAGTAAAAGTAATTGTTGCAGACCGTAATCTGTGTTCGTGCCCACAGTCACAGACGCCTTCCCGGAAGCGTTGTCGATTGGGACGACGCAGTCGCCTTCAGACCCTCGTTTGAGGTTGATAGAGGTGAACTTTGATATCGCTTACATGCAAAAATCCATGAAGGTGAAATGATAAATGTACTGAATGGCATTTGCATGTACACTGAGAGAAAATTCCCTAGCACATCGAGAAATTACCTTCGCGGGCTTGGCTGTCACTCCCGAAAATCGTAGGGGGGCGGGAAGCTTAGGGAATTTTCACGTTGATGCCATATGGTGGTTAATTATTCTCTAGCGGGCTAGGGTCTTCTCGCTCAGTGTGTAATAATCGTGTGCGTGTCATATATAGTAGAGAAAAGCGGAACGTATAATTCGAAAATACGGTCTGGTAAAAGTTACTGGCCTCAGCGAGAAGTGGAATTCATGCGTCATCTTCGGAACGATTTATTTTCGATTTTACTGCTATCGATTTATTTTCCTACAGCTTCTTTTATGTTTTCTTTTTCAGTTCTGCTCGTTACTGAGATTATGATCTTGGATCTAAAAACCGAGCTGTGATCAGACAAAATAATGCATCAAATGTGGTCTATTTCGTTCATGAGTGTGATATTGTGAAGAAATACTCAAATTGAGAAAAAAAAAACAAGAAATGACACGAAATTACAACAAGAGACCGCTATGACCGCTTCAACAGTTTCGCGAAATTCCCAGGAAGAATATATCGTTCCGCGCATCAACACTTCCTTGTTTTATCTAGAGGACCTGGCATCGGGGGATCCCTGGACCGATTATATCTTCGTTTTTTCTCTACTATACCGTGCAGCTAGACAGATGCCTCTTGCAGTGGACCCTAGTCAGGTAGCTGCCCTACCGTACTCCTCGGGCACCACGGGTTCTCCCAAGGGAGTCATGCTGAGCCACGTCAACTTCGGCACCATGATGAACGTCAGCATATCGTGAGATAACTGAAAGTACTCTTGAACTCAACCATCGCATTCAGACACCTCGAACACCAGGTTATGCGAAAGCTCGACACGAACTTTGACTGGCGCAAGGTATGATTAAGAAAAGTGTTTCGTCAATCTTCTCATTCCTGCTTCTGAAGAGACAGCGGAGAGGTGAAAAGAGTCCTGACAAAGTAGGAATGAGCTTAGTGACGGAAATTTTGATCTCCATGTTTCTTTGAGCTAACGAAAAAGATTGATTCCAGGAGACAGTAATCCTCAACCTTCCATTCTACCACATCTTCGGATTCGGTACTCTTATAGAGTGCCTGTTGACAGGAATGACCGGTATCATCTTGGACAAATTCGAGCCCATTCTCTACCTCAAGGCCATCGAGCGATATCGGGTATTTCAAATAGAAAGATCAAAGATCAAATATCAAAGACCAATGATCAAGGATCATCAATTCAGCCTTATTCAGCCTCGCATGCTGTTTATCGTCCCTCCAATAGTCATTTTCCTTGCGAAGAGTCCGGAGGTTGACAAGTACGATCTAACGTCGCTTACGGTAATTGATCGTGAAACAATTATTGGAGTTCGAAACCTTGTTGAAAATCAATTTTTTTTCAATTTTTTTTAATTTTAGTTTGTTATGTCCGGCGCCGCTCCAGCGGGAAAAGATTTGTCTGAAGAATTCATCGCTAGACATAAATATGTCAAACTATTCAGTCAAGGTATAGTTATTGCTTTTATTTTGCAACATTTTCCTTCACAACAGCCAAATACTCGAATTATTTGAGATAGAGTTAAGGATAGAGAAAGAGATTTTATGAAAAGCCAAACGTTGGCAGGGTCTCATCTCATGAAAACCCAAGTTTCGCAGGGTATGGCATGACGGAGTGTGGCATGGCTTCGCACTTTCCCACAGCAGACCAGAAGGAAGCTTATCTTGGTGTCGGAGTGATACTCAGTAACTTCGAGCAGAAGGTTGTCGATGTGTCCACGGGAAAGGAGCTGGCATTCGGGGAGAAGGGAGAGGTACTACTCTTCTTGAACGGGTATAAAATGTACAAGGATGACGATTGAAATGATCAGTAGACGAAAAAATTGCAAAGGTTTGCGTGCGCGGTCCGACGATAATGCGTGGGTATCTGAACCGACCGGAGGCAACTGCGGAAACGATCAGGGATGGATGGCTGCATACAGGTTAGAGAGATAGATAAAATGGGAGCGAAGTTACCCCAGCAGGTGAACTTTATTATACCGATTGCATTAGGTAAAGTTCAAAGGATGGGGTAATTTCGCTCAGTCTAGGTTTCTTCACTTTATCCCCTTATTGTGTGTTATGTTTCACACTAGTATAGATAGATATTTTGGGCAGTGTGAGTCGCAAAACGTCCGAAAGATAACGTTACCAGATAACCAGCCATTTGGGTGAAGATTAGAGCTCTCCCGATGACAGGTGACAAGTCATCTAAAGTGCATTTCTGTCTGTGGTCTCTTCATCGCCCTGTAGTTTCGTTTTTGCACTTTGACGACGCGGTCATCGGGAGCTCTAGAACTGAAGATTAGTCTTGGCAAAGTCGGAAGAGATTTGCATTTCTATTCTGGTGAAGGATCGCAGAGATAAAGGGAATGGAAAGGATGCATTCTCTCCCGATTTCGCCAACGCTATGGAGAATAGGGACAGGAAGATAGTAGTTAATAGTAAAGATAGAGGAGAATCAGAAAGCGCAATAAGGTGACATTGGCTACATCGCTCCCGACGGCAGAACTTTCATCGTCGATCGTCTCAAGGAGCTCATCAAGGTCAAGGGATTCCAGGTACCGTAATCAAGCCAATCGCTTCGAGACCCGCAAACGAAGCATTCAATTCGGCACTTTTGACGGCTATGCTTCACTGATATAACTAGCCACGACGCAGTATGAATTAATCGTAGAACATAATCAGCAAAAAGACCCAAATGCAATGTTTTACTCTCCGACATTCGTAGGTTCCGCCCGCGGAACTCGAAGACCTTCTTCTCTCACATCCCCTCATCAAAGATGTGGCTGTCATCGGAATTCCCGATACTAACGTGGGTTTCTCCATTTCAGGATTTATCCAGACTTTGGTAAGGAATCCAAAATTTGCATAAATGCAGAAAGGCGAGCTGGTTCGGGCGTACGTTGTCAAAAGAAGCGACGCACTGACGGAAGAAGACGTCATCAAATTCGTCGCCCGTATGCTCCGCTTTTCAAACGTTCTGTATCCAGAAAAAAAGCATAACCTGCTAAATGCACTTTTAGAGTATGAAACGAATTCTTTCGGACTTGCTTTCTATCGGAGTTTTATATTATTTATTTTCTGTGTATGTCTTCCAGTTTCATTCTTTGCAGATAAGGTCTCGTCGTACAAACGCATCACTGGAGGTGTTCGATTCGTCAAGGAGATTCCCAAGTATATCCATTTAAAAAAAACTCCCTTTATAGTAGAGAAAAATGGAAGATATAATCGTTCCGGTAGTAGTGCCGATTCCGGTACATTTCAAACTGATCTTATCAAATTCTAATGTGTACTATGCGAAGCGCTAGGAAATACTGATCTCAAAGAGCCATCCATTTTTCTGATATCTTGTATCGGATCGGAATGGTTTCGTTTCAAAAAAAAAGTTGAAAAAATTGCTAAACACCGTAGCAGCGGAATCACGAATTATACGTTCCGATTTTCCAGACTATATCTGATAGTGTCTCATAAGCGCTTCACTTGTTTTTTTAATATAAAATTTAAATTTAAAACAGTAGCATTTCAGGTCTGCCGCTGGCAAGATTCTGCGTCGATTTCTGCGAGAAGAAGCTGCCAAGGAGGCGAAGGCAACGAAATCGAAGATCTAGGAGCGAAATTTCACGCTGTCGCTGCTATTCCAGTGATAAATGCTTGAAAAAGTCGTAAACCACACGTTTTCGTCGCAATGTCGTTTTCTCACGAGTGCTCGTTGTTCTCAGCGTACATAGATAGTTGTTCACTCCCTAGATAGCAACCTTCGCCCCTTCCCCCCGACCCTTATCACTCGTTCCCCTGGCGTAGTCTGTAGTATGTCCCTTCCCACCCAATCAACCCTCTTACATTCCCTTACCCGACCATTCTCTTTCCCTATTACATCGCACAACACATGGCTGACCTTTCCCTGTGTTGACTCGGTCAAAGAACGTCGTTATTACTTGTTTAGATCTCTGCTCAAATCTCAATTCAGATGGTCATTCAAAAGTCTCCGTTCCCTCCAGTTCCTGTGTGCCAGGAAACTCTCGGTGAGAGAGTTCTGAGAACGGTGTGGAACCACGGGAAGGCTAATCCCGAGAGACCCGCACTGGTGGGTTACAGACTTTTAGTGTGTGCTGTTGATATCTTGATCCATTACGCCGTTATTTCCCTGACGACCAACGACAGATTTTTATAAAGTAAAAAAAAAGTAAGATTCGCCTTGAGAATGCGCAACAGGTAGGTAGTGCTGCAAGCATTCGCGATATTCAGATCTCTGCAAAGGACCCGAATGTCTACGTCACCTTCCACGAATTCTACACGAAGGTATGCAGGAGTAACTAATCTCTTGTTGTTTATCTATCTATGTTTCTAATCGTCCCAACTTGTCTCTACTTTCCCTTCCTCTTCCAGGCCCACTCAGTCCAATCCTTTCTCCGCTCTCGTCGTTTCCGCCCGGGACAAGTGGCGGTTCTCGTTCTGGCCAATTCTATCGAGTACCGTACCCTTCTCCCCATTCCCAGGCTACCGTAATCCTTGCAGATGGGCCATTTTCCACACGGGAACCTGGGCGGCGGGAGGGGCGATCTCGGGGGCGAGTGCTCTCTTCACCGACTGTGGGTTATTCGGGAAGCCATCAATTCATCAAATCCGTCATTTCATCAACATTGATCTGCAATTAGCGTTTGTGAAGCTACACCGATTTGATGTAATCGTGGTCTCCCGGGTCTTCGTGTAGTTTGGAGCGCGTACCTGGAACTCTACTTAGACTACACTTTTGCGCCACTCGCTCCCATGCAAAACATCAAGAGCATTTAGACGAAATGTTAAAACATCTATCTATTCCTCAGTTTTCGTACACAATATTGCTCTTATTGGAAAGCGATTTCAGATGAACTGGAACGACAGTTCCTCGATTCGCAGTGCTCTGTAGTTCTGACGGACGATGAACACCTGGAGAAGGTCGTGCATGCTGCGAAGAATTGTGATAAGATCAAGGTGAGCAGGGTAGCAGAGTATCTATAATATAATCCATACCGATTACCTATTTTCGAGGGATACACCCTGTTTATGTATGTAGGACTTGAAGCGTAAGCTTGAAAAAGTAACCCAATTTGAAATGGTTTGGAATAGCGTTCTCTAGATAAGAGCTTTTATAGACGCTAAAACTCATTCCTACTTCTGCAGTGTGACTCTGCACTGTCTTCATGCCGCTTTTCTCTTTTGTTGGAAATAAGAATGAGACAACTGACGAGTAGAGGATACGAATCGTGTACTTCACTCAGCGAAATTTCACTAGCCCGCTAGGGAATAATTCCCTAGCACACGCTACCAACGCGAAAATTCCCTAAAAATTGAGCCCCCCTACGGTTTTTAGTGAATTATTCCCTAGCCGGCTAGTAAATTTTCGCGGTGGTAGCGTGTGTTAGTGAAATTTCGTTCTGTGTTTTCGACGATATGTTTCGTTGTTTTGGTTATGAGCGGTCCAGAAGCGTCGTGGTTATGAATGATGCGTGAAACATAAGCATGAAAAGTATACGATTCGTATCCTCTACTGAAGAAACCTTTTCCTCTACCATGATCATAATGGGAGATAAAATGTCATCTACGGATCCTAGATTCGAACAATTTGCAGACAATAATCTGCATTCACGACCACAAAGGCTCGCACAAGACGCTGCCAGACAACGTAATAAGCTGGGACGATGTGGTAACGTTCAGGCCGACTTACGATATTCCCAAGGGTAGGATATATTTTCTTCTGAACTTTGACTCCGCAAATTTCCGATATTATAAGATTAATCAGGAGATGTGAAATTATCGACATTTTATAGGTGATCCCAGTAAGATGGCCATTCTTCCTTATTCCTCGGGCACCACGGGGTCCCCGAAGGGAGTCATGCTGTCCCATACCAACTTCGGCACCATGATGGACATCACCATTGCGTTCGTACTTTACATTTCTTCACTAGCCATATCAACCTCATTAAGAACTAGTATCTAACTAATCATTACTGTGAATTCGCTTCTTGCAATGCCACGTCTACCTAGAGATGAGCAAACTCTATTTACTTTATGTTCATCTACTTTATGTTCAAGAAGGAGACTTCTTTCCAAACAGAACTTTGTTTTCAGCCACTTCGAACGGGAAATCATGCCGAAGCTAAGAGATTGCGGAAGCTTCAACTGGCATAATGTAGGTTACCTTCTATCTTGGAAACGTTGTGTTTCTGTAGTTTATATAGAGTAAACGACCTTTGAGTGAATTATGGGCCACCGAAATAAATCTTCCGAATAGGATCACAGTGTTCTAACAACAGTGAAAGTTTAGTGAACGAAATGCCCAAAAATAGCCCTGATTTCGGTAGGAACTCTCGCACGGAAAACACCGTACCCTAAACATTTTGGCTCGTTCGCTTAAAGGAGCCCGGACACGAGATTAGGATCGGTTGGGGGTAGCATTGATCGTATAGAGCATGTCCTTCTCCATACGATCAAGTGCATCATTTGTCGATATACGCTTCCATCGGCCCTACAGCCCGAGAGGAAAGGCTAACCCTGATATTCAAGAGGCGGGAATTCAAACTTGGCATAAATCAAATGAGCAAAAAATC
>LS885386.1:1184467-1196115 GCA_900490955.1 Micoletzkya japonica | reverse complement strand
AATTTCATTCAGTCAAGATATATAAAAGCCGTTTTAACCGGTTTAGAGTTGTCTAATCATCACCAAACTTGATACACAAGTAGATCTTGTCCTGAGAATTCCAAAAATTCCAACCAGAACTCTGTACGACCTTTTCCAGCCGAGATATGGCCTTGTTTCAAGTGTTTCAAACACGGCCCACAATTTACTAGCTTGACGGCATCACTGTACTGCAAACAAATAAATTAAATCGTCTAATAACCATTTTGTCATAATAAGCATCAGCGAAGCGGAACGAGTATCAGACCAGACCAGAACAACGACGAACAACCCACGTCCTTGATACTTGGAGCTCGTTTGACATAACTACTTCGAGGTTTAGAGTATTTCAATCAAAACTAACTTACATTTCGTCAAAAATAAAATTGAATTTAAAAAAATCATCAAAAACGATATTAAGAGGGCGAGAACACAGCATTGGCCTGGCACAACAAGTTTGCAATGTGTAAAACGTCGGTTAACTAAATACTTAAGCCCTAAGTCACAAAACAAAAACAAATATATCAGAAATCACGAAGAAAAAGAAGAGATCCGAAAATAATCACTCTGGTCCGAAAATCTTGCTCTTTTGGCAAAGTGCCAGCTAGCCCTGAATATCAGACAATTGCGGGAATTCAAATCTCCGGTCCGGGCTCCTTTAACATTTAGAGCACAGTGAGGAATGAGTAAACGATATTTGATCGACAGGAGCACATGATTCTGATGCTTCCCTTCTATCACATCTTCGGGTTCGGAACGATGCTCCAGTCCCTACTAACGGGATCGACAGGAATCGTCATGGACAAGTTCGATCCAGTCATCTTCCTCAAGTCTGTCGAGAGATATAAGGTGAGAATTATTGACGAAAAAGCTCCGTCAGTGAACTCATTCCTACTCTGTATGTACTCTCTTCATGCCGCTTCGCTCTTTCATCGGAAATAGGAACAACACGACTGACGGAGCATTTCTCTCAACCATAATACAATATCAAATGCTCAACTATGACTGTCGTATCAGCCTCGATTCGTCTTTCTCGTTCCGCCCATTATCATCTTCCTCGCGAAACATCCCATCGTCAAGGAGTTTGATGTTTCCTCGATGGAGGTATGCTTCTTTTTATGACATTCTATGGCTCTGCCGGATAGTAAGGATGGCGAATGAGTCGTGAGACGACCAACCAAAAGTGAAAAGAATGAGTGCGAGAGGACGCGAGTGAGACAAAAATCAAATTTTAGCTCACGGCGGGCGGACGTGAGATAAACATAAGCCAGTGCGAGAGGAACTGAGGATGAAGAATGATGGGAGAGTGAGCTTGACGAGTAATCTAGCATGCTCTCCACCTCTCTTTCTCTTCATTCTTCTCTGCTCTCTCGCTGAGATTGATCGCATTATGGCAAAATCGACGCTTAAACAAATCTCACGTCCGCCCCCCCCCCCCCGTGAGATTCCTCACTCAGTGCGGGTGAGTCGCGAGATTTCTCCCCGTCCACACTCACGGCGCCGTGACTCATTCGCCAGCCGTAGACTGTGCATCCTTTGCTTTGTCATTACTTCTTTGCGTTGCAGTTCGTAATCTCGGGCGCAGCACCGGCTGGCAAGGACATTTGTGAAGAGTTTCTCGCGAGACATAAGAATGTCCGGTTCCTCACGCAAGGTACCAATACACAATGGTGTACTCGTACCGTAACCCCGCAGGATACGGTATGACCGAGTGTGGAATGGCCTCTCACTTGCCCTCATTGGATGGAAAAGAATCGTATGTCGGAGTGGGCAAAATCGCGTCAAACTTCGAACAGAAGATAGTGGACGTCAAGACGGGGAAGGAGTTGGGATTCGAGGAACACGGAGAGGTTAGTATAAAAGGGTTTGGAAAAATATTGATGAATATGAAACTTTCATTAACTGCTTCGCCGTGCAAACATTAAAGGGACATGGAAGCGAGAAATTTTGTGAAACCAAACATGGCCATACTTCTAGAATATGTTTCTGAGACGATAAGAAAAATAATAGCGTTTGAAAAATATTTTTAAAAAATTTCTGCGGTGATAGATATTTATTTGTTCCGGGAATACGTCGATGCCGTTTACCTTGTTCCTATGCGCTAAACGCCGTAAGACTGCGCCTTGGCTGGGAAACGATTTTTAGGATATCTCGCGACGTAGACATTTTTGTGCACTCTGGCTTTGGTTTTTATATTATTTAGGCGATAAACTTGTATATGAAAGCCAATCTTTTTTGGCTTCCATGTCCCTTTAATTGGCACAAGAAGAACAAATAAATTAGGGCAGCTGAATGTTAAAAAAAATAAAGTAAACACCCGTAATCAGATATGCGTGCGCAGTCCTACAGTAATGATGGGATATCTGAACAGACCTGACGCTACGAAGGAAACGATACGAAATGGATGGCTGCATACAGGTATAACTAGGGAAATCCGTTGATAGATAACTACAAAATTTGAAATAGAGAATTAGCAATCTCTATTTCAAATTTTGTACACTCAGCGAAATTTCACCACCATACAGCACCTTGTGAATCATTCACCACACAAATTTCACCAGCCCGCTGGTGAATGGAGCACAATTCACCAGCGGGCTGGTGAAATTTGTGTGGTGAATGATTCACAAGGTGCTGTATGGTGGTGAAATTTCGCTGAGTGTAGTTATCTATCAAAAAAAACTCAAGGAACCAAAGAAACTGGTGGACCGATCACTCTGCTATAATATTGATTTGAGCTTTAGAGCAAGCATGTGATGTGAATGGAAACACTATTTAAAACTTCTTTTGTATTTCGGATTTTGTTTTGCTATTTTTGGCCATTTCCCAAAAATGATTGGAAGTTTTTCTCAGTGCAAATGAATGAGTAAAATTACAGGTGATATCGGGTATCTCTCACGGGACGGTCGAACGTTTATTGTTGATCGTCTCAAGGAACTCATCAAAGTCAAGGGACTCCAGGTACCGTAATCCACGCATTCGCTTCAAAACCTTTCGTTCGTTTGTAGGTACCTCCTGCCGAACTAGAAGACCTTCTACTGTCGCATCCCCACATACACGATGCAGCAGTTATTGGCATTCCCGATAAGAACGTTCGTAGATATGTTCTTTACTCACAATATTCAACATTTGAATATTAGCAAGACGTTATGATGAATTGGTATTAATATAGGGGATTAAAAAGATCCGTCGGAGGATCATTCCGAATATAAGGCGAGAGAGTGTGCAAAAGTAAGAGAATTAGACTCATTTCGGAACGGAAGAAACTGACGGATCGGTTTATTCCACTATGATATAACTTTTTTCTTTGGTTCCAAAATGTGTCAAATTCTTTCACTTTTGCACATTCTCTCGCCTAATATTCGAATGATCTTCCAACGCATCTTTTTATTCCGCAATAATTATTCAGAGAGGAGAGTTAGTTAGAGCATACATCGTTCGTGCCAATGATACCCTGACAGAAGATGACGTCGTCAAGTTTGTAGCGCGTAAGTTGTTTATGTGGAAAATAGGGATGGATGCAGACTATTCTTCACAAAATGACTTCCGCACAATCTTACTGCAGACGTTTGCTCAACATATGATAGCCCATAACGATCTTTTATTATTACTTTTCAATTATAAAAACACCCTTTCTTTCAGATAAGGTTTCGGCCTATAAGCATATTACTGGAGGAGTTCGATTCATCAAGGAGATTCCCAAGTATGGAACATTTAAATAACCAAAATAAGATTTTATTTAGCACATTAGACTATAAAAATATTTTTATTAGAGGTATGCATTTGTTACAAATTCAGATCCGCCGCGGGAAAGATTCTACGTCGATTTTTGCGAGACGATGCGGCAGCTGAAGCAAAGGGACAGAAATCGAAGTTGTAGATTGCGTGGTAGAGATGATACTTGTAGTGCTGACGAAATAAACATAGAAATCCGTTCAAAGCAATGCACGGCAGCTATTGAGCACAAACACTTTATATATTAATTTATAAGAAGACAACGCCATGCCTTTTGTTTGTTTTTAACCTCTAATGATTTATGAAAAAGTATCAAAGCGATTCGGCAAATATTAAAATGCTTCCACAAGGATTACGAAATATTAAGTTGAAATGCGTTTGCCGAACGCAACATTTGAATTTTAAAACACAATTTTCTAGAACTTTCGAAAGCTGAAAACATAAGGATTCAAAATTTGGGCTCTCCATTTCATCTCTCCTCTGAGTGCCCCACGTTTATTCAATCGCGAAAAAGAGGATTGTAAAACGGGAAAACTGGAAACTTGCATAAAATACGATAAGATAGGATAGGTATTTACAACATGTAGTTTTTCATATGTTTGAACATCGTTCGTGTTGTGCGGCACACCAAAGAGTATTTGGAACTGTAGGAATTTTTAAGTTAGAGGAGCATTTTTTCATTTTTGCAATGCTTCAAAAAGACTAATTGTAAATGGATGAATATATCTACATAATTCAGTTATGATTGTATACCTACAACAGAACAACCAGAAACCACAGATCTCTAGCAAGTTCTGCCTGATGTGAGAATGAGAATCATCTCTTATGCAGTTTCGGCTGAGTATTATTTCTGGTTTTCAATGCTCCCAATATAACGGGTTCTTGTTTGAGAGTGGTGCGATTACGGGTTTACGTGATGATAAATGTAAAAAGCCAGACTGCAAGACACTAAATCTTCAAATATAATAAATAAGCGGACGTAAATCTTAAAATATAATAAATAAGCGGACCTAGAAAAATGGAACGTATAATTCGTGACTCCGCTGCTACGGTGTTTAGCGATTTTTTACTATACCATTCCAATCCAGGAGCATGAATCGCTTTTTGAGATTAACATAGTACACATTAGAACTTGATAGCATACATTTGAAGGGCACCGGAATCGGCGCTACAAACGGGACAATTATATCTTCCCTTTTTCTCTACTATAATTACTCTTCATATTTATATTGATGGGAACTACACATCTACATCGCATGATGTCTCTTTCCTCGTCAATCTGTGAATTTCCGATGTGCCATTTCGTTTTCGTCTCGTTATGTGCCATCTCGTTAAAAGGCTCGTTATCTTTTTCCATTATCGGTGGTTTCCTATCACAAGATCGTAGTTAAACGTGAAAAAAACACAAAATGTCAAATGGCAAAAGAGCTCGTTTGAACAACGCGAAAAAGTCTACGCGCATAAAATACTTGTAGAACTTTAGTATAGGGCTAACTAACTCTTCACAGAACAAACAAATGGTTAGTCTTTCTGAGATCAGGAACAGTACTTGAAATCCTCTAATCATAGCTTGGAAGAAGATAAACTTTCGTCTAGTGTTTTCTTTCTCACCGAAATGCAATCTCCAACATTTCTGCTGTAATATCTATTTCTAGTTGAGTATGTTATTGAAAGATTGGGGAGGGAAGATAGGGGCGACCTTTAATGATCATACGGAGTACGTAGCATAGAATAAACAGTGGGACATTTTCGAAAACGAGATTTTTTTATTCCTGATCGGAAGAAGTGAATATTCATGTTAAAGGGACATGGAAGCGGAAAATTTTTTGAAACCGAATATGGTAATTATTGTAGATTATGTTTCTTAGACTATAATAAAGATAATAGCGTTTGAAAAATATTTTTTAAAAATTTCTGGAGCGAGAAATAATTATTTGTTCCGGGAATACCTCGAAGCCATTTGCCTCTTTACTATGCGCTAAACGCAGTAAGATTGCGCCTTGGCTGGGAAACGATTTTTAGGATATCTCGCGAAGCAGACATTTTTGTGCACTCTGGTTTTGATTTTTATATTATTCAGGCGATAACCTTTCATATGAAAGCCAATCTTTTTTGGCTTCCATGTCCCTTTAAGATCATTCTTTGAGCCTTGTTAAGATCATTCTTTGATATTAACTTCAAATATTTGAAAATCTCCTATATTATGTGATTTTCTCTTCTATTTATGTTTTATAGTTACAGTCTGGATTCTCGGATTTTTGAGCTTGGATTCTTGAGCTTGATCAAAGGCATCAACGAACACATTATCGAAATGTATTTGCACTTCTATTTATAGCTTTGTTCTTCTATATGAACTACAAGTAGGTATTTGAAAATATCCAAACAAACAACATGACTAACCACCCGGGTACTATCAAACTTCCTCTTGCGTCACTGTCACAAAATACACGGATCGCTTTTCTCGATGGAGCAATTTGATCGCGAAAACGAGTTGTTCTAAGCAAGTGACAAAGACAGCGAGAGATAGTGACACTCCTCTTTCTCTCTTTCCTTCTCGCTCGTATTAGAGACTGGGCGTCAAAGCCAAAAGTTCTTCTCTTTTGTCATCCTTTGATCCCACACCAATATAGGTGGATGATCACGCAAAGACCGTCTATTAGCGATGGACCAATTATATACAATTAATTTCAAGTTGATGTTTTGAAAGGAATGGAGAATATTCATGGATTTCTTGGGCATCGAAGATGCTTGGGCTACATAAATCTAAATATATTCACTTATATTCACTACTTAGTGGATATAGAGCAGAGTTGGGCCCAGGAACGGATATAACGACGGTATTATAATAATCATCTAAATTAATGATTTTTCCTCGATGAAGCAAATTGAACTGGCTATCACGCCACAATGCAGTTTCATGCAGTTATATTGTTTGTTTCGTCAGATCTTTCGTAGAATTGACAGATTGCGACCAGAGATGACACATCTCCATCTCCCCACGTGGGTCAAGACAACCTGCACGACATTATTCGGGGCGGAGAATCGAGAACGGAAAGGGTGCGAAAGGAAGGCGAAGAAGAAGAAGAAGAATAAGAAGAAGAAGATGAGGAGATGGGAGCCATTTAAAGAACGGACGGGAACGGAGAATATTCACGAACGAGTGCTTCCGTGCGTAGGACGCGCCATTTCGACTCATCGTTCTTGAGGCACGTCTGCTTTTAAATACCTTGACATATGAAGAGCTAGGCTGATTAGGAGACGACCAATAACTGTTTCGGAGCTACTATGAGATAATATATGTGTTCAAGCACTCCAGGTTTTCGCGTGATAGTTAGATACATTGTAGGCTGCCGACTCCTCCGAAACAGTAAACAGCCCAAATATAAATAGATTCTCGCCGTCGTGCCATCTCTTCGTTCTCCCGTCCACCATAAGATATGACAGTGCTGAACGAGGGGTACGTTACTAAGTCATTTCACTATAGGTGCTAGCGACTAGCGAGTTTCTCAATCTGTGCTCTTTCCCCCACCCTTTCCCTCGTTACTCCCCTCTATCTCTACCCTCCCCCCACTCCCTCCGCTGTCTTTCCGATCTCTCCAAATGCATGCTCATCACAGGTTCGTTCACTACGGTCTCATCGCCGGTGTTGCTTACGTAGTAGTTCGGTGGTCCGTCCTCTACCTACAGAGGAGAAAGGTACGACTATATTCTAGTTTGATCTTTGATCTTTCATCTCTTATCTACTCATTTCGTTCGCACTAAGTCTGTTCTGATCCCGGTGCACTTTGCGGGAGCGAGATTGTCCTTTGCTCCGTGTGCTTTGTCTAGGAACATAAAGTTACGCGATCCAATCTTCGATTCTTTCCTCGAGTGAAGATAGGTAGATTGCATACATCAAAAAGTGTCTACCCATCAATTTCAATGTCTGTGGGTGACTGGAGACACTTATTGGACCTTTCGATGCATCACGTTTAGGCCCTCATGATATTTCACCATAACCCATTGACAGCCGAATATTGCAGCGAGAGCAGCACTTGGATGGCCTGATCGCAGAGGGCAGGCGAAGGCGAGAGGAGAGCTTGGAATGGGCGAGGAAGACGACGGAGGGAATGACGGAGAAGCAGAGGGAAAGGATCACTCACCTCAGCTTCCCTCAGCTCAAACGTATCTGTTGCTGCTTTTCTACTTTGTTACTAGTCAATTCTCTAACGGGGTTGTTGGAGATAAATATACAGCGTTTTGCGATTTCTTGCGGCATAATAGATACAAACGAAAAGAAGATGATATATATCAAGTTCTAGGCATTCTTGGGGATGGGGTTGCGGTGAGTGGTAGAGTTCGACAAACAACTGTTTCACAGTGTTCTGACAACATGAAAATGTTAACGCGAACGAGATGCCGAAAAATACCCCTGATTTCGGCAGAAACCTCGCACGGAAGACATCGTATTTATCCTAAACATTTTGGCTCGTTCGCTTAACATTTAGAAAACTGTGGTTTTGGATGCCCTATATCTCTCTTTGCCCTCATTGTTCTCTCGCTAGTTGTGATTGCATTATGACCGTCGTTAGTCGCGCACTTGTGTGGTCGAGTGCCTTGTTCAGTCCACAACTCCGCACTTTTCCCGCGACATGAGCGCGCGCGATAATGCTATTTCGCAAGCTGCGCGCACTAAAGGGCGGCGCAGCCTGCGAAATGGCATTATCACGCGCGCATGTCGCGGGAAAAGTGCGGAGAATGCGAGCCTCGTCCACCCCTTGCAGATGCCCTCCACTCGCGGGAAGTGAGTGCGGAGACCGTCCTCCTCGCGTACATCAACGCAGCCATCGTCGCCCACGAGCGAACCAACTGCATCATCGGCTTCCTCAGAGTACGCGACCTCTCAATCCACCATTAAATCAGATTGGTCACCTCCTCACAATTAATTTACATACAATTAGCGTTGATGAAGCGAGCGATGTGATGAAGTGGTGGTTTCCCATCCTTGCGGGTCTATCACCATCGGTTCCTCTAGGAATCACTCCACGAGGCCCGAGAACTGGACAAGAAAGCCCGCGATCCGCTGTACACGATGCCGTCGCTGTTCGGCATTCCACTCAGCGTCAAGGAGATGCCCGGGGTGGGCTGCTTGCGAGCTCACTGTCATTGTAGAACTAATATGGACGACAAAAATCTTCAGAAAACTGCTCTAGCGATGAAAACTAATATAGAAAGCAATGACATCAGCGGTCGGAACCCTTTCCTCAGAGCATGCTATTGCAGGTGAAAGGCTGGTCGTGGATAACCATGGGGTGCGCGGGTCGCCTCGACGGTCCTCCCCAACCCGATGACCCGTATTTCGTCAAGGCTGCCAGAGACAATGGCAAGTGCTCCAGAGTGACTCCATACACAGAGTTTTCCAGGAGCGATTCCCTTCGTGATCACCAACATGCCAATCACGCTGATGACGTGGACCACGATCAATCCTACTTACGGTAAGACATGGCACTTTCCGTTTAGGATTCTATCACTAAGATGACTTTGCGACGGAGAGTCGACCATACTTACGGTGGAATGATTACGCAGGCATCACGAACTCTCCGTTTCGCAAGGACCGAACGAGTGGCGGGTCGTCGGGAGGCGAAGGGGCGCTGGTGGGAGCGGGCGGCTCCATCCTGGGCATAGGAAGCGACCTGGTCGGCTCCATCAGAATACCCGCTGCCTTCTGTGGATGTGCCGGATTCAAGGTACTTTGGCTCCTTATTGTCCATGTTACGAAGAGATATTGTACAGGTTACAATGATTACGCTTCCTTGATCCGTTGATTTTCGTTTCACTGCTCCCTGCTTCAGCGCGCAAAAACTAAAGAGGAAGTCTCACCATTTGCACTTCCTGGACTGATCACCATTGGAACAGGCAGTGGTTTGAGATTGGCTCTCGATGATAGATTGCATAACTTTCCTCTTGATAAGCGTCTTTCTTCCGCTGAACTCTCCATCTATCCAAGAGAACTATCATAACGGTCCTCGAAGATTGAGAGGTTATTGTGCATTTGTTCTACGCATTAGCATCGCATATGTACGAGGGAAATGCTTCGTCTGTATTTATGACATACATGAAGAGAGTGCCGACAGAGTAGTACGGTGTAACGATGGACAACGATGAACAACGATGGACAGAGTACCGATGAACTGGTCCATCAACCAACGATATCTTCATCCCTTCTCAGCCCACAGCAGTCCGCCAGCCGCAACTGCACTACGGGGAGACGCTTCCAGGTCGTCCGTTCGTGTGGCCCACCGATGGTCCCCTCGCACGGAGTATCGACGTGTGCGCCGAACTACTCAGGTAGATACGGTAGAGGAAAGGGTTCCGTCAGTCGGCGCGGTCCTTTTTTGAACGAGAAGACCAAGCAGTATGAAGGGAGTCCAGCAGAAGTACAACAGCGTTTACTGACGGAACTTTCAAGCTTCATTCCGCTCCCCTCAACACCCACGTCCCCTTTCGCCGCTGCGCGTGGTTGCTGATCTTTCCATTGTCCAGTACACGATTGACCATTCGATCTCGCTCTCTCGCGTAAACTCTCTAACAAACGAAGGAGGAAATGTTTACGTGCGTTGTGAACTGTACACGAAGAAGTTGTCACGAGAGACCACCGCCTAGAGAACACAATGCATGGATGAAATACATAGGCAAAGTGTTCTCCCTATGGATGGCGGAGAAAGTGCAGCTACTTATTATAGGGTAGCCTGGCACGATGGAAGAGCGAACAAGACGGATGTTCTGTGTCCGGCCGTCGACTTTCGAGAGGATCTCTTCCAGCCGGGAAGAAAGTACAAAATAGGTAAGCTTGCGGAAGGGCAGTTACTCACGATTTCTGAGTTTCGGCTACTTCACGAGTACGGAATACTTCACCGCTCTGCCGGGAATGGAACGAGCAGTGCTCAAGGCTAAGAAGTTCCTGGAGAAGCAGGGTAAGAAGCTGAAAGATCGTATCCAGAACTAAGTAAACTCCTTAGTTCTTCACAATGTTATAAATGCTGAGCGAATGAGCCAAGCTATTTGCACGCAAATATGTTTCCGTGTGAGAGTTCCTACCTAAATCAGGGCTCTTTTCGATATCTGCCGCACGTTTAATGTGGGGAAAATCTGACCTCAGATAATGTCAAGATAATCTCGAGATTATTTTTTATTTCGAGCTTATTTTCTCAACTTTGGGTGCATATTCATACAATTTTATGATCGGAATCGCCCCAGAATATTCTCCGGCCCTGATTACCATATAGAGGCGGCAAGAACAACGAAATTTCATCAAGATCGACTAGAAAATGGTAGCTCATCATTATCTCGACGAGATAATGAGGAGTTACCTCACCTCAGCCGCACGTTTAATGTGGGAAATTATCTCGAGATTATTTGCCCATTTCAAGACGGAGCTCGTTATTATGTGATAAGAAAAGCGAAAAGCTGCAAATAATCTCGACCTATTTTTGAGTATCACCACCAGCAAACCTTTTGCTGCCATGGGGATTAGAACCCGCCCCGCGACTTCCGAGCAGCAGTCGGCTACTTTACCCCTATACTACTTTACCCCTATACTACTTTACCCCTATACTATCGCTCGCCCTGCGCCTTCCTTACCCATCACCCCATCTACTCCAATGAGATTAATTCGGAGCTCGCCAATTTCGGCGAGAGAGTACGCGTTTTTTGAGAGAGCGCACAGTGATTCGACCCAGACAACAAGGGGGAAAGGCAGGCACACCACGCAAATATTTTGCCTGCCCCGGGGATCCGAACCCGGGGCCATCCTCGCGCGAGGCAAACGTGATATCCACTAGACCACGCGGTCCATCTGTCTCTAACGCTCAGAGTGCGCTAGTGAGGCAACGAATGGAGGATGAAGCTTGTTGACGTAT
>LS885386.1:1156577-1180131 GCA_900490955.1 Micoletzkya japonica | reverse complement strand
AAGCTGTACACATTAATATGTTCATACACGACCCTTCTATCATTTAAAAGCATCAAACAGCGGAACAAATCCCAAAATCACGCAAAAACCGAAAAAATGAGGATGCTCAGCAAAATCGCCGCAAGTCGGTGCGGCACACCACGGCGACGTTCTCTAAACCTCACCACTTCCGCACTCGCCTTGGTGTCGAATCACTGTGGAGCGCAACTGAGCAGTAAATCTCTGTTCTCTTTTGCTCTCTACATTTTGCATACTCTCTCGTCGCTCTCTAGCTCCCAATTAATCTCGAGGTAATTGCGAGACTCACTCTCCACTGATCTACCGGTCGACCGCAAAAGGGAGGACGGGGTAAATTAGAATAAGTTTCGCGGGCCCCGCTCACTGGAGCAGATGGGGTGATGGGTAAGGAACGAGCAGGGTAGTATAGTGGACTAAAAAGATCCGTCGGAAAATCATTCCGAATATAAGGCGAGAGAGTGTGTAAAAGTGAGAGAATTAGACTCATTTTGGAACGAAAGAAACTGACGGATCGGTTTATTCCACCATATATGGCCTCGATATATAGAGGTAAAGGAGATGACTGGTGCTCGGGCAGCCGCGGGTTCTAATACCCATAGCTGCAAAAGGTTTGCTGGTAGTGATACCCAAAAAATAGGTCGAGATAATTTGCAGCTTATCTTGTTACGTAATGGCGAGCTCCATCTCGAAATGAGCAAATAATCTCGAGATAATTTCCCACATTAAACGTGCGGCTGGTTTGCTTAACATTTACACTGCTGCGTTGTGTCCTCTCGAATTACCCATTCTGCGGAACTGAGTTGTGGTTCTGCGTGGGACCGCCCTTCATCTTGGGTGTGGTTTCAGGTCACACACTCGTTCCCTTCAAACCTCCCTACATGGACAAAGTGACGGAACTCATTCAAGCCTTGATCTCTTTCGATGGACTCCAGGGATTGTCGCGCATGCTTCAAGATGTAATAAGCATCGGTGACGCAGGAAACATTCTATTTCCAGGATAAGACCCCTCCGGAAATGAAGAAGTTCGCAGAGCTTCTGAGAATGCCACTGTGGAAGCGGGTGAGATTACCGAGTCGGATTATAGTGTTATGAACATAGAATCCTCACGAGAGTTCTGTTCATGACTTTTTTCACTATGATCATAAGAACGGATTCGTTCGTTACATGACTAGACGAGATAACTCAAAAAAATAAAATTCAGCGACTACTCGCATATCTAGAGGATTTTCGAGGAGATAAGAGATTGGCATCGTTCTATCGATCGACTCCATCGACTGCGCTAGGTTAGTAAAAAAAATAAAGAAAGCTAACAATAAGTTCAATGTGCAGATTTGCAAATGTCACTTCTTCTTGTGTACTGGATAATTTTCATCAAATTTCAGAAGTGCAGGACCGAATCGCCGAATTCTACTCATACCGTCGATTGTTCACTGATGCAATGCAAGAACAGGGCATCGATGCTCTGCTGGGATGTGCTACCGTAAGTACCACGAATATTGACTGTTACCGTGTTCACTTTCATAGTAGTTTGCATAATTCATGATATAAAATTTTTTTTTTACTTACTAAATTAATTTGCAGCCGAGTCCCGCCCTCAAGCACACTACTCCACTGGATTTTGCATTGACCGGTCTCACGATCAGCGCGATGTATAATATTCTGGATTATCCAGCGGGAGTAGTAATGGTAGTCTTTCAGAGAAATCAGCCTGATAGAAATGAGTTCACGATTTTTCAATAGTTCCATATTTTGAATGAAATATAGAAATAGATCGACTGATTTAAGGTGACCGAATGGCATGATTACGATGATCGTGAGATTAAAAATTACCAATCAAAAGACAACTTTGAGAGAGTGATCAAGGAAGAAACTCAGGTTTGTTTATCGTTATCTTTATCTTTACCATTATACCTTACGGTGTGCGGCAGGGGGGGGGGGTGAAGAAGGATATCACAGGGGTAGGAGTGGGGACAAAAAGCTTCACTTGAAAATCTTCACTATGGGGTAGGGCAGCCGCGACAGAAAGGGGAGAGACGAAGAAAAGAGACGTTGGCCAACATACCGCCCTCACTTGCCAAGGTGAAAAGAGGGATTCTTCATCTGAGTTCTTGATGGAATATGGCGGGGACGGGGATGAAAGACGAGAGAGGAAGGAGAGCCGACCGTCCGCCGCGAGAACAGAGAGAGGAATGGAAGCATAAAAAATAGTCAAGAAGAGTTCTTTGATGCGAGGGGAAATTCGCCAAATAATTCCCCACACTTCCACCAAAACTTTCCAAAAACACCCCCAAAATGGAACAATTCCCAACCTAGCTGGGGTATTATTCATGTTGAGGAAAATCCCCAGAAATTTCTTTCATTGTAAGAAAATTATATATCTGAATGTATTTTTTTCCTCAGGGTCTTATCGGATTTCCGATTGCTGTGCAGGTCGCAGCACCCACTTACAGGTAGATACGGAAGCTATTTATTTTTTTTCTTTCGTTTACATTGCCACCTATAATTTGTTTTACAGAGGCTAACGTAAGATTTATAATGTAGATAAAATTTGTGAAAAAAGATCACGTTTTTGTGAGAAAATGTTAGGCGAATTGGCTTAAAAAAATCAAAATTATCAGAGACGAAGTTGCCCTCCGTATATTACGCGATCTGGAGGAAGCAATTGGAGACGACATGAATTGAACGAAGATGCGAACCAGAATGGTTATTCCCTTATTGCTTTGAATATCGTCCACCGCTTACGCTTGTGCAATACATTGGCTCGGGATACGTAGTGAGATAAACTCATAAACATGATACTGCTCGACCGTATGCCCCTAAAAAATAATTAAACATTCTCATAACCTTCTGATCTGCCTGCAAGCATGCCTGGGATAGTGATACATTTGCATTTGTTCTTGACCAAGAGCGGTGATGTATAAAGGACGAGAAGGACAGTGGATGCCGAAACGGGTACTGTCACCGGAAATTGTGCCGAAAGTGGTCGTTTCAATTCTGAAGAAAGAGTTTCGAACGGAAATCTACTGTAACCAGAAAGATAATTCTCAATTGTCTTCATTTTCGTTTCCTCATATTTCTTTATGCGGTATACGGAATCTATCTATCTTACTTTACAGGGAGGGGTTGAAAAGCAAGCGCTATTTGTGCATTTATCATCTAACTCTCTTCGTTCTTTCATGTTAACATATTAATCATGGCCTGATAATGAGGGTTTTCACTAGGGATGGCCAAAGTGAGGGTTTTCACTAGGGATGGCCAAAGTGAGGGTTTTCACTAGGGATGGCCATCCGGATGGCAGATGTGGAGGAAAAATAAATACCTATCCTCACTTTCGTAAAATGAAAGAATGGGAGGGAAGTGGAGGGAAGAATGATTTGCCTATTTCCACCCTCGGAGGGAGCTAAATTTTACATCAACTAATTCGTAAAAGAGGGAGAATACGATAATTTTTTGTCATCATTTGCTGCAAAGCAGTCACGTTTTCCTGTTGATCAAGTTAACTCGTCCGCATTTCCTTGAATGGATACAAACAATTACAGCTTTTTCAATCTCACAGTGCACCATAATCGAGTTTATCGTTCGCTTCTGCCCTGATCTGTTGGAGAAATGAACTTGTTGATCGCATAACTTGGATTGCTATAAATATGCAAAATTTAACTTCCCTCCATGGGTGGAGGGAACTAAGATCATTAATCATTCACTCCTCACATGGAGTGAGCACGACAGGTGGAGGGAACGTCTCATTCTCATTCCCTCCCGCACCCCTCTTCCCTCCACTTCTGCCATCCCTAGCTTTCACACAAAAAGAAAGGGAACAAAATATGTATGAACCTGAGGATGAGACAGAGGTTGAGGCAGAACCCTGAGACGAATGCAAGTCTACGAATGAATGAGGGGGTTAGGGTCGTGGTGAACAGAGTTGGTAAAATCGAACTATTTGTCGAGTCGAAGATTTGACGGATTACCGTGCATCGGTCCGAGTCTATCGTTTGATCCCAAACATTTGATCTCGAGCGGCGAATGCCGAATGATTTGAGAAAAGGCCAAATGCTTGACGAATTTACCGAACCGGGCTGTTGCTGGTTAGGGAGTTCTTCTGCTAAGCCAAAGAGCCTTATGAGTGCGTGAGTTTCGCGGGGAAAAAGGATGCTGTGAAAGGCTGTTCTATCGAGTGCTTCCCATGATCGGAATCGCACTGTGCCATTCCTTTCCCGTATTCACACATCATAAAGGGTCGGGGACACGCATCTTTTTATGGTTCGCGGTGTATTATATCGAAGGAATGGGAGATAAATATATATCAGTGGGGAATGGTTCGTTCGTCCTAATGCCATCGCAACTGTAGGATAGAGTAAGAGACGGGCAAAAAAGGGAAGAATGTCTTGTCAGGTGCCCGAAGAGGATGTATCACTTTCGTGTGATAGATGTTGCCTTTTGCAGGTCCGTCTCTAGCGTCGCATGATATGCTCCTCCCACTGTTATTTCAGATAGACTATAAGAAGGAAAGAAAGAAATAGTCGCATGATCGTGACGAAAATCGCCACGTAAACTTCGACTTTACGAGTTATTCTGTTTAGCAGTTTTTCGCAACGTGAAGCGGTGCATCTCTGAATGCTAGAGATCGAGAGGAAATAAAGGAGGACAATTCGGTATCGTAGTCATACTAATGGAGACTAATTTGCAGAGGGCAGGGAAGAGAAACCAATCGAATCCATCAGGATGCCGTCAGGAAATTGAATAGATTGTTTTTCGGTTCCGGATGGAGCTCCTTTGAAGGGTCCCTCCAACCATCTCATTCATTTCAAGAGACAACCAATTAACGAGCGGTTAATTGATTTCGAGAAACAAGAGTGAAGAGGAATGAAGAGATGCAGGCAGCGAGAGAAATCTTAGAACATCAATGGCAAAATTTCAGGTGGAAAGGAGAAACTATGAGGTTCAGGACACTGAAAGCTATCCAATGCTGTCAAAAATGTATATCATATACAGTATATGGTAGATATTGAGGGGAGGGGCCCTTTAACATTTTTGACATCACATGCTTGCACATCATATATATTCGCAACTGTAACTCTTATTACATTTTCCTTTATTGCTACACCTGTGATGTGATTCGATCTCCTGAAATATTTATATAAATCGAAGGGATAACAAGATAAAAGATAAGCGGTAGCGGTAACCGAGTATACGCACTCTTGGTAGACAGTGCATCTCCAAAAGAAGGGAGCTGATTTAGCACAGCCCATGTTGCGTCTGCGTTGCAGTGCTAACAACTGGACAACTTGTAGCCTCTTTACGGTGCGTGCGGAACGTGCGGAGTATAATTTATTTTTTTCATTACAAGAATGAGTATTATTGGGCGAAAACGAACGTTGGGAAATCTTTGCAGCGCACTCCTCTAAATACAGTGAACTCTCTTGGCAAAATGCCAGCTTACACTTCACCACAAATATCATGCACTTCGGGAATAAATTCCCAGCCCGCTAGGGAATAATTCCCCCAAAAAGCTGAAATTTCCCCAGCCGGCTGGTGAATTATTCCCGAAGTGCAAATCGTGGGGAAATATTCCCCACAAATTTCTCTGAGTGTAGACTAATGACCGGCTCCGGCTGAAGTTTACGGTCGTTAGCGGAAAGAACTGTGCAGCTCTCTCAACGTTTGAAGACGGACTTACAATAAGCCGGGACACAATTAGCCGGGCGAGGGGAACAGAGAAGGCATTCTTCCTCTCTATTCCCCTCGCGTACGGTTCGCTCCATCGTTCGTCTCTCAACCAAGAGTCATCCCACGCAATTTCAACCAAGGATCAGAAAGAAGAATCCTCCCCTCTGAAGACTTGGCGTACGAGGGGAGTACGCGCCGATCGAGGATCAAGAGGCAACTCAAGATTCATCGTCACCTCGGACTGAGTGAGTATTTGAAGAAGATTTGAAGTCTCTGACAGCTCATATCTATATCAAAGCCCCCTCCTTTGGACCCAAATCCACTGATAGTCCAGATAAAGGTGTAAAACTGGATAGTGGGCACCTCCAACCAAAGTTAATACTGCCTAAAATGTTTGTTGAAGAAATGAATACACTTGTGACAAACTATTTGAATCTTATAATATCTGTCTAATTGAAATTATAAAATGAATTATTCCGATGCATAGCGGAGAATCTGCATATTTAGCATTTTGTGAAGAAGATATAATCTATATATCTATATAATCGGAACATACTTATCAAAGGCGCAAATCTTCTGGTGCAGACTCCGCATCAAAATGATTATCTATCTTTCTCTCGTTCCACAGCATTCCGCCCGGTGAAAAATGTCTCTAATAGCGAAATGATCATTATTTTTGTATTTTCTCTATCAAGAGTAGATAAACCAATCAACACCAATTTTTTTTTGAAATTTTTGAATTCATAGTGGCGAGCTTAAGTTTTTAAATTCATAATTTTTCGTTTACTTGTTCGCCTACAGGATCGGATCCTATGCGCCAAAATCGCCAATGTTAATATCAGGTAATGACGCAGTACAGTTCATAAGTAGGTATAAGAGAGCTTACTAAAAGCTCAATTTTTATGTATAGAGGAAAGAAAGGAGGCGAGGAAGTTCCTAAATACAAGCGGAGAAAGATCAAATACGTTATCGGGTAGTTTGTTCCAAGTGAAGAGATTACGAAAGCAGAAAGTTGTCTTGAAATGGGAACTAGGAGCAAGGGGAACGATTAGTTTGAAACGGTGGCCTATAGTGGTTGAAGTGGCACAGTGTTCTGACAACAGTGAAAATGTTAAGCGAACGAGATGCCGAAAAGTGACCCTGACTTCGGTAGGAACTTCCGCACGGAAAATACCGTATCCTTAACATTTTGGCTCGTTCGCTTAACATTTAGAACATTGTGGTGGGGGGAGAAGGTGAAAATATACACGAAATGAGAACGTCGACTAAGCCCAAATGAATCTTATACAACATCATGAAATCAATCGTATTCCGTCTAACACATAATTGTTCAATCGGAATAGGTTTCTAAGAGTGGACGCACATATGAGATGTAAAGTCTACAGAGAATGGCGGGGTTAGTAGTTTTAAAAATACGAAGGATATACATACAACGTTTACGAGCCTTGTTACAGATCATATCAATGTGTGAGTCAAAACAGAGAGTATTAGAATAAGTGAGGCCTAGGTCTTTGAAGGAGGTGACATTGGGGAGGGGAGTACCAGAGAGAGTAAGGGTGAAGGGGGGATGGGAACGACCAACGAGCATACATGCTGACTTGGAAGAGGAGATGGAGAGGCCACGAGAAGAGTAGAATGAAGAGACGGTCGACTGCTTGTTGCAACATCTGAGGATTGTCCAGAGTGTACAGCTTGTAGGGGGGAGAGAACAACGTTGACTGAGGGAGGCAGGCAACGAGGAAGACCGTCCACGTACAATATGAAAAGGAGCGGGCCCACTACGGACCCTTGTGGGACGCCCGATTGGACCCAGTATACTCTTGAATCAGTACACCCCACCCTTACACATTGCGTCCTATCAATAAGGAATGACCCGAACCATCTAAGGAGAGACCCCTTAATGCCAAAAGAAGAGAGTACAGAGAGGAGAAGATCATGTGGAATAGTATCAAAGGCACGTGAAAGATCGAGAAAGCAGACAGTAGCAAAGGAGTTATCATTGATAAAGTTATTTAGATGAGACGGAAACTGTAAGAGGGCTGTGGTACAGGAACGTTTAGGGCGAAAGCCGTGTTGGGAGGGATGAAGTAAGTTGTTAGTGTTAAGGTAGCGATAGAGAACAGAGGACACTAACCGCTCAAACACTTTACTAGTAGAACACGTGAGAGAAATAGGACGAAAATTAGAGGGCTCAACCTTACTACCCTTACGTAAGGGTAATTACCCTTATAAATAGGCTTGACAATCGCATGCTTCCAAATAAGGGGACATGAACCGTATGTAAGGAAACGATTAAAGGGACATGGAAGCCAAAAAAGATTGGCTTTCATATGAAAGTTTATCACCTAAATAATATAAAAACCAAAACCGGAGTGCACAAAAATGTCTACTTCGCGAGATATCCTAAAAATCGTTTCCCAGCCAAGGCGCAGTCTTACGGCGTTTAGCGCATAGGAACAAGGTAAACGGCATCGACGTATTCCCGGAACAAATAAATATCTCTCGCTGTAGAAATTTTTTAAAAATATTTTTCAAACGCTATTATCTTTATTATCGTCTCAGAAACATATTCCAGAAGTATGGTCATGTTCGGTTTCACAAAATTTCTCGCTTCCATGTCCCTTTAAAGAGAACGCACAGGGGAAGTGATATGGAGTCAGCACAACCCTTGAGAAAGGCATAGGGAATATGATCAGGTGAGGTGGAATTGCGAAAGGGAAGTCTACTGCATAAACGATGCACCTGTGACAATGATATATCCACGAAATCTAATGAACAATTTACAGGCGATTGGGAAATAGTGGGAGGAGAGGAGGTATTAAAATTAGCAGAAAAGGTACTAGCTATTTAGTAAGTTGGCCATATCAAGTGAGTCGGTGAGAGGTACAGTAGTGAATTGATCACAGAGGGATGAAATAGTGTCAGTGGACTTAATATGAACGAAATGAACGAAGATTCCGTGACTTGGAAAGCAACAATTCACGACGGCGAGTGTCGCTTCTAATTGAATCTCTTAGCCAACGGGACACACGAGAGAGCCTAATTGTAAGGCCTACTGTACTACGACGTTGTATAGGGACTTGTACTTAAGAAGGCGCCTATGAGTACGATTACTATATACAGGGTTGCAGTCACGAACGGTACGGAGGGGAACGAAACGAGAAATGAGAGAATGAATATGATTAGGGAATAAATCATACAGATAATCAGGATCAGAAGAGGATGAGAACAACACATTCCAGTCAATAGAAGCGATAGCTAAATTGACCTTATCGTAGTCAACCGCTTAAGATCAGGAACCTTAAGTACAGAACGGGAAGGGGAAGGAAACGAGAGGGAAAAATTAACAGTGGAATGATCTAGAGTAAGGAGAGGACATGTAACATGACAGTTATGGACAATAGAGGGGTCGGAAGTGAGGACGAGGTCAAGAATATGGTTTACTCTAGTGGGAGAGTGGACTAGGTGAGTTAGATTAGTCGAGGAGACAAAATTAAGAAGATGATTGACAATTGTACAGGAACCGAGAGAAGAAGCACAGCATTCCAAGCGTCATAATAGCGAATAGCGGTTTCTGCGCATAGGATCCGATCCTGTAGGCGAACCAGAGAGCACAAATTTATGAATTTAAAAACTTAAGTTTGTCTTTATGAATTGAACAAGCTCCGAAAATTTGGCGTTGATTGATACTCTCATTCTTGAGAAAATTTAAAAATAGTTGTCAATTCGCTATTAGACACATTCTTCACAGCGCAGAATGCTGTGGAAGGAGGACTAGCACTCCAGTCAATAAGGCTAACATTGAAATCACCTGTGATAACAAGCTGGTGAGGGAAATTGCACATGAGGTCATACATCGTTCTCCACAGGATGGAGAACGATAGATAACCGCTATACAAACGGTATCAGACATTGGGGAAACTTGACAACAAAGAAATTGACAATAAGGGGAGAAAGACCGACTACATAATAGAGAAGAGGGAGAAGCGCTTGGAATGATGTGGTTCATCCCTGTATGGATATCATTGACCCTTCTGATCTTTCCCTACCCCTTCCCACATTAGATACCGAAAGCATGCGAATGATAGCGATGCGAGAAAACGATCAGGCAGCATTTGCGGAAAAATGTAATCAACGCTCTATATCTTCACCGCTTGTTACCGCTTTCTTTATCTTTTATCTTGTTATCCCTTCGATTTATATAAATATTTCAGGAGATCGAATCACATCACAGGTGTAGCAATAAAGGAAAATGTAATAAGAGTTACAGTTGCGAATATATACGATGTGCAAGCATGCGATGTCAAAAATGTTAAAGGGCCCCTCCACTCAATATCTACTATATACTGTATATGATATACATTTCTGACATCATTGGATAGCTTTCAGCGTCCTGAACCTCATAGTTTCTCCTTTATACCTCTACGATTTCTCTCGCTGTCTGCACCTCTTCATTCCTCTCTTGTTTCTCGAAATCAATTAACTCGTTAATTGGTTGTCTCTTAAAAGGAATGAGATGGTTGGAGGGACCCTTTAAAGGAGCTCCATCCGGAACCGTAATCTATTCAATTTCCTGACGGCATCCTGACGGATTCGATTGGCTTCTCTTCTCTGCCCTCCGCTCTCTCGTTATGCAAATTAGTCTCCATTAGCATGACTACGATACCGAATTGTCCTCCTTTATTTCCTCTCGATCTCTAGCATTTAGAGATGCACCGCTTCACGTTGCCAAAAACTGCTAAACAGAATAACTGGTAAAGTCGAAGTTTACGTGGCGATTTTCGTCACGATCATGCGACTATTTCTTTCTTTCCTTCTTATAGTCTATCTGAAATAACAGTGGGAGGAGCATATCATGCGACGCTAGAGACGGACCTGCAAAAGGCAACATATATCACACGAAAGTGATACATCCTCTTCGGGCACCTGACAAGACATTCTTCCCTTTTTTTGCCCGTCTCTTACTCTTCCTACAGTTGCGATGGCATTAGGACGAACGAACCATTCCCCACTGATATTTATCTCCCAATTCCTTCGATATAATACACCGCGAACCATAAAAAGATGCGTGTCCCCGACCCTTTATGATGTGTGAATACGGTGAAAGGAATGGCACAGTGCGATTCCGATCATGGGAAGCACTCGATAGAACCGCCTTTCACAGCATCCCTTTTTTCCCGCGAAACTCACGCTCTCATAAGGCTCTTTGGCTTAGCAGAAGAACTCCCTAACCAGCAACAGCCCTCGTCTCGCTTCTGCAATCTCCGATGATTTTTCTGCTCGAGTAAGTTTACTTCAAAAACAGTTGTTAAAGATAATATGCGTATAAATTTCATCCACAAGTTACATTCCTTTCAGTCTTCTCCAGCTTGGAGCTACAGCTCTACTAATCTACATTGCTACCAAGATCTCGTACAATTATGCACGGAGGAAAAATGTGAGTGGGGAGAAGATGTGCTCATGCGACTCAGTTACGATTAGACATATGGTTGAGCGGAGTGCTCTGCTAGCTGTTTCTTTTTAGGGTGAAATGGTATGGAGAGAGTCGAAGTAGGAACGATAAAAACTTTTTTTCCAATGTTGCCCATACTCTCAAAATTCAGATCAGTTACATCAACTGAGTTACACAAACATCGAGACGAGCGACTGGCATTTTTTGTCGATATCCTTGCATAGGTATTTTGCAGCTCGATGAACAGCTGGACGCGAATATCTCACGTGCCGTGAGTGCCCGACAAGGGACCGTCGAATGGGCGAGGGGAGTCGCGAGCCGAATGACAGAGGAGACGAGAAGGGAGATTGTCGGACTGTCGTTCAGCAAGCTGCAAGGTCAATCTTAGGGATATCCCAACGTTTTCTGACGCATGTCCGATGCCATCAGAACATTTTTTTTAAATCGTCAGTATTCGTCGTTCCTAATTCGTCTGCCTTTCTCTATTCGTGATATGAATTAGGGCGGTGAGATTGTTTCCAACCGTATTTGAAATTTGCCACTATCCCATGTTGCCTCTTCAGAATCCCTTCAATCCGGAGCTCTGACAGCGGAGTCAGTTCTCACAGCGTATATCGGAGCGGCTCTCAAAACACATCAAGAAACGAATTGCATTACACTCTTCCTCAAAGTAAGCGAGATGGAACATATGATCTCTTTTGCTGAATGAACTAATCGTGCCATACTACAAATTCACAATTCTTAACTGTGTTGCAGATTAATTAGATAAAAAGGCGTAAATTAGCCTAGATAGAATTTATTTTATTCAAAAGGATTGGCTATAGTGGATTAAAAAGATACGTCGTTCCGCATCATTCCGAATATATTACGAGAGAGTGTGTAAAAGTGAGAGAATTAGTTAGACTCATTTTGGAACGGAACAAACTGACGGATCGGTTTATTCCACTACACTGAGCGAAAATACCCTAGCCGGTTAGGGAATAATTCTCCACCATACGGCACCTCCGCGAAAATACCCTAAAAATTCAGCCTCTCCCTACGGTTTTTAGGGAATCATTCCCTAGCCCGTTAGGGAAATTTCCCGGTGGTGCCGTGTGTTAGGGAATTTTCGCTCAGTGTATATTTAACTTGAAGGAGTCGCTGGACGAAGCGCAAGCACTTGACAGAAAGGCCGCGGATTCCTCGTTCGTTAAGATGCCATTCTTCGGCATTCCCATGAGTGTCAAGGAAACGCCCGGAGTAAGTACGCTAATGTATGGCTACATTTTACAATTTTAAGCAGCATTAGATTCTATTCGGGAAGTCTTTCTAAGTCTTTCCCTGCACAGCATAAACACTGAACATATAACTGTCACAAAAGAATGATAAAGCTAACGCTAATTTGCATAATCTCCCCATCTCTAAGGTCCGTGGATCCACTTATTCGTTCGGCGGTGCTGCGATGCTCACGAGACCAAAGAACGAGCGGGATCCCTTCTTCGTCGCTGTTGCGAGAGAAAACGGTGAGACACCTCGTGCACTTTGATACTCCCAAGAGGAAGCGGAACTACAGTCTAGTTGACGGAGTTGATGAAGTGTCTCACTCTTCGCAGGCGCCATTCCATTCTGTCTAACCAATACTCCACTCTCGCTTATGGCTGTCACCACAATCAACCCCGTTTACGGTATGTCGCGAATCATCTATCACAACGAAAAAAAATCGCCTACGCATTGTCTTTACTGATCGAGGGGATAGGTCATAGTACGTCTATCGCCATCCCAATTAGCTACTTTGTCACATACAACCGAGAGATCAAGCCTCTTAATGATTTCGATTTTTCTTTGTTGAGACTGGACTGATAGATATAAAAAGATCGCTGTGCTATCCGAACGCTGAAGCCAAGATTGATTCCGCGATAGAGCACTAGGTAGGATTACGATAGGATTACGGTAGGATGAGTGGCTGCGTTACAGGAACGACGAGGAATCCGCACAGAAAGGACCGATCGGCGGGTGGTTCGTCTGGAGGAGAAGGGGCGATTATCGGCGGGGGCGGATCGATATTCGGATTGGGAAGCGACCTGGGAGGCTCCATTCGCATACCCGCAGCCAACTGTGGATGTGCGGGGTTCAGGGTGAGATGGCCTATCGTGCACCTCTATCCTCTCTGGATAATATTAATGAAGTTATATCTCATTTTGAGATACGTAAACAAGTAGAGACTGGATAGGCCTCCTTACAAGAGATAGAATGTTGTTAGATAGAATATTTAAACCCTTTCGTTTAATAAGAATGGGAAGCCTCCACCCTTAGCCGTCGTACCGTCGTCAGTCAATGAAGCATTACGGTCCGACGCTTCCCGGCCGTCCCTTCGTGTGGCCCACTGATGGTCCCATGGCGAGGAGCATCGATGCGTGCGTACAACTGCTCAGGTCAGATTGCGCGATTGACTGACTTGACTTGACTCGCGGCTGACTTGATTCATGCCCTGAATATTCCCAATATGGCTATAGAGACGGGATCTATAATACTGCTTGATTTTGCACGGAATTTCGTTCTGAGCTATGAAAAAAACATTCAATTTCGTTCAGAATAACCTGGCAGAAGAACCGCATGAACACGGCCGACCCCTTCATAGCGCCGGTCAACTTTCGCGAGGATTTGTTCGCTCCGGGAAGGAAATATAGAATAGGTAGGACTGACTCTGATATGACTATTAAAAAAAACCAAAACTTGTTCCGTCAGCAAACTCATTCCTACTTCATCTAGACCTTCTTCATATACTGCTACTCTCTCCGGACGAACATAGGAATGAGACAACTGACGGAACATTTTCCTGAACCATAGTTATGGACCTTTCAGGATATTACACGAGCACTGAGTACGTCACAGTAGTACCTGCGATGGAAAAGGCTGTTCTCAAGGCGAAGAAGATTCTCGAGAAACAAGGCAAGGATTTAGAGGAAAATGTTTTGCCATTTGTCCGCGTTCCTATTTACGGCGAGAGAAGGAAACGGTATGACGAGAGTCCAGAAATAAGTTTACTTTTTTGTAAATAATCTTACGCGAGAGAGATGCCCTTTTGTTAGAAGAAAGATTAATTTCACTAGATCACATCGAGTCGAATTTAGATCACAGTGTTTTTCTGAAATAGTATAGATGACGAAATCAATCTATTCAGGTCACGAATTCGTCCTATTCAACCCTCCCGGAATGACAGACGCCACTCGACTTGCCTTCAGTTTCTTCGGCATGGATGGTCTAGAGGGATTGTCGGCTGCCATGAACAATGTATGGTTGAGGAAAATGTTCCGTCAATTATCTCATTCCGATTTCCGACGAGAAATCGAAGTGGCATAGATAGAGTCCAGGCGAAGTGGGAATGACTTTTTTCCTTCAGGACAGAGTTCCGGAAGAGTTCAAATCGATCGCGTTCTTCGCATCTCTTCCTCTCTGGGTCAAGGTGAACTAGGTAGATTGTATGCTATAGTGGATTAAAAGGATCCGTCGCAAAATCATTCCGAATATAAAGCAAGCGAGTGTGTGAAAGTGAGAGAATTAGACTCATTTTGGAACGGAAGAAACTGACGGATCGGTTTATTCCACTATATTTTACAGCGAAATACGGTGTAACAGGAAAAAAATAAGAAGAGCAGACAGCATATTTTCATTTCTCGGCCTTTTGGCTAAGAACAAAGTGCCTTCTAAACAAATTCTAAACAAAGTAACCCGCTAATGATCATTATATTCCAGTTCTTGACTCCCTTTCCATTTTGGAAACCGCGTGTGCACGTGTAAATTGTAAGATATAGTTTATTAAAAAGATCCGTCGGAAAATCATACCGAATATGAGGCGAGAGAGTGTGTGAAAGTGAGAGAATTAGACTCATTTTGGAATGGAAGCAACTGACGGATCGGTTTATTCCACTATACCTATATCAGTAGCGAAAAGTGAAACCTTGTCGTGTGCCTTGTCGCAAGGTGAAACTAAAATTCTCAATCCTACAACGAAGACACAATTCTTCTCTTCAATTTCGTTCGTCCTTTTCAAGTAGCTGGGTGCGCTCTGATTCTTCTTCACACTGTTTCGCCCTTTCGCAATCTCCGGGATAGACAAGGCAGGCCAGGAACAAAGCACACGATCCCATCGTATATATAGTTGAAAAGAGCATTCCGGTCTTAATCGAACTTTTTTGGGGGAATAATCTATCAGTCAGCCTTTTGAAAAGCTGCAAATTTCCCATCCGCGCTATCGTCTACAGTGAATGCTTCAGCTATCTTCAATTTTACATGCTATGCAATCTTTTACGGAACGGAAATTTACTATTCCAAACAATTGAGCTGCTGGTCCGTCGACAATATGGGTGACTACTTTAGTAATAGAAAGACACGAGGCTCTAAGGTGGGGTGGAGTGACATCCTGAAGCATGTTTGGGGTTTCTCGATGATTAGACTATTTAGATGACTCGATAAGATGATTAGATGACTCACCAAACGGAGTTGTGCATTCCAAGACAAGTTGGAGGACGTTATGAAAGAGCATGTTACCGTGAGTAGCTGCGGGTATATTTGTCGTTGGACAGCGCTCCGTTGTGGATGACTTACCAGCAGAACCAAAAAGCTCTTGTCCATCGCGTAGTACGACGATGCATAGAGGAAGGATGCGGTGAACTCGCTGAGTGCGAGGGCGAGGGGAAGGGCACGGTCGAAGGGCTTGTTGCAAGCTGTTCCGTATTGCCATGCCTTCAAGGGTCCCTCTGATCATCTCATACTTTACAAGAGATAACTAGGAAATGGAAAGCTCACCTGAACCAGTGCCATCGTGAACGGAACTCCCACCAATGAAGCGACGAAAGACGATACGGAATAGCTCGTCGCTACGCTCAACTTTAGATTCTAGCAATGTTCTGTAGCGTGAGCGTTTTATTTATTTATTTATCGAATACACAGTGAGTTTGCATGACTCACAATGTGTAGGATCTTCCAGAATACGTGGTATTCCCATCTGATTCATAGGCATAAAGTAGCATTGTCGGAGTCCAAAAGCCTGTTGAACGCGAAAAGAAGCCCATTATCCAGGTCGCAGCCGCATAGAGTATTATGGAGCTATATAAATATGTGTTTTCTATTTTTTTTCTAAAAAAATGTTGATGTTCACCTGTTAAGCATACTAAGTGAATCCCTCCATAATGACTGCAATGTTAGCGAGTTTTTACGAGAAGAATAGTCGTTCTGTAAACGTTTGATCGAACCTTAGGGATCGGGCGACTTGACGTACAGGCATAATCGCAAAGAGGACAATTGTAGAAAAGATAACGAGACTCAGTTGGGGAAGAAACACCGTTTTCCAGGGCAATCGTTGCGAAATTACAATAGATGATACGGGCATCGATAGCGCCCTGCATAATAAGCAAAAAAGAGAAAGCTGTATTTAGAAGTGATTTTCCGGATAAACCTCGGCAAAGCCCCACATTGACGATCAAAGCATAAATGAGTTACTAAGGACGTACATTCCGATAGATGGAGCAATAAAGACAGCGACCAATGCACGGCCGCGAGCCTTCCCTCAAACAGTTTTTGGAAAAAAAGTGTAATTGTTAGGCTTACCTTTAAAATACAAATAGATGGTCTTAGTTGTAATTGTAGCTATGAATGAATGACAGGCTGAGCATGTGGACCGCGATAGAATGAGCGCCTGCCAAAGGGATAAGAAAAAAATTACAGAGTACGTATTATTGACAGAAAAATACGCCACACACAGAAAAATATGTTCTCTATTTGGCACCTTGATGTGCTTGTTTTCGCCCCTGGACATATATGTGCCGCATGGAACACATAATGTGCTCGATTGGGCACATTAGGTGATCCGTGGGCACATTATATGTCCAGGGGCGAAAAAGAGCACATATTTTTCTCTCTGCAGTAAACTCATTCCTATACTGTCTCCGGTCTGCTGCGCTCTCTCGTCGGAAATAGGAATGACACGACAGACGGAACATTTTTCTCAACCATACCCAAAACATCGAGGGCGGTATCAATAAAGACGCAATAGTGGCGACCATCCAAAGAGTAGCACCAGACAATATGAGAGCTCTGAATGCAAGAGCATACATACATATAGATCATCGCCTTGCCTCACCTTCCAGAGATGCGGTCTCCGGCACAGAAAATAAGCAGAAGAACGAACGACGAAGCTAATGAAGAGAAAGTTGAAATGAGAGCGACAGACGAGCTGCCAACGTTAAAGTAGGATTCAATAAGCACCAGTATACCTTAGCCACTAACTTTTCCTACTTATAGATGTTTTCATACCATCGATCGAATGAAGGTCATAGTTAAGGCCGATGGCAAGAAAAACTAGAAAAATGGATGTAGCACATTTAGTTATGAAACTTGGGTTGGAAATGGGTGAACCGCTTTGCATCGTGTTTCGCATGTATGACTACGATAAACGTGAAGATAACGCGAAGGGGACTCTTTGTTCCCGACCTCCCATTCCTATCTCCATGCTCAGAGTTCGATTACGCTGTCTGCTGAAGAACCTACTGATATCGAATGTTTATAGATCATAAGCACTTCTCAGAAAAGGGACGGCGTTCTGTGTAGTGCAAGAAGCGCGGGCCATAGTGTTCTGCCAACAGTGAAAATGTTAAGAGAATGAGATGCCGAAAAATAAGCCTAATTTCGGTAGGAACTCTCGTACGGAAAATCCTAAGTATATTATATACCGTATCCTAAGCATTTCGGCTCGTTCGCTTAACATTGAGAACACTGTGGGGCTGGCAGGGGCACACGCGCGCGAAAGATGCTATGGAACTCTGGAAAATGAGATGAGAAAGACGCGTGCGAGGAAAGGACTAGTGGCGCATGCTACACAACAACAATCCAATCGAACAAATCAATATTAATTGGATAACTGATTCAACATATTTGTTCTACTTCAGTACCTGATCGGTCGCATCGCCAAACTCTTCAACAAACGACTCATCGCCGACCAATGCGCCTTTCCTTTCACCGGATCAGGTATCTATGATAATGGGGTTCTAACTGAAATCAGGGCTGTTCCCATTATTCCATTGGCTTGACATCCTTTGCATTTGCACTGCTTTCAGAGCATTGTGGGTCGTAGGGAATGCTAGCTCACTGCGTACTCTTTGATCTTCATCATAATAGTATGCGATAATAATCTTCTTTACAAGATGTCCAGAAGCTAATCCACGAGTATTATACCTATCGGAATACCTTCACGGAGCACATGGAATCGCAGGGAATCGACGCTGTCATGTCCTGTCCTACGGTACTCTTTTGTGTCCCAGCATATGCTTCGTTTATCTCGCATAGATACGAGAGAGGTGCAAAAGTGAAACAATTCGACACATTAGGAATCAGCCGTACTCTTTATCAGATACTCAGACGAGGTTCTAATGCTATAATGTTCCTCAAATTCGTGACATCTCTAACAAATCTCTAACAAATCGATATCTTTTTGCCTCTTCAGCCCTCGCCGGCCCTCAAAGTCGCGACACCGATGAAGATCGGCAATTCGACCATTCTGCTGACTGCCATGTACAATATGCTTGATTTCGCAGCCGGAGTCGTCAAGGTGAGCGAATATTCTTTTTACGCTTGACAAACCGGACCCATTTCCTAGGTTCGGTTTCACTGCGTATTGAAGAATGGGAAGCAGAGTGGTTGCTCGATAATCAAGAAATTGACCAAAAAGACCCCGTTTTGCCAACTTTATATCTTTTCTTTGTATAAAGACGAAGAATAATGAGCTAGCAATGTAGAAAACGCAGTGCGACGAAGTCATCTATAATACAGGTGTCTGAATGGACTGAGGAAGACGATAGGGACATGAGTGGATACAATCCAAAGGACGACTTCGAAATCGTTCTCAAGGAGGAAAGCAAGGTAATCGTGGGAGCCATACTGTTTAAATATACTCGTTCAGGGAATAAAGGGTCTTCCGATAGCAGTGCAAGTGGCCTCTCCTCCATACAGGTATAAATATTAGATTGTTGAGGGAAATGTTCCGCAAGTTGTCTCATTCCTATTTACAACGAGAGAGCGAATTATGAAGAGTATAGTGGATTAGAAAGATCCGTCGCAAAATCATTCCGAATATAAGGCGAGAGAGTGTGCAAAAGTGAAAGAATTAGACTCATTTTGGAACGGAAGAAACTGAGGGATCGGTTTATTCCACTATACACAGAAAAAGGAGGAAACAACTATTGGTGGATTTTTTTGCAAGTGGTAAGAAATGGTTGACACACCTTTCGCAGGGATGAGATCGTTCTGCGAATTCTAACTGATCTCGAAGAGGCTTTGAAGGAAGAAGAATAAACTACGAGCTTTGTAAAGAGTTGAACTGCGCTAGCTAGTATCTGCCTACTAACTACCCAGTACTATTCGCTGTAAAATATCTTGTCAAACGAATAAACCGTTATATTGTGTTACGCTTTTTGGAATTCAAAAAATCTTCTTGAATATTGTTCAGACATTGGACCACATATAACATTAAGAGACTCGAAATAGAGAATGAGTTGAGCTGGAGGTTTTGTCATTTCACATTCTTCAAAAATCTCAATGCTGTCCGTTAGGATGAAACAATGATGCAGAGTATTTAAAGGGCCCCTCCAGGCAATATCTACCATATGCATTTTTTGACATCATCAGATAGCTCTTAATGTCCTGAGTCTCAGGCTCTCTCCTTTTTTGTTGAAACTTCGCCGTTTCTGAGAAAAATCTGTGCAAAGATTTCTCTGATTGTCTGCGTCTCTTCATTCCTCTCTTGTCTCTCACAATCAATCAACCGCTCTTAATTGGTTATCTCTTGGAATGAATGAGATGGTTGGAGGGACCCTTTAATCGTTTCTCTTTCCCATTTTGTCTCGCCAAAACGATAACTCCATTTCATCAGTGCTCTTGTAGGTCAGCGTATTCTCTTGGCCGAATTGAACCGAAACCGCGAAAAAAAAAGACTTTGAAACGTCTCGTGTGTTGCAAAGAGACGAACACGCACAGCATTCCAAGCGTCATGATAGCGAATGGCGGTTTTCGCTCATAGGATCCGATCCTGTAGGTGAACAAATTATCGAATATTTATGAATTTCAAAACTTAAGTTCACCTCTATGAACTCAACAAGCTCCGAAAATTTGGTGTACATTGGTTCATTGCTGTGCACGGAACAGGATTGTTTCTGTAAGAAAACTTCTTTGAATTGAAGATCCTGAAAAGAAGAGGGACCGGTTAGGGCCCCTCAAAGTTGGGTAATTAAACTTTATTAATAGCAACATAAAACACAATCAATAGCAAAGAAATAAAGAGACGTTATGCTGTTATAGTGGATTAGAAAGATCCGTCGCAAAATCATTCCGAATATAAGGCGAGAGAGTGTGAAAAGTGAGAGACTCATTTTGAGACTCAAAAGTGAGACTCATTTTGGAACGGAATAAACTGAGGGATCGGTTTATTCCACTATATCGTTGTATATAAGACGTGGTTGGAATAAAATAGCAAAGTTTGACAAAAAAGGCTGGGAGATTTGTACACGATAAACTCGAAATGTGTACACACAAATCTCCCAATCCCAATGGGAGATTTGTACATGAAGGGTCCCAAAAGCGGGTGACAAATTCCTCTGCGTCTTAACACCCCCGCCGTCTGCGCTCTAACCCCTGACCTCCGCCCATGTGCCACCGTGATATGTGAATGCGTAATGACCCACATGAGGTGTCCTCGCTAAGGGACCGCCCACACGGGCGAGAGGGCTAGGGTTAGGCTTAGCGCAAGGGGGGTGGCGGCCTAACCGCTGTCCCAACCCGAGCAGTCCCATCTCCCTCTTCTTTAACAACCTTTTGGAGATAAACACTTTTGGCACAGATACCCTGGGGCACTGACATGACCGTTACGAATGTATGAATGTCGGGGAAGGAGAGGAATCGAGAAAGATATGATTAATAGAGAAACAATGTAAAGGTAAACATGATTAACAAAAAGAATGTGATGATTAAAAAAACGCGCACCAAATGTTGATCCGAAGATTGCAGGTTCGAGTCCCGCCAGGGTCGCCATGAAAAGAAGAGGGACCGGTTAGGGCACCTCAAACTTGGGTAATTAAACTTTACTAATAACAAGATAAAACACAATCAATAACAAAGAAATAAAGAGACGTTATGCTGTTATCATTGTATATGTGAATGTATGAATGTCGGGGAAGGAGAGGAATCGGGAAAGATATGATTAAAAAAGAAACAATGTAAAGGTAAGCATGTGATGATTAACAAAAGGAAGAAGAAAAATAGAATATTCTCGGAGCATCCGAGACAAACTGACGGATAGGTTTATTCCGCTATATGTATGATCTCAACAACATGTTCTACTTTTTTCCTTCAAAGTTGCCATATGAAATAGGTACTCGTTCTCATTAAAATATTTGAATTCCTTAGCTTGGTCCTTCTGTCGATGCCTATCTACTTATTCCGAATGAAATGGCTGCACAGAAATAGAGCGAGAACGAGTCAGATAGGAAATGTTACGATTACTCGGCTTCTTTCATCTTCCTTGCCAAACTCGTTTCACAAGCTGTCTTCATTGGAAAAAAAACACTCGAAGATACTCAAGTGTCCCATGTTTCATCGCTCATTGAACAGTGAAAAGGTCCATGAAGAGATTGATGTTGTCAGGTCAGATTACAGAGCTCCGCAACATCTCTGTATGTTTTTGAGTGATGCAGTTCTTTGGGTATTCCGTGTGTAATATACTTCACAGCAGTAACGCTCCAGTATCAAGAAATTTTGGTTTTTATTGAATAACTTTTCTAAATGAGTTTTTCGGCTCTAATGACCAGTTTTTTCCATGTTCCTGGCCACTTCGGAAACCGAAGTTATATAAAACGACCTATCAGAAAATGAGATACTGCTCAAAACGCAAATTTCTAAATGCCCTGCTGTAGCTGCTGTGTAAATACTTGCTTCCCCTTCCGCAATCTGTAGAAAAGCAGGCACAACATTCTGCAGAACAAAAAAGCATCACACCTGGAAGTCACATCTAAATACAACAGCTATTTCCACAAACTAAATGTCTATAGGCTATAGTATATTTCTCTCTTCACTCTTCTGAAAACCAGTTTCGTCGCGGGTGTACAGCTGGCAATGAGAAGGCGGTTGTGGACTGGGTTTGCTGGGAATTAGTTAGACGCCGGGGTTCCATACCGAGCTCTTGATGTCGAATTAGATGGAACTGGTTGGGTGCTGCTTTACAGAGTCAGCTCTTGATTCCATGTTGTGCAAGAGTGTTCAGTCGAGTTATGACCTACGGATAGATTGATGTGAGAAATCGGCCATATTCTTCCTTCGCATCAAATCTTAGCCCCTTTGTATTTAATTTGGCTCCAATTCTCCTTCAACGCTTGTATCCCGTGATCAATTCCTTTCTGCACCGTATACATTAGTGTGCATTAAATCGCGTCTCTCTTCCTATAAAAGGTGGGGTTCTCTAATCGTTCCTACTCCTACTCATCCGTTCTCTGTTGCTCCGACGTCTACTTTTTTGCGATCAACCTTTCGAATCTCTATCTATATTTTCAGTACTCTCTTTCAATTTCGCCTCGAGCAAGGAAAGAGGGGAGCAGCCCAATCATGACGGTCATCTTAGAGTAAGCTTTGAATCGCGTTATTTCAATACAGTATCGTTTTTGCAGGGTCATACAATATACAGCAACAGCACTCTTGATATTCGCCGCAACTAAGTACTCGTATAGCTATGTACGCAAGAGAAAGGTATTTCATAAATAAATTTATGAAGGATATAATTTATATAAATAAATTTATTTATTCAAAGTGCATGTGGAGGAGATATCCTTTAGAGGAATTTATCTGCACACTTCAATCCTTAGCCCTTTTAGCTCAGCAATCCGGTTTATTTTGGGCATTGAAAATGTCCGAAATGTAAGAAGGAACTTCTCCAAAATTCTGCAACACTGGGGTTATTAAATACAGGGGATTATTTTTCTGCGGGGATAGGAAAAACAACCACAAGTTGAGTCGACGGTTTTGCAATGCAAGAGAATCTTCCCGGCAAGGCGAACAAACGATAAATAAAATGTAATGCGAAGATGCGAAGGCATTTGATGTGTTAGGAAAATTGGATCCAGTGTGGTGGAAACAACATGATGGAGATTGTTCCCCTTCACAAAAGAAATGGGATTAAAGGAAATGTCCCACGAAAAAAATCGTTATTGAGTTATACGTTGGAAACATTGTAGAACGGGCTAGACAACGAGATGAGCGAAAATTCCGATCCGAAATTGTTCTCTAGGCCTCAGTACGCCCATCTGAATGTGCGAGATACGGTAAATCTCGCAGGGTAGTTCGTAGTTTCAACCAAGCACTCATCTCCCCAATAGATACCCAGTGGCATTGCCTGATCTCCTTCGC
>LS885386.1:1121816-1134589 GCA_900490955.1 Micoletzkya japonica | reverse complement strand
AGTCTTACTGCGTTTAGCGCATAGTAACGAGGCAAATGGCATCGAGGTATTCCCGGAACAAATAAATATTTCTCGCTCCAGAAATTTTTTAAAAATATTTTTCAAACGCTATTATTTTTCTTATCGTCTCAGAAACATATTCTAGAAGTATGGCCATGTTTGGTTTCACAAAATTTCTCGCTTCCATGTCCCTTTAAGCATCTAGCGTTTTTACTTCGATGTTTGTTCAATAGCTTACTTGATACTCGTTCTTCTCATTCAGGTGCATGTTATAGGTATCAAACAAAACGCACTTTGAGCATCTTCTGGCTATTTCTCCCATGCGTTTGCGAATATTTTCTCCATAAGAAATGATCGACTCCTGAAACGAGATTACTATCAACCAGTCTTAGAGATTCACCACAAAATTCATTACGAAATGGACTAAGTGAAACCAGCTACGAAAACAACTAGGCGCGTAAAAGTAGGAAAAAATACGCATAAATTTCGCTGAGTGTACGAGTGATCAGCGAATGCATTAGAAAAAGCCAAAACTATTCAGAGAGAATAGGATACGTTCATCGAGCAGTCCAACTTCTACTCTCCAAATCAGCGAAATATTTATTCAAAACAAATCTTTCTAATATCCCGGAGGCTGCTATAAAATAAAGCGTACTATGTTCAGGAAAAATATGAACGCTACCAGGCATATATAGGTTTCGCTATGACTTCGCTATGATAGCTATGATTTCATCCTTCTAAAACTACACGGAAACCGATTGACAAATCTGCATGAATCAACCCTTTTGCTTACTCTCATGATTGCATCAAGCGGTCGTCCATTTGCTACTCGTTTTTCTATCTTCTGCTTGAGGTGATGAAGGGACGGAATGGCTTGCATGACGAATAGCTAAAATGATAAATAGGTTCCATGACATAAAGCTTATATTTAAACGTGTTCTTAAAACAAGGCACCAAGGAACAAAAAAAAACATAGTAAAGCCACTATTTTTTTATATTTCGGCAATCAAAAAGATGCAATTTTAGATGGGACTACTAGAGGATGTGATGTAGAGGATGTGAACAACCAACCTTTTTCGTGAACTTGGAGAAGAACTCGATTCGTTGCAAGATAAACTGAAACTGAGCGTCATCGCTCATATTTCCTTTGATCGGAGTCATTTGATTGTAGATCCTGTAGAAGAACTTTCGGGATCGAGACTGATATTTTAGTTCAATAAATCACATAAATAAATTACAAAGTAACATCAGTGGCTGTACGTGGTATTTACTTTATTACTCGTATGGCTTAGCCATGTCTCGGTACCGTTCAACGATGAAAAGAACACCAGCATTTAATTCTTCAGCCTTTGCATCGAATCTTTCCAAGGCTTCCTTACAGGATCCTCGGCTTATATGTTCAAGCGATTGACAGCCTTTAAGAAATTGCCACTTCTCGTGTCATAGTGCAAGATGACTAAACCTGGTTCAGAATAAGCCGCAAAGGTTGAGAAATGGTCTTGTAGATGTTTGTGCATGACATGCGCTATGTTCATAGCATAGCTATTTCCGATAACAGCAAAACTGTTATTTCCTCTTCCATTCTGAACTTGGGCAATCTATCGTACATGTGAAACAAAAAGCACTAACGGGAAAATGGCATGTCTCTTTGAATGGACGGCAATTTCCATAACGAAGATTAGCCCGCTGATTTCCGTCGATGGCTGCATTTATTTTTACTGCTTTCTCTGAACCACGTATTCAACGATGACGAGGGTCCAAAGTAGTCACCGAGTGGGATATTGACATAGTTCTCTCGATTCCATCTTTGCAGGGCTTCTGAACTTCCGATATATCACTCTCTACGATTTCCTATGAACGAACCTTCAAGAGTCAGATGACAAGGTGCCTTGTCGTATTCGGCCGAAGTGTAAATATTGTCCAAACTCCAAAGTCTACGAGGGAATCCAGATTCATTTGAAAGTAGGAGCAGAGCGCAGAGGGTATACAGGGCAATAACGAGAATCGACGTAGGTACGATGGGCAAAGTGAGATACCTCAAGTACCATTGTATTATATGTAGAACGAAAAATCGTTATTAAATAGCTACCATTTCTCGTAAAAATTATATGATGCTGCAGAGAGAGCAACACAGGCGAAGATAACGACAATAACGACTAAAAGTATTATGATTTTCTGGAAGGGCTGTGCTCGTACCATGTATCTGATTGATACTGTATTCACGAAGAATACAAGCAACTGGCCAGTGAATGAGGTACAGCGAATACGAAAGATCGCCCATTTCAACTATTGCACGATTTGTAAGAATAGCAAGATTGGAGCCAGAGAGGATGAGAAAAGCAGCGAAAAGGGTTACGAACAGTCGCGTTGATATCTCCTGCAGTCATACCCCCTTGAAAAAATGTATAGAGTGCATCAACCAAAAAATAAACAATTTTTGAGAAGGCTCACATTTTCTAAGACAATGCCATGTCCGAGAGTGAGGAAAAGAAGTACCACGAACAAGAACGTTTTACAGTTGGTTTCTGCAATTGGTGAAGGGATGAATGGTGCAATCCTTACTTACTCTTCTTTCTCTTCTTCATAGACACATCTGCCTCTTCTGAATCAGATAAGTCAACGGACGACAACAATGCTTCTCCTTCGCATGCAACATGGTCGGCTCTCATTGACTCTTCTTCCTTTTCCTTCAAGCAATATCTAGTGTCATTTTTTTATACATTTTTGCTTATTCGCATTTCCTTGTGATCTGCATAAACTATTCCATTTAAATATCCGTTCCGCTAATACCTGACTAGGTGATAATATAGAAGTCGCGAATAGAGAGACTTTCGCTTACGCCACGTCATTAGCGTTGGCAACGTCGGGAGTGATTTGCATTTCTACAAAATGCGAAAGAGCGGTGAAGAATGAAGGGACGTACCTAGAGATAAAAGCAATGGTAATGAAGCATTCTCTCCCGATTTTGCCAACACTACACGGCATGTAAACGTTTGTCTAAAGAATAAGTATAATATCACGGATCGCTAATCTAAATGAACGATGAATAATCTGTGCAATCTCACAATCAGACGAACCTCAAGGTACAGTGCGCTCATTCCCGTTCCAAACTGCCACAAGCGAGCAATGGTCGAGTTGAAGGCCTTATCGGCTGAAAGCCAGACGAAGTAAACGAGTGAGGGAACGGCGAAGGAGAGAATGACCGCGACGTGCAGCTGCTTATTCAGGCCGCAGATACTCTAATAAAAGATTTATATTTAACCACCAGGGCTACGCGCCGCTTCGCGGCGCTTCGCCCGACTGACATGTCCTAAACGCATCAGTTTTCTCTGTTTTCTAGAGTGAACAGCTCAAAAAAATGTCCATATCTTTAGCGTAGTATCAGCGTATATATTGATACCAGCCGGGTTGTGCGCCGCTTCGCCCGACTGGCGTGTTTCAAAATTCCTGGGTAGCTCTCTGTATATTTTAAAGGAGCCGTACCACGAGTTTCTGGTCATATTCGCTCTTTACGTCATTCAGAAGATCTAATAATCATGATCGGGCATTCCGAGTTTTATGCGATTTCATTCACTCTGCGCGGAGTACTGAAGATGCAAAAAGCAACAAGCTTATCACAAAATCGGATATATTAGCTGACTGCGATGAGATACAGTTCTGATGCATTGACAAAGATTTTTTACGTTGTTCTGCTCATCTTAAGAAAAATAACGACCATAAAAGATGCGCGGAAAAGCCTAAATTGCATATCAGGGTAGCCCGCGAATTCAAAATGCAACCGTACTGGTGGGCCGGCTCCTTTAAAGTGTTGATGATTGATTATTCATCAAGATCTTTTCATGCAGTGTCTCGGCTTTTTTTACCTACGCCTCCACTACATAATAAGATATTTTAAAAGTTGAATTTATATATTATTTACATTACCAAACCCTTCACCTTCACCCCCAAAAAGTCTTAGTTCTAAAATTTCTCCTGAACTGGGTCTCGGTAGTTGCAGTAGGGTAATAACTTTACGTCCTACAATAAGAAACTATCCCTCGATCCTCTAGTAGAGATGTCATAACGATACAATCACACTACAATTTTACATTCAAAGCAATGTGGAATACTTCCGAACATCAGTTCGCCTCTTCCTCAACTTGAAAGACATCAATAAACCTGACCGCCCCGGCGCAGTGAGTGAACGAACAATAACGGTATCGATAAGCTTATGGATGTCTCTAAGCTTATCGGCGTCGATAAGCTAATTATTCCCATTTTCCCCACTATCGAAACCGTTAACCTCATTCTTTATCCACGCTTCCCATTCCGCAGGCCGGTATGCATTTATGACATCTCTATGCTCTACTAAATTTCTCCTCTCTACCCTTTGACAGTGCTACACACCATTCTCTCCATATAACACAGCTCTCTGAACGATTTATTATATGTTTGTCCAAAAAATAACTCTTTTCTCAATGATAAGCTTTGCACAGCATTCCTAGTGTTCGATTAGCGAATGGCGATTTCCGTCGTGATCTTTCGTCACTGCCGACATAAGAATGAGCGAAAATTCAATAATTTGAAAAGCTTAAGCTCCTCCTCACCAGTCCAAAGTACTGCCAAAATTTGGTGAAGATTCATACAACCGTAATGGAGTAAATTCAAAATTAGTCGCGAATTCGCTATTAGGCACTTCTCCTTTTGGTCGGAATGCTGTGTTTGCTATTAGTGCGAAAAAACAGGTGCGAATAGGCCGCGCGGCGACAATTCCAGTCATGTACAATCTCCGCACCACCTGCAAACGTGTCGGTATAGCTCAATCGGGCGCTAAGTGGAGGAGCTTTTGCAAAAAACCGGACAGACGTTTAGCGAATTATATAATAGTATTGATCCTTCACGCTTTTCATGTAGGCTCTAGATGTACTTTTCCACGCTGGAATTTTGGAAATTTTTCTTTTTATTCCACCACACCATGGTACTTTCTAGAAGGCTCTCTTCCCTACTCATAACCGATACATCGCAATACCTCGAAAATACATTTTGCAACGTTCTAAAATCCATTCCTGAATTAGAAGCTTCTTCCCCTACATTCTTCACCACAAACTCGATATCTAACTTCCTTACTTACGTTACTCTTTATTAGGGTTTGAAAACCAACCCCGATTAGCGTATTTATCGTCTGACTCTCTTCATTCTTTTATTCTCCTCATCACTCTCTCCGTCTGATAATGCGATTAGAAGGTTTGGTTTTCAAACCCTACTCTTTATCATTATCGAACATTTAGTTTCTGTTTCCCTCATTTAGTTTACAGCCAAAAGTTGATCATCTACACTGTGCGAAATTACAGCGTATGCAGCATAGCTGGTGGAATTCGAAATTTGCCGCAGTCAGTGTTAATTTTACCTCATAAGTCGTAAGCTGGGGGTAATAATGCCTAGATGAAAAGTTTTGTTCCCCTTTAGCTTTGCTCTAAAATTTACCCACTATTTAAATTTAATCAAAATATTCCTCAAAAACTTCCTTATTCAATACACTGACCGAACATTCCCTAGCATACGGCGCCGCTGTGAATTTACGCTAGCGGGCTAGGTATTCCCCAAAACAATGGAGAGAGGCGGTAGGAATTTTCACGTTTGTGCCGTATGGTGGGGTCTAGTATTCCCTAGCGGACTAGTGTATTTTCGAACAGTGTAGGTGCAAATTGAAGGGGAATATTCCCCAGAAATTTCCCTTATTGTTAGCTGATTAGAAACTATACTCAACATTTTCTCAAAATCTAAAATTTCAGCTTAGTAATTCTAGGCCCCTCTAGAAGACCATACAACTCTCTGAACGATATTTAATACATTTGCCCTACTTTTATCAATTCAAATAAGGCTTGAAATACGCAAGTAGGCCGCGTAGCGTCAGCTTCCTTTATGTGCCAACCCCGCAAGCCCAACAGACCTGGAGTAGGGAGGTTGCGGGTTCGAACCCCGCTAGGTGCAGAAGGTTTTGCAGATTTGAAAAACGCCTATTTGAGTGTTCTTTGAACAGGTGCACACACGGACGTTTAGCGAATTATATAATAGTATTGATATATAATAGTATTGATATTTAGTCTCTTCGAACCTTGGCTAAAAAGATAATAAACGGAGCAATGAGGTAGAATTGCATCTCAACGCACAGTGACCAAGAATGAGTGAAGAGGTTGTCCGCTTTGTCGAGCTGAAATCGAACAATGCACAACGATTCCTTGAAAAAGCGGAGAACGGAGAATCGAACTACATTAGGTAGAAATTACAAAACGAATAAAAGAGCATGTCGAGTATTAGAGCAATAAGATTTGTTACCTTCAATTCACTTATTCACAATGACTAACCTCTTCGAAGTAATCATCGTGCTCCTCCTTCAGATTCTCCGTGAATGTGAGAGCATCAAAGGCTGATTTCGTAGCAAAAAAGAGCGCGTCATCCTCTTTGTCGAATAGAATATAAAGTATGATCAGAGCCGCAATCTAATGTACGCGTTCCTTTGTATCTCAAATGAGAAAAGATAATGCAACATACAAGAATGAAGAGTGGGAGTATGCGACGAAACCGCTTGAAGTAGAAATTGTAGAGAGAAGCAAAGGATATCGATGATATGTCGAGTATTAAAGCAATTAGGAATCCCGATAGAACAAAAAAGCTGAAGAGAAATAGGGAATAGTAGGAAAAATTCTTTTAACATAGAATATAATTTTCAAATGTATTTACTCACACATCAACTCCTAAATATCCAAAAGGAATTGCAGAAGGGAAAAAGTGAAATATAACAACTGCTGATACTGCAAAACCACGCAGACCCTTAACATACTTGTTTATTCGATTTACATTAACTTATTTACTTAAATTAATATTAGAATAAAACCTGCAGATGCCCCCGTTTCTCATGTTGTATTGAAGGAAGCGCCTTGACTTTAGCCTTGTCCATATCTTAAAGGATCGGGAAATACACAAAAAATAGTTGGGGTTTATGAAATTTCACTCTCTGCGTTTAGATCGGTCTCTCAATCGATGACTGGTCGTTCTAACAAGCACGAGAGTGACATGCTAACCAAAGCAACAACAAGGAGAATGTATAAAGCAGAAAAGGGGTTCCCTGATACTTATTATAATCGATACCTATTGTTAGAACGTGCATTGCGGTTTCCCTAACTTTATCTATAGTGGATTAAAAAGATCCGTCGGAAAATCATTCCGAATAGCAGGCGAGAGAGTGTGCAAAAGTGAGAGAATTGGACTCATTTTGGAATCAAAGTAACGGACGGACCGGTTCACTCCACTATATTAATCAGTAAACTGCATAGTACAGGTGAGTAAACTGATCAAGAAGAATATATTACGCTTCTTCAGAAAAAATTTCCTGTTCAAAAAATTAAGTAGACAAAATTATTACGTTTCGCAGTTAACATCTTATGGGGTAGAAATGAACACCATTTTTCCTTACCAGGCTGGTCTAATTTGTAGTTTAACCCAGCCGGTCGGTGCATACCCCAAAAAGACATTAGCTGGAGTAATTTCGCATATCAGTGTACGATAGCAAAATTTCGCACTCCGCACATGCTAAACAGTGAAGGCTAAATAGAATGATTTCTACCTCTCCGAAACGAAACCCCATTTGATATTCTTGTTCAAGGATCCACATCGCTTCTCTTCGGTGCACGAATTCGCATAATCGCCTTAAATAGTCCACGCAATCTGTCGCACGGCGAATCGTGCACAAGAACCATTTATCGATTGATCGTCGTATATTGACAATGAGTTTGAAACGTAGGCAAGCTTGTCTGCCGTGCGTTTAATGTCGAGAATTATTTCGAGATTATTTGCTCAGTTTGAAAAGGAGCTCACCATTATGTGAAGAGATAATCTGCAGATAATATTGAACTATTTTTGGGTATGTCCACCAGCAAACACTTTTTTTAACCACGGGGATCAGAACCCGCGGCTAACGAACACCAGTCAAATCTTTCACCACTATGCTATCGAGGCAACCGCTCACCCCTGCTCATTGCTCACCCATAATGACATCTGCTCCAGTGAGCGACGCTCGCTTACTTCATTCTAATTTTCCCCGTTCCCCCCTTTCGCCGTCGACCGGTAGATCAACGTGGATTATCGGGAGGTCAGAGCGTGTGAGTGTGTAAAAAGAAGAGCGTAAAACAATCTAGTGCTCAGTTTCGCCCTCTCAAAAATGCATGCTCTCTCGCCAAGAATGAGGAGCTCCGGGATAATGACTAGATTTTCTGAGCTTAGATCGCTCACCATTATATTATCTAAATAATGGGTAGCTAACGTTTTCTAGTAAATATCGACGAAATTTAGCCGTTGTTTTTGCCTCTATATGGTAAAGAGGGGTGGGGAATCCATTTCCGATGGTTAAAATTTGTGATTTTTCCCTAGAAAGGGAGATATCGAGCTCGGAATTAAAAATAATCTCGAGATTATCTTGACATTATCTGAGCTCAGGTTTTCCCCACATTAAACGTACGGCTGGTGAGTATTTCACAAATTTATACCATAAGCTACATTACCGCCCATTGTCCGAGGTACATGGAACTTTCGAATTAATCGGATTTTTCCTGATCATCGGGTCCCAGAAGTACTTATGTTTTCAATTTAAATAAAAGCGGATTTATTGGAAACAAATGTTCAAGGAGAGTAGTATAAAATCTCCGACGGACTATACTTTTTGCGAGAAATGACAAAAGACATATTTAAACTCCATGTATGGAACGCTTGCTACGCGATTTGCAATCACTTTTGATTATAATGCAGCTCTAAAACAAACTATGTAGTGCCTTACTTTCGAGAAGCTCGACAGTGTCATGCCAGGAAATTGCGGGGTTTGCTTTGTTGGAAAGAAAATCATGGGAGAATTCAGAGAACGATCAAAGACAAAATGGTGACCGAAGAAGAAGAAGAAGAAGAACAAGTTGCCAAGGGATTCGGAGGGAATGGTTGAGAATGAGAGGGAGGAATAAACTAGACGAGAGAAGATGACTAAGCGAGCTGACAGATACTGATGAAATATTCCCTTTTTTTCTTTTTTTCATATTTACTGGTTTTTCTCTTTCATTTTTGCCATTATGCACATGTATTTTATACAGGAGCGAAGTTACCCAACCTTACGCCTCATGCGGTATGCTCAAATAGTACTATTTATTTGGTCGAAGGGTTGGAGTAATTGGTTTAAAATTTACCCCATAATGCGTAAGCCAGGAAATTTTTGCTCTCAAGGAGATGGTGTGACCTCGCGGAAAGGGATTCAGATGGGACATGTACCATTCGAAAGAGCGTCGAAAACTGAGTAGAAGACAACGGTCAATTTTTTGTCAGCATATGTCGCGAAAGTGCTTATACTACATAGGATCCAAGCCAACAATACTTTATTATAGAAAATCGAACTTAAATACAGAAGAAGCTAGACAAAACATACGAAAGGTCGAGAAGAGGAAATGAATGTTCCCGCATGACTTCTCTACTAGATAGTTTCTTTCGTTTCTCCTGGTCTTTCCAGGACAGCATAGGTAAAGAGATTATTACATTACTATTATTACATTACACATGTTATACAACGTTTGCCTATTTAGTGACAAAAATATAGGTTTTATCGCACACGTCTTTGTACTTGACATGCCTGAGAACTAGAGATGTGCATGAGAGTTCTTTTGATGCCTAGGTTTCATACACCATTCATAACCGCGACGCATCTCGTCACCAAAGACAATGAAACATATTGACCATAATATTCTAGACCTTTGGAAAGCGAAAATGGTAAGAACTTCATCTTTGTGAACTTCTAGTAAACCCTAAGAGTGAGCATGATGTTAGCTTTAGTGGCTATGCTAAAGCTCTTCCCTTCCCATTCCTAATCCTTCATTCGTGGTGTGCGGCATACCGATCTACCGTATTAGTAAATGTCGGAATGATTTCTCGCTTTCCAAAGGTTTTGCATTGCGGAAGAACAATGTGTGACCAAAAGAACTCGCATGCACATCCCCACTGAGAACCCGAAGGGACAACTGAACTATGAATTAATTGAACTATGAATACGAATTAATCAAGAAGCACGCAAATAATGCACACGAATTCGTGTGCATTATTTGCGTGCTTCTTGCCTTCTAGTCTCTAACCTTGCAGTATGACTCACCCTCCTCCCCCCAATCCCACCAGCCATATCCTAATCGTTTCCCCTCCACCCTATCCCCTGGAATGTCTCCGTCTCCTCATAACCTCCCCCTGTCCCCTCCCTCTCTCTTCACTTGTTATCGACTTCTCCCTCGGCGTTGCCAAGTGAACCAGTGGCCAGCTAAGGCTCAGGCGGAGTCTATGCTCACACTTCCCTCTGGACCGTCCATCTGAGTATCCATCTGGACGTCCATCTGAGTATCCATCTGGACGTCCATCTGAGTATCCATCTGGACGTCCATCTAGATGGAAGGCGAGACGCTCAACTCGAGTCTACAGCAGCTCACGTGGCTGTTAGCTAAGAATGCTCCCAAGGTATGGATTGTTTGGTATCCCTAACCAACAGATGATTGAGGAGGAGCCAAAGCGATCGGGACACGAGAAACCGTCGTTGAGCTATTCACAGCTCATACGGGAATCTATCGACAACACGAAGGACAAAAAGTGCACTCTGTCCGAGATTTACGACTACATTGCGAGTAAGTTGAAAAGCGATAAATAAATGCTTACACTCTCATTCCACGTCAATACCCAAGCCTACAAAGAACACGTTTGACTTATCTCATGTTTTTCGCTAAAACTTAAATTTTAACTTTACATTGAGTGAACCCATGTTAAGCTACGTATCCGTACTATGCACATTGTCCTACTGCCACATGGAAGAACTCCGTTCGTCACAATCTGTCCCTCAACAAACTGTTCAGGAAGTTGGATAAGGCTGCGAATGGTAAGGGAACCAGAGCAGTTTAGAAAAGCTCTTTGCGAATCTGAGAAGATGCCTAACAAGGTGATAACAGAAAGGCAAAGTGATTCCAAAAAGATATAGTGGATTAAAAGCCCCCTCTGAGCACTTTTTAACCCCCAGGTTTCTTCCTCTCATCGGAAAGAGCAATGTCGAAAACCTACAATCCTACATTTGCATCTTTTTCCCGCCATTCCTCGCTGTTTAAAGGGGGCGAGAAGTTGTATGCAAAGTTACATTGCTCTTCAGGGACCGCGCGAATACGAATGTCATTTCGTGAATACTGTTTCACGCGAGTGGTCTGATTCGTAGGCATCGTTTGTTGAAGGATTGGAGACATGTGTCTTCTGAAAAGGACAAAACTGAAGGAATGTTCAAAATATACTCTTGAGGGACAGCTCAGTGTGCTCAGAGGGGCCCTTTAACAAGATCCGTCCCAAAATCATTCCGAATATAAGGCGAGAGAGTGTGCAAAGATGAGAGAATTAGACTCATTTTGGAACGAAAGAAACTGACGGATCGGTTTATTCCACTATGCCTGACTACCAAACTAAACAATCCGAAAAAAGGAAGTTGAATCACTTCTCCAGGAAAGGGATCGTTCTGGACTCTCGCTGCCTATTGCGAGAACAGTCAACCGAACCCGGCCGTATCGGCCGTACAGGAACGTGCCCCTGCGTCAACGAGAGTGGCTCCCGGTATTTTCTAGTTTTCTTACTATTTTTTTTTACTTTTTAATGTTCATTCTTTGCTGTGCCGGTAGTGGTGCATAAAAGACAGATTAAGAGATCATAGATCAGTTATCACAGAATATTCCTTATTGCAGGGCCTTCCTCCACCCCCATCCCGCACGTCGTCGTCATCCCTCCCATTCCTCCCACCCACCTTGCCCCTCCTCATCCACCTATGGCCTCCATTCCCCACTACTCAACCATTCCCGGTCCCTCTCTCGACATCCTCGAAGGTAGGTACTTATTTGCCCCCATAAACACCCACCCTCTAATCGTCTTCCGGTTATTGTTTCTCAGCGCAATTTAGTCAAGCAGAACGACCCGCGAACTTTGTTCTTGAACTTTGGCCTATAGAAGGTTCAGAGTTTCGGAAACGTGTTTGAGTATAGCAAATAAAGAAGTACGCTCTCACCATAACTCAGACGATCCCCTGCTGTCCCTTCCTCCCGGCCTGAGTCTCTTCGACTCGCACGATCTCTCGTCGTCCTTCCGCCTGGTCTACGACCAAGTATTCCACAATCGACAGCCGGCCAACGCCCGTGAAGAAGTAAGTACAGCCGAGGAGAATGTTCCGTCAGTCGCCTCATTCCTATTTCCAATGAGAGAGCGAAGTGGTATAAAGAGGGTCTCGGCAAAGCATGAAGTAGCTTACTTTTGCGTCAGTTCAAAGAAGATCACTGGAACCAGGCTTATTGTAGGAAACTTCCCTTTCCATAGTAATTTTCAAATGATATTTTACAGTTCCTGAACAAATTGCTCTGCGCTTAGCTAAGATATATCTATACCGGTGTAGGTATACCGGATGTAGCATCTGCTTGGTATTAACTTTTACAGTACTTGTTTTCTCGTATACGCATGACTCACTTCTCTCTATTATGCAGGTAGTCCACAACAAGCTTTCGGTCTCTCTGGTTCTGGTTCTGGTTTATCACCTTTATCAGGACTAACATTGGCTGAGGTTCCAAAGGAGTGGTTGCTTGATATAGATGGGAGAGGTCAGAGACTTCGAATCTTCTTCAAAACAACTCACTCAGTCCGAGGTGCCGAGAGATCTTGAGTAGTCCTCTTGATCCTCGTTTGGCGCATACTTCTCCCGAGCGCCAATT
>LS885386.1:1097417-1121716 GCA_900490955.1 Micoletzkya japonica | reverse complement strand
CTAGAGAACTATAATCTCATCCGGGATTCTGTCTAGTCCGAAGTGCTGATGAAATTATCTCCGTAAACTATTTAGTTTACAAATAAAATAAACAGATCATAAAACCTATGCTGTAGAGTCATGCAAACAGATCGGATTTTGAATCATTTCGTACTATTCTAATTGTATCTTACTTCCGCCTTTTCTCAAATTATCATTTTCCTTTCACACTCAGGAGGCACGTATCGATTGGCTGAAAATTGGTCTCGAAACAGCGGGAATCGACTATACGGACAGCGAGGAAATGGCCAATGTTCGGGCCGACGCTTTTATTGGTGAGAAGAAATATTGAACTTCGACTATTCTGTTTTCCATTTGTTCTTCTTGAAGCTATATCTTTGCTAGAGTTGTAGCTAAGACTATGTTTGAAGGCATATCGAGTAGATATATCCAGCATGCGAATACGATAGTCCATGCAATTTCCTACTTCTGTCCAGCAGTGAAACGAATGCTATGTGCATGAATTTGTCGCGCTAATTTCCCGTCTGTTCCCCTCCCTATGTAATTATTCCCTTATTCGCAGAACTTCTCGATTCGGGAAATACTTCTGAGTCTCCTCGCGAAGCTGAATTTACAGAGATTCCCTCGTACTCGTCCTACGTTAGCGATTGTGAGTTATATACGTATTACCTGATCTCAGCCCCTGACGACCGTGAACAACAGCTTTGCTTACTCTGCGAAACTTCGTAGTAAACTGTAATCTCTGCCTAGATAATCGCGGAACCAAACGTCCCTTTCACAGCGATGCTAATCTCAACCAATTCCACTACCCCAAACGGCAGAAGTTTGCTGAAAACCCGGTACGAATTACAACAGCACCGTTCAATGGATCATCACAAAGCCTTGACCCACTTCGAAATAAAATGCATGAGCAAATAAACTATGTATCGTTTTCCTTTCAAGAACCTCGGTATGAATTCTCGGAAATTCGTTGTTACGTATATGCATATGTACATACTCACATTTAGGTAATGACGAGAGACGACGATTTCGAAGAAGAAGATTTTGACTGGGACAGTCTTATCGATGTACATTGATCCATTGTTCCTTCATCGCTATCTCTTTGGTTTCAATCCCGGTTATTCACTACTACATATTTCGCAGAAAATCCCTGTGATGATAGTTGTACAGAGTTTAATAGAGAAAATCTATTTGGCAGCTATTGATAATATATTCATAGTATTTCAGAGTAGAAACCTATACGCAATTCCACAGGGTAGACGTGGCGCCAATTGTTGCATGTAAGATATTTATATAAAATGCTCCGCTTTGACACAACAATTATTTTCCGGTTCGGAACTATTCACCTACTGAGTAGATCGGCTAATTAATAAATTTGTGTGATCCCATTTGAATACTGAAAGTAAATAAAGCAGGATCCGCTTAACAACGAAGAACCAAGACAAACTGTTAATTGCTAGAATTCTTCAGGTAAACTCAAACCATATCTTAGTCTCTTGACAGTTCGAGCCTTCCCCTTTCGTCTTAATCGGTTTCTTCACTCACAAACAATCCCCCTTTCCCTCTCAGGTCACACTCTTTCCATTCCACCGTGACCGATCTGTTCCTCTTTATCGCACTGCTTTGACACTTTTTGCATACCTTTCGTATTGATCAGATAGACCCTACAGTTCCTGTACCCCCGCTAATATCGAATGACCACCATTTATCCTCAGTTTCTTACTTTTGTTAGACCTTCTTGGCTATCAAACCGCATAAAAAGTCTACCCCGAGAAAATCACCCGCACAGAAACTCCAATTTGTCCATCCTTTTATCAGAAAGCAATCAATCAATAGACTCGTATTATTCATAAGCAGGCGAGCTAAGCATCCATTTACTTATTCCTCAAGCTTGACATCGTAGTATACATAGTGGACAATCTGGTCCCAGTTCGCGTAGTAGTAGAAGTATTTTCCTTCATCAGCCTTGGTGAACTGAACGCAGACATTAATTACCCAACTCAACTCTCCTACTTGGGTAAAGGTTAATATTCGCATAGATGATTATAAAATTACCTTATCCATCACAAGGGTTCCCTGCTCATCAACGGAAACGGCGCTGTCAAGGGTCTTCGGCTGAAAGGACACAATTCAAAAATAAGAACTATAATTGTCGACTTAATGAGACACGATGTAATCATAGAATATGTATAAAGAGAAAACTCACGGGGAATCCGTACTTCCACTTGTTGCAGACCTTCTCTCCGCTGGTTTTGCACGAGTCAACCCACTGCTTCTCCGTCTCCTTCTTTCCCTTCAGAATACGGTACCAAACTCGGGGCTGGCCTTGAGCGTCGATTTTCAGAACGGATCCCTCCTGAATGAAAAAAAAATAGTTATGAAGCGGATTGAAGGTATAACGAACCTGCACACCGATCTCCTGAATGGGCTCCTGCACAGCGGGAGGCTGAGCGAAGACCGAAGAGATGGCTACCAGAAGAACGAGTACGGCAGGAGAGGTCATACTGTAGGAGAAGAAGATTATGGTAGGGTTACGGTACTCTAATGAAAGGGATCGTATAGGACAACTGTACAGCTATGGTAGAGTGATAGTAGGATACAGAAAATAATCTAGTACAGAGGACTGTGGTATGAGGGAACGAAGCGGATTGATGACGAAGTGTTGAACGAATTGAATTGATTTAACCGGTGCTTATATAGCCATGGTTAAGGTAGAACGGGAGAGGAGAGAAAAGAAGAGATGAAAGGGGAGGGAAAGTGGGGAGCGGACAGATAGATAGGTGCTATCTATCTTTCCACTTGAAGAAAAACCTCACTTATACGGCACAGATTAATAATCAAATTAATGAACTTAAAAGGCAAGGTAATAAGAGAAGTCAGTCGAATATTAGAAGAGTCATGGTACCTGAAAGATCGAGGAGTGATTGGAGAACACCCTACGGAGTAGAGTACAGATATGTAGAGGTATGAAAAGCATCACAAATTTGATAGAGAACAAGAACCATAGGGGACAAAAAATACAGTAGCACTTTGTTCATTAGCAGAGACAAGTAGGTCTCAAATAAAGCATAGCCAAAAAGGACTAAAGGCGAGAATATATACAACCTGGTACCCTAGTACTTGTTTTCTTTTGCGTCCGATCCTCTCCACTTTCTCAACACCGATTAGCTATCCTAGTCTAAACCATGCTGCTGCCGAGAGAGAGAAACGGAAGTATGTGTATCTAACTGCGGAGTTCACTTCGGGCCATGGCCTCGTGAGACTGAGAGGAATCAATCATGATCGACAAAAGAGTAGCGATCGACGGCAAAAATGTGAGAATGGCTGGGGTGTTAAATCAAGGAATAGGGCAAACACAGGAAACGATTATATAACGGAGAAGATGAGCGGACGCCACTTCTTCTCAGTACGGTAGATAGCGGCATCACGGAAGTGGGATTGTTTGTTGGTCCTCCCGTTGTATGCTAGGTCAACGGAGAATATCAAGGACCAGGACGTCTCACTGTTGAGAAGGCAAAGCTATGTGCGTCCATGTTTTTTATCACACAGTAATTGACCAAGAGATTGGTACTCATAAACACGCGAACTAATCCTCCATTTACTCGTCGCCAAGCTTGACATCGTAGTTTACATAATGGACAGATCCGTCCCAGTTCGAGTAGTGGTAGTAGTACTTTCCTTCGTCGTCCTTGGTAAACTGAACACAATCCATTGGCAATCTCCCCCCAATTCTTCCTCGGAATCCCGCTAGATGTAAATACTCTCAAAATAATTTACCTTGTCCAGCACAAGAGTTCCCTGCTCGTCAACATTGACTGCGGTATCAAGAGTCTTGGCCTGAAATGATGGAAATGAATGATAGAAATGGAAATCATGTTTAAAAAAATTAGCCGAAGGACGAAAACCGTTAGAGGTTTGTATTCTACTTGCATGGAATACGAGTAAGTAACTCACGGGGGATCCGTACTTCCACTTGTTGCAGACCTTCTCTCCGCTGGTCTTGCACGAGTCAACCCACTGCTTCTCTGTCTCCTTCTTTCCCTTCAGAATACGGTACCACGTCTTCGGCTGTCCTTGCGCATCGATTTTCAGCACAGATTCGTTCTGAATGAAAGAATGTGTATGAGGGCCTAGGATGTGGTAGTTATTCTCGAATTTTATGAGAAAAAGTTTGCAAAAATGAGATTCAAGGACTGAAAGTCTGACGTAAAATGTAGTTCAATTAAATGCATTTCAGTGCGGAACGAACCTGCACTTCAATCTCCTGAATGGGCTCCTGCACAGCGGGAGGCTGAGCGAAGACCGAAGAGATGGCTACCAGAAGAACGAGTACGGCAGGAGAGGTCATACTGTAGCAGAAGAGGATTGTCGTTGGGTGATTATAACGAAACTATATGGGTGCGGCAAGGACACGACGGGAAAGCATCTAAGAACAGAAATGATACTCATGCGAGAAAGAATGAAGTGTAAGATGATGAAGAGGAGCTGAACAAATCGAGTTTACAGGTGCTTATATAGCCATGGTTAAGGTAGAACGGGAGATGCGCGAAAGAGTGGAGAACGAGGAGAAGGAGAGGGGAACCGAGAGACACATAGATACTATCTATCTGCCGACTTCTTGAAGAATATAGTCTCACTCTCACGACTCATAAGTAGTCGCAAAGCAAGGAAGTACGATGATTTTCGCATTTGCAGAAAACTTGAAAAGCTCATCCACAGCATTCCTAGCGTTCGATTAGCGAATGGCGGTTTCCGCTGTGATCTATCGTTACTGGGTCCACTAAAATTAGTCAAAATTCGCCAATTTAAAAACTTAAGCTGCTCCTCATCTGTCCAAAGAGCTGCCAAAATTTGGTGAAGATTCATCCAGCCGTTGTGGAGTAAATTCAAAATTAGTAGCCAATTCGCTATTACACACTTCCCCTTTCGGTCAGAAAACTGTGCATAGTGAATATATAATATGATAGCCCTTCATTAGAACATAGTAGCGAACCTGGCGCATGCAGAAAGGTGGGCTGTTTGTGATCCTGTAGATAGTTCGAGGATGAAACTAGATTATCGCAGTGGAAGGTGCGCGTGGAATGGATAGAATCGAAGAGCAGAGGAGTTGTTGAGAGCATGTGATGAAGAGGACGGATAGAAGAGGAAAGTCGACGGCTTCTCGACGGCTTCATCTCATAGATGAATTAAAATTGCTCATTTTAATGATTTTGCAGCTCCTATCATTTCTAATATATACATGCTTAGCTCCACTATTTAACAGACCTGTGCAACTCTATTCAATCTATCCATAATACTATGACAACAGGAGGTACGTGACAGTTCATAGCATACAATATGCACAGCATGTTTCAGGAATCTCTGAGCGTCGAGAGAAACATAAGTCACTTTATAGTCACTGCCAACTTGATTTCAGTTGAGCGAAATATATGTGTGCCTCTGTTTCCGAAGACATAACAATTGCTGATCGATGTCTTCTAGCTTTGAAAGATCGCAAACACGGAATAATCTCTACGAAGGCTGCTCGACGTTCTTCTGCATTCGCAATCCCCACACAAACAGCAACGAGAAGAGAACTGAACACTTGATGATCAAATGGCTGATTCTATTGTTAACACTAAATAGGAAACACAAAGCTGGTAGCGTGTAATATAATGAAAATTATATCTCAATTCTTTTTACATTTTTAAAAAGTTTTTAAATATAGGTATATCAACCTCGTTATGGTAAAATCGATGAAGGCGCGTAAAAAGGTTTGGGTGGCCGGATCCGAGATGGTTGAGTAGATAGCTAGAGGGAACGATGCGACGGCAGCTATCGTTGGACTGATCAAGATGTTGCGAAGATACTGAATGCACAAATATTTAGGAAGATTACGTCGGAAAACTGTGGTTGGCACCTTGACAGCCTTCAGGTTTTCCTCCAGTTGATATTTCTTCGACAGTGTGTATCCTCTGTAAGATGTCCCCACTGAGTACAGTGAGACCAGCCTACTATTGTAGATCCAAACGACGACGAATATCTAACAATAACGCATGCATTAGTACACCCTTCTCTTTCTTTCTCTCGTCAACTTGACAATAAGTGTAGCAATTTATGAGATTAGTGTGGAAATTTATGCCTGCCCATTCAGCGCAAAATTACAAGACTACGCAAAGCTATTGAGTCAATAGCTTACGATAATGGCCGATATATTGCAGGCTAGCATGCAGAGAATATTCACCATTTGTCCCTTCGGGCCCCCTTTGTGAAATCCTGAAAAGTCAAGAATACGATTGATTTGTTCGACAAGTTATCGGTCCTAGATTATTCATTTTCGCTAATTGTAAGCAAAATATCCGCACTGCGTGTTTTGATAACGATAACAAGCGATGCCTACCTGTGAGCAACGGAACTGCTACGTAGAATACAAAAGACGTTACAGCCAACGACGTCCAGATATAAGGCCTTCGTTTAGTCTGCGATTTTGAAGTTGCATAGAAGCAGGAAGTACATAGGGATAACAGTGCACACTTCATACAATAGAAGTGAATACTTAGAGCGTGGCGGAAATTCAAAAACCTAACAATATAACAATAGAATGCCTAGCTCGCCATTAGCGGAAAATCCCGACAAAGGTTTTTTGCGTCTGTTGCCTGTACGCTTCATTCGCGAAATACTTACCTCATAATCCCGTAGAAGAATAGTAGCAGCCAATCGCTCGAGAGCAAAATACATCGCATTCGCCTCCAAACTGTACACATGGATTCCTCGCAAAATATGAAATCCGATGAAAAATATATCCTTATATCCGTCGCCTGAGTTATAGTCATAGTCAATACTAAACCGTTGAATATACCACCGACCTGTTCTCACAACAAAATCTGTCTCATACATAATTATGACAAGTCGTATGCTAATATAGGCAATATGATGAGACTCCGAGAAGATCAGTAGACGCTTGAGATTGGGATGAAGTAACGATAGCTGAAGATATTATTAGTTTAGATGCACTGTAACAAGAGATAATCATACCCTTCGATATGTAGATAACGACAGCGGCATAAGAATACTAAAGACGACGAGCTCCAGAAATTCCGTTGAGTAAAGAAGGTAAAGAAGCCAAATAAAAGGAGAGCCACGTGCATTTCTGGCCTTCAACTTGGTGTAGAATGTAGAGTTGAATCATGATTTACCCTTGATTCGACAAAAGTGAAGTTGAAAGAATCAATACCGAAGAAAGCAACGTATTGGGTAGTCATCAGAAAGAGACAGAGAGAGATAGGTTACAACTGCCGATAAGCATTCATGTAAATGAGCACAATGGGATAAGCTCAGAAAGAAGAAGAAGAGCATATTTCATTGTAGCAAAATGTGATGATGCAGCACGTACAATGGTTGTCATGTCAAGACACACTTGGTATTTTCAGTTTTTTTTTCAGTTTTACAACTTTTATCAGGACTAGCAGTGGATCGGGATCCAAGGGAGGGGGCTTTGTTATAGATGGGAGAGGTTAAAAACTTCGAATCTTCTTCAAAAACCCACTCAGTCCGAGTTGCCGTAGAATCTTGAGAACTCCTCTCGATCCTCGTTTGGAGCTACTCTCCCCGTGCTCCAAGTCTTCAGGGGGGGGGGGGGGGAGGATGCATCCTCTTTTCCGCGATTGAATAGACGTGGGGCACTCAGATGACAGACGAAATGGAGAGCCGACTGCGCGCGAGGACAACAGAGAGAATGAATGATATGGAAAGGCTAGAGTTCGGCAGATGACTCATGACCAAGTCATGAAAGTGCATTCATTCTTCGTCTGCGTCTCTTCATTCTTCTCCTCTGTCTCGGTCCATTATTGCACTTTCATCACCTAGTCATTTGTCATCTGCCGAACTCTAGGAAAGGCTATAATTGCCTATAAGCATTCCATCACTAAAATGGGTGAGGAAGAGTGCAGACGAATAGGAATGAATATTATTGCCGAATAAATTTTGGTCAATAATATTAGCCATACATCCTTCAATAATATTCCTAACATTTATTGCATATATATTGTTGACGGAAAATCAGTTGGCTCATTCCGATATATGTTTTTTTGAAATATTTAAATGTATGTTAACAGACTTTCCTTATCTATAAATATTTTCTTGCATTTCTCCTGCATAGTGGAATAAACCGATCCGTTAGTTTCTTTCGCATTATTCTGCTAACAAATATAATAATATATAGCCAATGTAATATCAGCATAAGCAATATTCATATTGAAACGGCATTGCCTGAACAATCGCTCCGCCGGAGCCGGGCCCAGAATTCCCCCGACTCTGGGGGAATTATGGGCATGGCCCAGAATTCCCCGACTCTGGGGGAATTATGGGCATGGCCCAGAATTCCCCCCGAGAGAGAGGGAATGGTGGGATATGCCCATAACTCCCCCGCGAGAGCCGGAGTGACATTATTCCCCCTCCGAGAAGGGACCGCCGTGCTCTCTCACTCTTTCATTCATTCTACGCCGTGCGCTCGTCTCGACCGGTTGTCTCTCTCTCATCAGCATGAAGGTCAGTCCCAATATATTATATTTATCATCATGCCTACACATGAAACAACATTAAAGGGTCTCTCCAACCATCTCATTCATTCCAAGAGATAACCAATTAAGAGCGGTTGATTGATTGTGAGAGACAAGAGAGGAATGAAGAGACGCAGACAATGAGAGAAATCTTTGCACAGCTTTTTCTAAACCACGGCGAAGTTTCAACAAAAAAGGAGAGAGCATGAGACTCAGGACATTAAGAGCTATCCGATGATGTCAAAAAATGCATATGGTAGATATTGCCTGGAGGGGCCCTTTAAGGGTGAAGCAAAGGTACACAACTAAGGATCTCTCCAGTGAAAGCGTGTGAATAAAAAGGCGAATAATTAAGAAATTATAAGACGGGTACGGGGATATGGGAGAGGAAAGGAATAGAGGGGGATGTCCAATAAACTTGATGGTCATCTTGACTGTGATCCTTGTCTAGGAGGGGGACTAGACTACTGCGTGAGGGAGTGCAGTGAATGAGCAGAGGAGGGATACTCATATGAACGGTCATTTAGATGACACTAGGTGGACACAATAGGGTAATGGGGGCAGGGGCCTACTGCTCACGGGGATCAACGCCGGCTAACACAGAAACGATAGGGTGATTGGACAATCTGTGTTTGAATACACGAGTAGATGGAGAGGAAATAATAGATTCAGGTAACTGAGAGAACCATCTAGATACACGCAAAGAAAATGAGTGGAAACGAACAGTATGCTTACAATTAGTGAATTTACCACAGTGTTCCAAATCTTAAGCGAACGAGCCAAAATGCTTAAGGTACGGTGTTTTCCGTGCGAGAGTTCCTACCGAAATAAACGTTTTTTTCGGCATCTCGTTCGCTTAACATTTTGACTGTTGACAGAACACTGTGTTACGATGGATAGAGAACCGTGTGGTTCGACTACGGGAGGGCCGATAGCAAAAGAATAAATTTCTTTTCCTGCTTTTCTTTACCTCGCTTTACTTCGCTATCAAATTACACTCAAAAACAGGCTAGAAAAAAAAGAAAAAAAACTAGAAAAAGTTAGAAAAAACTGTGGATCTCTTCATTCCTCGCTTGTCTGTCACAATCAATTAGCCGCTCGTCAATTATAGTGGAATAAACCGATCCGTCCGTTTCTTTCGTTCCAAAATGAGTCTAATTCTCTTCCTTTTGCATACTCTCTCGCCTTATATTCGGAATGATTTTGCGACGGATGTTTTTAATCCACTATATTTGTCTCTTGAACCGAATGAGATGGTCAGAGGAACCCCCTTCAGGCGGCGTGGATACCGGGTCGCTGCCTTTGTGGACTCTTGTCATTGGAGGTATATCAAAATGAGCAAAATCTACACTGCACTGCAACGTTTTCACGGAGATTAGGAAGCCGCTTCCATTTTTCCCCTCCGCACTTTACATAACAAACTGCCCTAATTTAGAGCACGTAATAAGAAAAAACGAAAAACGAGCAATCTGGTATGATAGAGGAAGGTTGAATCCCTATGCGGCCTCCATACAAGAGAACTATCTTCATGGTTTTTCGCTGATGCCTTTTTCGCCAAGAATGATCTCTATGCTCTGCCACGTATTCTCACAAAGTTGGAAAATAACTTTTTCGGAATACCTTTTTGCCCTCTATTTTAATCCTTTCTTCGTCCCACAGGCATTCCGGACTAATCGTGTCCGGAATGAGAAGAAGAAACTTTTTTCTTGGAGATTGTTTCAAATTAGGAGGCTATTTTCCACACGACTAGATTTCTCCCGATAATCGATTGCCGCGTCATCAAAGTGCAAGAATAAAGAGGAAGGGAAGAAGAATGAAGAGACCGCAGACAGAAATTAGAGATGTCATAATCTGTCAGCTCATCTGTTATCGGGAGAGCTCTACACACGACGTGACTCTGGGGAATATTTCCCAGCCGGCTGCGGAAATATTCACATCGTGGAGAATTTACGCTCTGTGTAAATTGGCGAAATCACAGCATTCCAAGCGTTCTAATAGCGAATAGCGGTTTCCGCGCATAGGATCCGATCCTGTAGGCGAACCATTGGACGAATAAGTATGAATTTATAAACTTAAGTTCAAAGAATCCGCACCAAATTTTCAGCAGCTTCATCGCCACTGCTGAAAATTTGGTGCGGATTCTTTTATCCACTCATGAGATAATTCAGAAATAGTGGTCAATTCGCTATTAGACACATTCTACACCGTGCGGAATGCTGTGAAATATCGACCTGGAATTTTTTTAAATTCGTTAGGATGCCTTTCATATGAAAACGGCCCTTAAGGAAAATTTAAGGTTGGTTCAATGATCTTCGCGATCATGTTCGGCATCCACGGTCTATTTAAATTAATATATACATTGGCGTATATCAAGTACATTGCGGGAGAACTGCTTGCATTCAATGTAAGTTGGCGCATTGATCTTTCAAGTAAGTCTCAGGAAACTTTTTAAAGCTGCAAATGTGAAATTATAAAGAAGGTTCGACACGATGCTGGAAATCAAAAATTACAAACACTGGAAATCATTTCGTCATTCTCTTTAAGGTTTAGGATACTGTTAAATCTGCCATTTTAGATAATCAATGAATAATCTTTTAACATTATTTTATGACAATATTTTAAGATTGTAATCCCACCCTCTCAGATTCTCTTGGCTCTAGCTTTCATGGCTGCTGGAGGGCTCATACTGTTTGCCCTTCTGAAAAATAGACGGGAGTTGATATTTCCGGGAATGATTGCTACGGTAGGTGGAAAATGTGTTGAGAAACTCTTATTAACGTTCTGCAGATGGTCGCTATAGTCTTGCTCGTCATTGTTTTCATCATAGTGGTTTATCATGGGAACACTTACTCATGTGAGTATTATTAACGAAAATGTTCTGTCAGTTACTTCATTCCCATTACTGATGCGATCAGAAACTGATAGGCTCGATGAAACTAATGGTTCGCTGAAATTCGCGTTTAAAATTGGTCCATAAACAAACCGACCGTTGAAATTCAACGGATAAAAAGGACATTCAAATAATTAGTGAAACCTCGGGCTACGAAACCCAGCAACATTTTGGTGATTACGATTAGGCCCTACTACTTACTTATAGCCAGTATTAGTCATGACGAAGTCTACAAATAGCTGAAAATTCTTTTTGAAAATGAAAAAAGAACAGCTAAATTTCCAATAAAGCCACGTTCAAGCAACTTAATTCCTATTCTTATTCGATTTACATGCTCTTAGACTATAAAACGAAAAAAGTAAACCTATAAATGCACGAAACCGTAAGCGAAACCTAAATTTGAAGAGTTTAAAAATTTAGTGGTGCGCGGAGTGCATCGCGGACGAGATTTGTCAAAATGCGAAGCATACTGTATTGGGATCACACCATAAGTTGCCGGTTGCGGTTAATTACAATATTATTTTATACTTTGTAGCTTAGGCTACCGTAAAAAATCTGTTGTTAGGGTTTTCGTGGTGGGGATCATTACAAAATATTTGAAAGCCCGTTTCTGACCGGTGAATTTCAACCGACGGATTGCTTATAAACCAAATTAGATGCATTCAACGAGCCATTAGCTGAGGGTACTGGAAACGTTTCTCTTATCGGACGATCGTTTTCCAATGATCGTGATCGCTTTCATGCACTTTCAAGCTTTTTTCCGAAAACGGAGGGAGATAGGAAGACTCCCATTTTAATTTAATGTTGTAGTCGTATAACTGAAGAACACAATGTTGCCAAGTTCGCCTCTTCGCTAGGAAATGAGACGACTGACGGAACACATTCTTAGCACTTTTAAATATTGATAAACAATAGTTGTTTCAGCTACGCTTTCCGTCTTCTACCATTTCTATAGAGGTGAATACGCTGGCGATATCATTTTTGTAATATGGAGTATTTTCCTCACCGTCTGGGCTCTCATCATCTTCAACGAAACGAAACAATTGAGCTGAGAGACTCATTCCCTGCACTATCAGTAGACTCATGATAAAGAGTTTGTAAAAGGGTTTCCCGTCCTAAAATAGGAGAAAACAACAACAACAGATAGAGTACTTATTTCAATGTGGGATAGAATCACATTGTGATGCTAGTCTCATATCAAAATTGGGTTGGATTTGAGACTACTCGACTAATGTAAGATTAAAGGGACACGGAAGTGATTTTCAAGTGAAGCTTATATGAAAGTTTTTGTCGTAATTAATATAAAACCAAAAGGAAAAATAATAAAAATTAATAGTATTAGAGAAATGATTTTTGGAAATTTTGTCCAACGACGACGCTACTGTGTTTAGCGAAAGGAATTAAGCCAAAAGCGACATTCTTCTCAACGACGGAAGCCCGGAACGAAAAAATAAAACATGCGATTTTCGAGTTTTTCTTCGATTTTTTTATTATCACTGTTTTCCACACATTTTGAAACCTTAGAAGAATTTTCATCGAATTTTAAAACTTATGGTTAGGGGCTACTTCCTCCCTTTAAAAGGAGCGATCATAAACGCTCTTTGGAACTAGCTTCCCGCAGTCACAATGTACCAACAATGTACAGCAGAATCGATTTTAAGCATACAAGATGCCAAAAAATACCGCTGATTTCGGTAGCGATTCTCACGTGATAAACACTGTGCTAAATTATCTAACTTAACATAGTTGCTAATCACATTGAGTCACCTGTTTGTAACTCTCTTAACCTACTAGTTATATTACTGAATTTCTGTGCCATTATCAATTTTATGCATTATCAGCAACTAGTGTGGATAAAGAATGAATGAATGAATGAAACACGTTTCAACTCGTTCGTTTAACATTCAGAACTTTGCGCGCATTGCCACACGGCCCGGCCCATGATTAACCTTCCCGATTTGTACATTCAAATACTTTTTAGCTATCCAGCTCCCGAATCCATTAATTAATTCAACAAAAAATGATAACAATATGCAAACTCAACAAGCAAAAACGAAAAAAAATCATACACTAATCATCTATTCGTCGGCCTTCCGTTTCCTCTTTTTCTTCTTCTTTTCTACATTATTCTGAACCTCCTCATCTTCTGACTCGAATACTTTCTTCTTCTTACTTCCCTTCTTGTCGCTCCGCTCCGAAATCTTGCATTTCTCTTCTACCGTATCCTCGTCGAAGTTTCTATATATGATATGCATACATGTAATCATTATGCTTATGTTAAACACTCGGAAAGCGGCTAGAGTATTTTCATGCTTATTTTACACGTGATAAGCGTAACCACCAAAAAGACTAATTAGGGTTTGAAAACCAAGCGCGATTTGGAAATTTATCGTCTGACTCTCTTCATTCTTCCACCATCCTCATCACTCTTTCGGTCTCGTAATACGATTAAAAGGCTTGGTTTTCAAACCCTAAGACTAATCATCCGCAATCTTACGGAAAGTGAGAATGAGCCTCCCTTCAGCTCACCTTTTCCTTTTCGCCTCTTTCTTCACAATTCCCGTCCCGTCGACTCTTTCAAAGACAGCAACAAAGAAGCCATTCGTGGCTGTTTTCCGTGCATCTTAACGGGCCCTTTCCATAGATGAGCTAGTGTTATCCGAAGCTTTTTGGAACAGAGGCAGTTGCCCCAACACTTCACGCTTCTCTGGCGAAGACACCGATCCCAACACCCGGTCGAACAACCAAGCCCATGTTTGGCCCGTTCGGCTCCCGCAACCACTAGCAGGTTACGGTAATACGAAATACTACCGTAAGCCCAACGGACGCTACTGACCTGCACGCAGACAATGCTTTCCAAACTCGTACGAGTCGATTCCCCTCTCGGTCCACTCGGGAAGCACGCCCTCCACTACAGCAAAGTCCGATATGTCCTTCAGAACCTGAATGGCAAGAACCAAGTTCACCCCATATTAACGCTTCCCACATTCCATATGATGAAATACTCAAAACGTTCAATAAACGAGGTGATCAGACTAGTCATGCCATAGAAAAGACTACAGCTAAAGTAATGTGAGGTAAAATATTAACATAAGCAAACCCGCTTCAGCCCAATTTCCCTTCACTAGTGTGTTCCGTTAGTGGAAGGGGTAGCTATCTATAAGGGTTTGAAAGCCAAGAAATTAATCGCATTATCAGACCGAGAGATAGTGTTATAACAGGGAAGAATGAAGAGACGCAGACGATAAATACACAAATCGCGCTTGGCTTTCAAACCCTAATATCTACCCCCTCATACCTCTTCCACGACTCTCTCGTTCTCCTCTTCGTGAACGGAACACGTCGAGTAGACGACGCGACGCATCGCCGGCAGCCGCAACGCGTGCTTCAGAAGCATCGCCTGCACATCAATTATCATCTCTGCCGATCGCAATCATATTCGTACTCCACCAAAGGTTTCTTGTTTCTGACAAAAAGGAAGGTTCCCTACCACATGTTGGGTAGAACATCGTCACAATTAGAGCTTATTTACATCTTTTTCGTTAGCAAGGAGCAAGTTACGCGTTTGGCCAAATTACAGTGCACTATGTAACAAGACGCGTCGCGGTTATAAAGGATCTACGAAGCCCAAGGATCAAGGGGGACCCGATCGTAGACGTCTAATCCGTCTGTTCACGTTCACCTGTAGATTGGCCAGTCTTCCCAGCCTTCCGTCGTCTCTCGTCTCATCCAACCACTCGTTCATCCTCTTCACTATTCCCGATCCGCTGCACGGAGGATCGACCAGTGCGTATTCCACCTCAAAGCGATTACACTTGCGGAATACACACATATTACTCACAAAAATGTTCCGTGGGTAAACTCACGCTTACGTTGCCTGGATTCTCTTCATTTAGTTTCGCTCTCTAATTTTAAGTAAAAAAAGCGACGACTGGCGGAACTTTTTTCTCAACCATATTTGAAGGGGCACACTACTTCGTTCCCTGCCTTTGATGCGCTAACTGCCATCTATCAAATTATCATATCTCTAGTTGGGGTAAGCAAATTGAATGAATTTTCTCACATCTGCATAGTTACGATCGTTGACGTCAACCTTGAGAAAGTCTCCATTGACCACCGTCGTATTCGTGACTCCCGAGGTCTGAGAATGCACGACGTCATTACCGTATGTACAACCTAGGTGCTTTGATTGCGCATTCGATTGACATGCTTTCTTGAGTCTGCGGTTTTCCCCGAATTCATCCCGCATTCGAAACGGTCATAAGAACCCGCATCCCAAGCCTCCTGATAATGTGCTGGTCCAGGAGAATAGAACCTTCGTCCCTGTCCTACCGTATCCCCTCCCTCTCTCCTACCGTAATCTCCCACTCACCTCAATCATTTCCCTCATTGTGTGAACCCGATCTGCCGCTCGATCAAAAGCATCGATTCGTCTATAAATGCTTGATGAGTCTTCGTGAGATCAGGAATGAATGAGGTGTGAGTAGAAGGCGATGTTGGAGCCAGCTTTATCTCAGACGTTTCGACCGTTACATGTCATCATCAGTGAGATTAATTACCCTCAAACTTGGGTAATTAAACCTTTGAGGGTAATTAATCTCACTGATGATGACATGTAACGGTCGAAACGTCTGAGATAAAGCTGGCTCCAACATCGCCTTCTACTCACACCTCATTCATTCCTGATCTCACGAAGCATTCAACAACAATGAGGATCACGCAGTACTCCCAATTCGTCTATAAATCAAACTTTTTGCTGGTAAAATGATGCCCCTTAGTAACAGTATATTAGTGACGTAAAAAGATTTATTGATAAAACTGACCTCTATTTAGCTGACTAAATATTTTCTATGTTACGCAGCATCCTAAAGCATGTGTTAGTTAGAGGCTTTTAGAAACCTCTAACTAACACACGCTTTAGGATGCTGCGTAACATAGAAAATATTGTGATCGATTCGGAAAGCCTCATAGAAACTGACCCGGTATTGTCGAGAATCGCTGCAAGGTGCGAGGTCTTCATTCCTATAATATCACTGGATTATATGCCCTGAATTTCATCCTCACAACCCCCCCCCCCTAGCTGCGCCATTCTTCCTAATGATCGCCCATCTACCGTAACCCAAGCTATCGTAACCCAATCTACCGTACCCGGTGCAGCGCACGCATCGATTACATGCGATCCCTGAGGAGGATCGAGCAAGAAGGCGGGAAGACAACTGGCCTGAATAGAGGGAATATTCCTTGTATAATATTACAAATACGATAATGCATATCATCTGTGAGTGCATTATTACAAGTTCCACGAGAGTTGTCCAAAAGTACGAAAGCGATTGCGAACTGCCTATGCAAATAAGCGCGCTGATCTACCTTTGGGTCAGCCGTATTCAATGGGAATAGTTTGGTATACTAATTAGAAGTTTTAAATCGTTCCGCTTTTGTGGACAACTCCCGTTGAACTTCTAATAAGTGACCTAGTCTTCATAAAAAAAATTTCAAAATTTTATTACCTAAATATTTCTAAATACCATGGTTACGTGAGCTATGATCTGACGATAAACACATGAAAATGTAATACGTACCTTATCCTGCAGAATGACGTACTTGTCGCGGACCATCCAGTACGTGTGGAACTTAGGATCGAACGGAAAGGCGAGCAGAAGAGACACGTGGGGGTCTACCAACACCTGTAAGAGACAACTGCTCTTAAACCTTCTCCAATTACTTAAGGCACCCTACGGAAATGCTTAGCTTTAGTTTAAAAACACCTAACTCCCTTGCGCACGGGCCGTATTCGAGTCTTTTCATGGTTACATTACACAGCCTAATAGTAATGGAACTAAGCAGAATGATGATGATCACTGTGTAACGCGTTATGCTATTCCTATCTCTCTCGTTCAACAAAACCATCGGACGCCCAATCCCCTGTTTCCGTACATCGATGGCTCTTGCCCAACACATTTTACAGAATCCCATCTTTATAAAAGAACATCTTGCCCTCCATCTACACATCTCCCAAATATGAATGAAAAAATTTATTCGAATTCCACAATAGATCAAATAGTAACGTCGTTAACAGGGCCTTGATTCACACTAAAAAGCTCAAAATCAAGCATAAAACTGATGTATTTGGCGGCCAAAGTCATACGTGGGCACCGACCCGAAGTATGGGTGGTAGGCCCAAATTTCTTCGGAATTTTACTTTGGTAGGCCTACATTTCCTACAAAATATCAATTGGTAGGCGTTATTTCGTACACTGGTAGCCCGTTTCTCAAAATATTGCGGGGAAGTCTGCCCACGTGTGGACGTACTATTTGATCTATGAATTCCTCTAACCTCATCCTTCTGCAGCCTTCGTATCCGATCGACGTATTCCTCTCCCTGCCCTTCGTCCATCCGAACAATCTACAATACCGTACCCTCAATAGCCGTTCTCTCTCCATCGATAGTTATCATTCCTCTTTTCTCTTCTCCAAAGTTAGCATAAACTCTCACCCCTCAACTAAACAGCTCGTCGCCGAACTGCACAGTGTATCAACTAGAGAACTAGAGAAGTGCATGCGAGTTCCTTTAGCTTTCCGTTAATGTTTCATTTCTCCTCCATAATAGCAAACCATTTGCTGGTTTTATTGTCACCTTGAGCCATAGTTATGCAAAGAACTCCCAACTCTAACATCAACCAGACCCTTCCTCCCTACCAACCTTCCACTCCTCTTCTTCCAACGTCTTCAACGCCTCTTCTTCCGACCATTTTAATGTGTTGATCCGAGCGTATCTGCAATCAACTTCTTGTTACTATTTGTTGTAAGAAATTAAGTAAAAGTAGCAATATTCAAAGGCATAGCATATATATAACATACATATATATGCATAGCTCTTTCACCATGAAAGTTGCACAACTATCCAATCAGTCAGCAGTCAACCTTCTCGTTCTTCATTGTCCCGTCCATTTGTTTATGTCAGTCATTCTTCACCCTCCTAGAGTGTACCCTCTCTCCATCCCCTCCCCTGCCCTCTCCCATGCCATTCCCCTCACTCTCGTTCCCACACTCCTTCCCTTAAACCCGGCTGACCTTGGCCGCTACCCGTCAAAAGGTTGCACGAACCGTTCACATGCTTATCAGCAGGTCACTTGTTTCCCTCTATTCCCCAATGCCATAAGAAACCGTACTATCCCGTGTAGTCCACCAACCCCGTCTGTCCCTATTCCCCCCATCGTTTACATAGCTGTTCCCTGCCTATATCTCGATTACCCCGTCCCCTTTACATCACATTCCACCAACGAATGGTCCACTGCAGCGTGCAACCAATGACTCCTTCATAGCCGTCCCCATGACCACTTTTCACAAATCTTGCACTTGCTTTCGCAATTCCTAGCAACTTCCACGATGCAAACGGTCGTCTCTACGTATGGTCCATATTCCTGAACCGAGATCAAAAAAGCGCTTTACAATTTGCTTACTTTGCTTTGAAGCTTACTTTTCTCATACTTTGAAGAACTTCTTGTAAAGAAAATCACGGCTATTTTCCGGCATTTCGTTTGCCTAGTATGTGCACTGCTGTCGTATCATCGTGTTCCCTTCAGAATGCCTCCCTCTTCGGTCCTCCTCCCCCTCCTCTTCCTCCTCTCCCTCTTCACTCCCTCCATGGCCGACCTCCCTGCGGTCCACGAGAAGCCCAAGGAGATCAACCTCTCCGTCAGTATCTGATCTTTGATCTTTCCCAGTTTGATCTTTGATCTCTCTCAGGAGGGTGATGACCTGAGCCTTCCGGTGCCCTCTCCCACAGCCATCTGGCATCGCAAGTTCTCGGATGGCCGTGAACAGGAGTACGTAGAGGCGTGCAATCCCTACTTGGACGTGTGCGAGAAGTGGAGAAGCGGAGTTTTGGTAGGCGGCTTTTCAGGCCTATTCATTGATCATTTAATATTAAATTATGTTATTCGTAGATAATAAACATAAAAACAATCATGGAAAATCCCAATTTTCAATTTTCCAGGGCAAGAACATTTCGACGCGCAAGGTTGGGCTCGATAAGAAGGGCACTCTGAGCATGCCCAAGGTTTGGCCAATTTCACCTTACTTGTTATCCAGCCAAATCATCGCCCGTTCTTAGACCTAATTTAAGAACATTGTATCTTATTTTCCCATTTCTCCTTAATCGATCTACAGTATGCCCATCCCACTCAGGTTACGGTAGCCGACTCGGCTCAGTACTATACGTACTACTTCCACTCGGACGGCGTCCACCACTATGCGTATTTTGATGTCAAGGTTACGCCCAGAGGCTAAGGATAACAACAGGATCCATCTTAATTCCCTGCTTTAACCCAACCAATTACCGTACCACCCGTGATAAAGCTTAATCGGTTAACAAACAAAACTTTTCTTAACAATGTGACTCGTCACTAAGTGCTACTATTATATTGTAATTTCATTGTACCTCTAATAAAGCATCATGCCAGATTGCGCTTCCTACAGTATAGCTAAACACGCCGGTCCGTTAGATTTTCTGTTCCGAAGTGCGTTCAATTCTCCCACTTTTACACACTCTCCTGCCTAATATTCCGAACAATAAACCCTTTTTTTCCATCCCATAATACAACTTCAGCGTTCCCTCGACTATTCTATTCCTCTGACTCAGAGGGAATAACGCATTTCACGGTATGACTAACCGTGGCATGACTACGTTCGACTCCGTCTCCTCCTTCTTGTCCTTTATGCTGAGAATGCCACGACCCATCGACGACAATTCGCGTTCCCTTCAAAGCGCACCATCGGGCAACCGTCAATTCGTGCAATATTTATAGGGGTAAACTCTCGTTTCACTGGGTTTCCTACCCAAAACAAGTAAATGGTTCCCCGACACAGCCTGGAACTGTACGCCAGCCAACAATTCAGAAACGTAAAACGTTCATGAGACTTGTTCTTCGCCCGATCCTCCCCATACAACTTACTATTTGTAGGCAAATCCCATAGCAATCTTGAATACGGATCTAGATACCGTACACATGGAAAACCCCAGAATTGATCGTATTCTCGAGGTGGAACCCCACGCGCCCCACGTTCAGTATAAAATTACTCAAGCGGAAAAGAATTTAACAAAGAGTGGTTATTGCCCAACCGCTTACAGTACCCCTCCCACCTCCGATAGATCTCTTCGGAGTGTCTCTTGAGCAGATCCGCAACTTCCATCGGCAAGCCCTTCGTTCCGTTTCCAACCAGAAATTCGTAGAGAACCACGTAGAGATACGAGACGTCCTCTTGGATTGCATCATCATTGAGCAGGGAGGAGATGGCCTGAATGAAAATATGGAGACCACTGGACAAACTAAATTTATTAATATTTAAATTAATAAAATTTTGGTGTGTTCTCTAATAACTACGGCATCATAGCTATATGAAAGCCCAATCTAGTGAAACCGTTACAGTACCGCCTCCAGACTACAGTACCTCATCCTCGAGCATTCCATCGAATACGGTCTTGTACTTGAGAGTCTCGGCCGACAGTCGCAATAGCAATCTCTTGTTCTGCAAAACTCCGTCATCAGGCTACCGTATCCCTCCATTTACTGTTACCCGAACCCTGTCATAGCAGCAAAAGCAACCACGTGTATTCAGTTTATCCACACGCAGGCTGTATGAACACGAACAATAACTTTCAATTATTACGGAACAAAGGAGAACAACAACAGTAACAAACCAATCAATCAATCAATAATTCAATCTCGCTCTATTCCAGGGCTCGCCTATACTTGGCCTGCAGCCAAACCCGCTGCATGCGCACCCGCTTAGCCCGATTGACGATGAGTCTCCTATCGACTACATTCGCCTCCTTCTCCAACCCCGCCCCTCTCAATCTCTCGTCCAACTCTTCGCTATCAAAGAAGTACACCAACGTCCCATCACCCCTACAGTACAAGTTGTCGTCGATCAGTCGATCGGCCTTGAATCGAAGCTGGGTCAGATCGTATCTACCGTAATCCTTGATGAGCAGGGCTCCTCCCGGCTTCAATAAGCTCTTCAGATTACGAAGAGCCACGGGCAACTTGGAAGGCTCGATGGCCGACAGTACGTATATACACAGGATGAAGTCCTGACTGCCGGCAGGGGGCGCGTCCTCGGGCGGGGATACGGTAATGTCCCAGACGAAGGTGGCCGCGACGCGTCCGCCCGCGTCCGCGTCGCGCAGCACGTCGACCGCGTTGCGTGAGAAGTCGCTGGCGGTCAGGACGAGCTTGTGACGAGTGTCCAGGTCGAGAAGGGGAAAGGTCGTGTTGCCCACTCCACAGCCAACTTCCAGAACGTGGATGGGCTGAAGAACAAACAACTATTATAATTAACTCTTCCGTTAACTTTTTAGTTTTATTTAAGTACACTACCATACACCATGTACCCCTATGAATCACATCTTGGTTCCCTCAGAACTTTCCCTCCCGAACCAGTCAGTAACCTCTACCCTAACCCTTGCTCATCACCCCTCCATCCCTAACAACAGGAAACGCCGCCTAAACCCCCCCCCTTCAGTTCTCGATTCGATTCGTACAGTACATTCGTATATCCTTCCCATCCCTGCCCTCCCCTCAATCTTTCTCCCCTCGTTTCCCCCAACAAAAGAAGAGCCATTCAAACGACTCAAGGCGCGCACTTTCGCTGTTTAGCCGTGGTCGTTGAGTGCGATGAATAGAGACTATCTCTTCCTATCTCTATCCCTCTCCCCTATCCCTTATGGCATCACCACCCGGTCAATCCTCACACGGGTACACAGATACCATGTCTGGCAAGCTTACTGTACAACTTCTAATTTGATTACTGTACAACATCTTGGTTAATTTGCATAATTCTATATATCCCGTTACAGTAACCCATAGACCCCTCGTACCTCTTCAGCAGTCGTAGTGTCCAATTCGGGGAACTCCTTGAGCAGCCAATTTCTGTCCATGAAGAACTTATTGTTGTGCTGCGAGTAGAACGAGTCCCACTGGTCAGCGGGGGCCTCCAGTAGCTTCTTCCTCTTCTCCTCGTCCACTCTCTTCTCCTTCTGTCCCCTCACAATCGCCTTCGCCTCCTCTTCCATCTCCTCATTCCACGGCATATTGTCCCAGGCATTGTGCTCGAATACGTCCCTGTCCTCGGTCAGTGTCCGGTTCCCGAACGGAATATCTCCGGGTCGACCGCGTCCCGAGGGCTGCTCACGCATGGTACTAAATATGAAGGCATAGTAAACTACAGACTACAAACTACACGGGAAAACACGAGAACACGCGACGGAAGGAGCAGAATAGGAAGGAGGGGAGGAGAAGCTGACTAGAATACGGGTGTTATTGGAGGAAAAGGAACGTTGAGAAATCTTTGCAGCGCACTCCGCTAAATACAGTAAAACTCTCTTGGCAAAATGCCAGCTTAGGCTAAAAGCCGGCTCCGACTGAAGTTTTACAGTGGTTAGCGGAAAGAATTGTGCAGCTCTTTCAACGTTCGTTTTCCTCCAACAATACATAATCGCACGAGGAACTACAATGAGAGGACATCGAGAGGCAGTGGGATATTACTTTCACCGATAACTCGTGTGCCGACCGAAGTAAAACACCCGTTTAGTGCATTACTGGTTTCGCTTGTAAAATCAATGTTGGAAATGGCGAAACGACTTGGGCAGCAGTTCTTAAAGCGTTTCCAAGTGCTTCAAGCAGCAAAGCCCCCGGTACCTACTCAGAAGCAGTGATGAGAAGGGTGAAAGTGGGAACTGACCGGGTAAAAGGATTCGTAAACGAGTGGCCGAATACTGCGTTCTCGGCGCAGGACTCGCCCAATGATTGAGGAGACTTCTAGGTAGAGATCACCCATCACCTAAACTAGCACATCAACCCACAAATACACTTCAAAGCGCATGAAAAAGGAAAATAAAAAAAATTACCGAAAATGTGGGAACTTCAAACTACAACTCTTCTACAGTATCAGTTCAGGCTAGTGCCGATTGTGTCAGACTCATGATTCATTACTGCATACCGTAACTTTTCTTATCATTTGTGCATTATTCATTATTTGCATTGTTTTCCCTCAGGTAGTTTCAACGATGACTAATGCCTTTCCGTATTGTTGTTGTCTCTCCTAGAGACGAGCCTAGCTTCCCCTCTCCTAGTGAGGGTGGATGAAGGGGCGGAGTCAGGGTATTCCAACGGCACAGGTGCCCTTCCCTTCCCCCTGTCCCCTCCCCTTTTCCCCCTCCATACTCCCCTTCTTCCTCCCTTACGATGTCCCGGGTAGTCTCCAATCACTCGGTTCCCGCAATTTGGGAAGCCCACGGCCAGCAAATCTTCTACATTCCCTATAAGTACGGTCGAATCTACGGACCGGAACGGCTCTGGAACGATGTCTATGTAAGCCTTTCTACCATTTTAAAACATCCGACCACATCAACCACACACTATATATCGCTAATCGTGGAAGAGCAGCTAAAAATACCATCTACTTCATATATAGATATATTTGTATGAGGAACCAATTTCCGTTAGATGAACACTTCAACCTTCATTTCTAGCTGAATGCATAACCTTCCCACAGCATTCCGCGCGGTGAGGAATGTGTCTAATAGCGAATTGACCACTATTTTTGAATTATCTTATGAATGGATAAACCAATCTGTACCAAATTTTCAGAGCTTATTGAATTCGCGGTGGCGAACTTAAAGGGACATGGAAGCCAAAAAAGATTGGCTTTCATATGAAAGTTTATCGCCTAAATAATATAGAAATCAAAACCAGAGTGCACAAAAATGTCTACTTCGCGAGATATCCTAAAAATCGTTTCCCAGCCAAGGCGCAGTCTTACTGCGTTTAGCGCATAGTAACGAGGCAAATGGCATCGAGGTATTCCCGGAA
>LS885386.1:1077523-1097317 GCA_900490955.1 Micoletzkya japonica | reverse complement strand
CTTTTAAATTCATGAATTTTCGTTCATCGGTTCGCCTACAGGATCGGATCCTATGCACGGAAACCGCTATTCGCTATTAGAACGCTTGGAATGCTGTGTTCCATTTCGCAATGGCCTTCAGAATATCCCCCTAGGCCATAGTCCTTTTCCTCACGTCACTTGGGTTGCCTGGGGTGATGTTCTTGCGAATTCCTTTGGCCATCCATCTAGATATCCATCTCGCAATGCATCTAGCCATCCATGCAGATGCATCGTTTCTTCCTCGACTATTGGTCGTCGTCTATCTGGATCGCCCTCATCTACTCTCTTTCCGTTCACATCGTTCAGAGGTTCGCTCTTCATTCCATTTTGTGTTCCGTAAGCTGTGCCAGACTCCTCTCTTCCTCTGTCCAACGCAAACAAATGCTCTCCCCCCCCCCCCGAAATATCGCGTACCCCTCTAACGGCAGACCACGCTGACTTTTCGAGCACAAACCTGCCACGCAATGCTTCCAGGCGCTTAGAGCTGAAATTACTTGGAATACTAGTTTCGAGCCATATTTTATCCATTTTAATACATTACGAACAGTTCCTGATCATTGATATCTCTTGTTCGATCCTCATTAGATCCAAAAGTTGCTTAGACGCCGTTTCTTTCAATCTCTAGTTGCGCTTCGTTTCCTGTAGCCCTAGTCAAACAGCGCTTCTTCATTTAATTGTAAGAGAGGGCATACACTCTCTCAGTGAACATCAATTGACCGGTTGTCTGGCTCCAGATTTTACACTCGTTGAGGGTGAAAAAATCACTGGACAATTCTGGAAACGCGCCAGTAGGCGAATAAAATCTTTAGTAGTTTAGAGAATAATCTTATGCCAAAATCCAGCTTTCTCGCTTATGCTAGTATACGTGTCGACTTCATAGGTTGTATAGATAGAAGAGAATACGCGAGTTTAGGCGCACGACACACACATACATTATGTAGTGAGAGTACACAAACACACAAACACACACGCTCCACCAGTACACCAGTAGAACAAGCCGATTACCTTTCCGACTAGATGACTATTCCGTCTAGATGGATTCTATCCATCCAGGTGAAGCTAACTAACAATAACGTCTATGCTTCCAGATGGATGGTGGACCGCAAGGCGTGGGATCTGAAGACCCCGTTGATCGCGTGGAATGCCTTCCTGTCGCTCTTCTCGCTGGTGGGCACCCTTCGGATGGGCGAGGAGTTCGTGCATACGATCAAGACCCGGCCCCTCATCGAGTCCATCTCCTACTCATTCGACCCCCGCGGACCCGCTTCCATCTGGGCATGCATGTTCGCTATGAGTAAGGTAAAACATGTTCAAACATGTTACCAGATATGTCAATGATCTGCATAATAATATTTATTGTACAGGTATGGGGAAAGAAGATAGATATGTAGATAAACGGTAGATTACACAATGTATAATTATTGTAGAACGATGAATGCCGTACAGAAATCTTAGTTTCGTGAGTAAACTCATTCCTCTCCATGCCTGTCTCGTCGGAAATAGGAATGAGATGACTGAAGAAACATTTTATTCAGCCATTTTGTGGCGCAACGCAACCGTACCTCTCATGCAGGTCTTCGAACTCGCCGACACGGCCTTCGTTCTCCTTCGCAAGAAACCCCTCATCTTCCTCCACTGGTACCACCATGCCGTCGTCCTCGTCTACGTCTGGCACTCGGGTATGACCTTTGATCTTTGATCTCTCGATTCTATGATCTTCCTGACTCGTCGGGCTACCCGGATATCAGCCCTTCCCAGGGCCGTATCTCGCATAATCGACAATCCGTCTACCGTATCCCTAGCCAGGATTACCCTTTGACTATGTAAATCCCCTCTGCAAAAGGTCTTCCTGGTCGGTCTCCATATTATCCGTCTCTCCTATGCTCCTTCCTCATGCACTCTATCCCCTCCTCTCTCGTCTATTTACTCAATGTACGCACTCATCAATCGATTTCGCTACACAAACAATGCCATTTCGTTTGCCGATTCATGGCATATTCACCATCTACATTATGAGTACCCTGCCTTCTGGTATGCGGAATAGTATACCTACATAAAAAGTGAAGATATTTTCTCAATACAGGCACAGATAGGGACGGCGCCTTTTACTCCTATCATTTTAGAAGATTCAAAAAGTGTTGATCTCAAACTTAGATGGAAATAGTAGGTCTTTATGTGCTATCCACGGTTCTGCTCTAGCTGGAACCGCGTGTTCAACGCGTCCCTTCTCGCCCTCTTTTCCCCTCTCCCCACGGCGTTTCAAGGCCCAGGTGACAGCCGTGATCCGTCCATTGAGAGAGGAAGAGATTTGAGAGATTTGCACGGCCGGCCAATGCATGAATAGTAGCATGCTGAGGGATTGGAACTATTGTCGAGTTGGGGGAAGAGAACACTATCTCGGTTGAGAAGAATGCTCCGCCTGTTGTCTCATTGCTACCTATCTGCGAGAAACGCAAATCAGTAGGTATAAATGCGAAAATTGTCAGCAACTAGTCCGACAGTGAGTCAGGACGATACTGATAAGACTCTGCAGTATGAATGGACAGGTGATAATAGGAGAGATGAAACATCGAGAGTGTAAAGATGGGTCCCCAATAGAAAACTTTTCGTGAGATGATGGTCTGTTGCTGGAATATAACAGTTGATTGGGACAGGTTGGAAAGCGGCCAACCCATCCCCATAATCCCCCCAAGTGTAGGTTGATGTTCCTCCCCAGTCCTTGCTATTAGAATGAGCTTTCCTTGAGGGGTGAAAGTGAACCCAGCAAAGTTCTGCCAGGGAGAGGAAGGGGCGAGCGAAACCAGCCTGTGATAAGCTCTGTACAATCGGCACACAGGGGGCATTTCTACAAAGATCAAAGGCCAAAAACCAAAGATCAATGTACAACTTCTCATTTCAGCTTCTGAACTGGTGGCGGGCGGTCGCTGGTTCATCTTCATGAACTATGCTGTACACACTCTCATGTATGCCTACTACGCATATACCGCAAGTGAGTTTCCCTCCAGATGATCCACAGTAATACAAACCGTACCCCCCCTTCAGTTCGCAATAGTTCATCATCGTTTTCGTTTGTTCGTATAGTTCACACGCGCATTAGTCATCGTCTCTACGAGAGAACGAGAGGAAAGAGCGTTGAGAGGGAGGGAAGGAGGGGGGAGGGAGGTAAAGGGAGTTTAGAGGGACAGTCGACGATGGTTGCTAGACAATAAGTGGTCCGAAGACTTCGCTTCTGTGTCCTTGGTGTCCGAGTGGGGCTATATTCAAACTGTTGAAGGGATAGGGGATGAGGGTACGGACAGCAAACAAGTAAAGGGAAATGAAAACACGTGAACATGCTTCACTCTGCTCGAGTTATCAAACCTTTACTGGGAATCTAGGACTGGGAAAAGTCAACTTTATGAAAGAAGAACTTATAGACGTTTGTTGTGCTGGCACAAACGTCTATAACATAGAAAAGCGAGATGAAAGAAAATAAAGTAGAGTAGTGATCCCCCCCTTATCCCCCAACCCCTCGCTTTCCAGCCGGCCGCCGTCTCCCCCGTGTCCTCTCCATGTTCATCACCACCCTCCAAACCACCCAGATGCTCATCGGTCTTGCCATCTCCTTCGCTGTTCTCTTCCTCAAGCTGCAGGGAAGGGTGAGTGGGGGGAATAAGAGAAGAAGAGAAGGAAAAGACTGAGTCACGATGACTAATAGGCCGCATATGCATAGTGCATACTCATAGCAACCTCTTGGACGGACCCCTTACTCAATGTTAGAGGGGAGAATCCCATCTAATAAACGATATCTGAGAGTAGCCTTTGCGACTTCTCTTCCCGATTCTATGCCACGGACGGCATTCAAATAGCGCGCTATCAGTCAAGGGCAGACCCACTGAAGCAGCACCTTGCAAAGTTCTCACGTACCAAACTTTGGAAAAAAACAGCTTATCATGTCATGTATTCCTCGGTCACGTAGAGCGATTCAATGAATGGAGGGATAAAAAGGCTTACCTTCAGTTGATGCAGCAATCGTACGACAACCTCGCCTTGTGTTTCGCAATCTACGCCTCCTTCGCCCTTCTCTTCATCAACTTCTTCCACAAATCCTACCTGACCAAGAAGGCGAAGACCCAGTGAACACCCCCCTCTCCTCTCCGCTTATCCCCCCCCCGATATCAAACAATACGCAGTCCCCCCCCCCTTATCCTACCGTACCCCCTCCCAGTCTACCGTACCCCTTATTCTCGTATCTTGCCCTTCCCTCCTCTCCTTTTCCCCCTCTACTCTCTGTGATCTCATTCTTCTGCCACAACTGCTTTATCGATTGCATGCTTCAAAATGGAATGAATAGATTTATAAAGAATGTTTCATAGTAGAATAAATAGATTTACCAAACATGTTTCAAAGTAGAATAAATAGATTTACAAAACATGTTTCAAAGTTGAATAAATAGATTTATAATGCGTAAATCCAGAGTAATATAAAAATATTGATAAAACGCACAGAGATCTGAGGCCATAGTTCACCCGGTGTTTTGCAGAATATGACAAGCTCTAATCGTTCCTATAATCTCCTCATTCAGTAGCAGTCCTTGTCATCCGAGCGTATGCGCGCGCAGTGGATGAGTTCCTCGAGGAGGTCGACGTCCTTGTCTTTGACAGTCCTGCTCTCCCTCAGAATCCGCCTGGCCTCCTCTTGAAGGTCGTCGTCGTCGAGCCTCTCCCTCAGATAGCCCTTCCACTTGTCCGCCTCCTGGCCCTTCGATTCCTTCAGCAACTTTTCCACTATGCGCAGTCCGTTCTCCTGGTCACACACGCTGTCGGGCGCTTAAAGTAACTTTATAAAATAAATAAATAATAAATAATCTATAAATAATAAACTTTATTTTGCTATCTCACAAGGAAATGCATAGTTTTAACTAGCAAGGAAAAGGAGAACAGTGAAAACATATTAGGAAGTATTATAACGGGAACCGTATCGTCGTGCTTTCCACGATCACCTAGTTTGCCCCATTTCGGGGTAATAAAAAATAAAAGTGCAGATTAGCAGACTCTTCCTTACAATTAGCCCAAAATTTAGTCAGTGGAGAAATGTAGTCAATAAAACACTACTACCGTACTCCATAACCAACCCCCTAGCTCGTACCCAATAGAATGTCCACCACAGCCTCCCTCTGCTGCTTCGATCCAGCCTCAATGAGGATCGTGGCCGCGTCCTCTCTGCAAGTATAGTGGATTAAAAAGATCCGACGGAAAATCATATAAGGCGAGAGAGTGTGCAAAAGCGAGAGAAATAGACTCACTTTGGAATGAAAGAAACTGAGAAACTCGGTTTATTCCACTATATTCCTCTATCTCTTCCGGAACGCTTGGTATATTGGATAGCAGGCTCGACTATAGCGCAACTGGTAGCATGTTCGATCCCCAGTTAGTCTCGCCTGCTTTTTGCCTGCCCAACTACTGGACCACACACCGGTCACTCTATCGGTGGTGCTATCCCCACTCTCCCTCCCTTTCACTCTCTCTCTCATCCCCTCCCTTTCCCTCCTATTGTCTCTCCCCCCAATGCCAGCTTCTCCCCTTTCCCTTTCATCCCCTTCCCCCTGTTCTAGTCTCTTTCCGTACTGCAACAGCAGTAAACAATGGAGGGATCGAATCAGATAAAACCAAACGCGTCCAGCGTATTCACTCCTCTCAAACGGAGGAATAAGTAGGGGACTAAAACGCGGACGCGCATTTCCCGGCTCCCGGCTCCAGTCCTAATCAACGGCCCAGCGTCTTATCATCTCATCCCCTCTATACTATTCCCATAAGCGTCTGCAGCTTATCTCTCCTCCCTTCCTTATCAGCAGCATATAAGTCATAAAATCGGCGAAAATCATCGCGATAAACGTCACCATTCTCGATTACAGACTATAGTCAAGGGCAAAAATCACACCATTCAACAGCGCCTAGCTCGCTGTAGGGTTCTTGTCCTACATATAAGCTGCGCTTTTCTTCCCTAGAACTGCAGGAAGCCAACGCATGCTGCACATATTTGCTACCGTATCCTACCCTACCCTACCGTACTCCCCTACCGTAACCCTCAACGTACGTAGGAAACTCTTCGTCGTCCTCTTCTTCCTCCTCCTCGGCCCCTCCCATCTTCACGAGAATCTTCACGGCCAACTCGAGGGCCTCCTGAGGGCGAAGCTTGTAGAGAGTGAGGAGGGCCTGTCGACGAACGTAGAAGGAGGAATCGGAGAAGGCGAGGGTGGAGAGGAGGGACGGGAGCGAGGAAGGGACTGCAATCCACGGGGATTACGTGCTATTCCCTTTTCATATACGTGACGGCTATGCCTCAGGGTCATTTGGATGATAGGCTACATATCATGCGGTGGACGAGTCATCCAGCAAAAACCCCAAAATGAGCGCAAAACTCGCATAGACAGACTGCATTAATATCCTCCCCCCGCACTCCATATTCTTTCCCTGTTCTTCTGGTCCCAGTATCCAAGCAGACACCGCTCGTCCCCTCTAAATCCATTCTTTCTCATCAATTCCCCTCTCCCTCCCCATGCATTCGGCTCCTTTGTGTATGCTTTTGTGTACGGAGAAACATGTAGCTACGGAGGAGATTCCAAGCCCCATAAAAATATAAAATCTGCCTCAACCCCTATGACGATCGTCGAGCAACTACCCACTGAAACGCTACTCGTTCGGCTCAACATCTTCTGTTCGTTATCTTCCCACTACTCCGTAAATAGCATAAGAACAAACAACTAGCGGAAAGACATCTCCACATCTACAGTATCCTTCCGACCTTTCCATACGTACCGTAACCCATCGGACCCCTACAGTACCCCCCCCCCCTCCCCTCCCCTCCATCTACCGTACCCCACTCACTCATATCATTCGGCAGTACGGTAATCAACTGCAGAGCCGTGTCCTTGGGTTCCCACTGATTCGATTTGATCCTTTCGTCGACGAATGCCTTGATCGCAGCAGCCAATTTGGGCTGTTGCCCGGCCCAGTTCGCGATTTTGTCCAGGGTGATGATGATAGGCGACGGATCACGCTACAGTAAGACGCTTTCTGAGGTTTACCAGACGACCACACAATATGATTTACTGCAGAACAAGCAAAAAAAGCAAACTAAACCTTCTATAAAATATTTTTACGAATGCATCGAGAGATGTTCGCTTAGTTGTACACACATCGCGTGCGCCCTTTCTCTCACTCCGTCCCTCGCTCTCGATAGACCTAATACCATTCGGAATAACACCCTCGTTACCCTGCAGACATTTCCTGCACAGTCATCTATCGTGCTCGAAAAAGGGCTCGAGGCGAGATTACGCGTTAATAAGGAGAGCAAAAGCATATTCTCAAGCTAAATTTACTTAAATGAAGTAGTAATATTATGTAATATTATCCCGCTCCCCCAAACTTACTTCACACTTGGGTAGATAAGCATACAGAAGAGGGCACATTGACTGGAAGGAAAAGCCGGACTCGCCCATCTGAAGCAAAAAGATTGCTAAATCTTTATTTAACATGTAAATCCCAAGTTCTGCTCAAATTAATCGACCGCACCCATATATTTATATAGGCATGATTGTCCGATCGGACGTTAGGATGAATGTCTGGATTAGATAATCATTGCGTAAAACGCTTGTAAGAGTGTACGCCTCTGATTTACTCCAATTATGCAATTATGACTGTCTGCAGACATGTTAGGATAACACCATATTTGGGCGCGGTTGTGGGACTGGTGAGTGCACCAGATAATGATAGTGCGAAACACTTGTAAGAATAACAGCTTCCACTTTTCTCTGATTGTGTAAGGCACTTGCTGTTAGGACAACACTAGCCCACCTATGAGCCCATCCACTAGATCAAACTGACCAGATATACGCGATATAAGCAGTCGGCTAGACACCAAACAAACGATAAGATCTAGTCGTTTCCTACAGTTGTTGTGCCAGACATATCGTCATTTTGCCATCATTTTGATGAGCGAGAAAATACGTGTCTAGAAAAGAAGGACCACGTCACGATTATACTACGATTAAACTATGATGAGAGAACCGTAAGTGAACATGGGACAATATACGAACCCGGGAACATAATTAGTATTATAACCTTAGCTACTATTACAATTTTATATTCCCCATGTTTTGAGGGAGATTCAGTGATTTATAACTCTAGCCACCTGATTCAGCACAATCTTCAAGTCTTCCCCCGATATCTTGGTGAGATCCGTCGCGATCCATTTATCGATCAGCTCGGACGCTTCCTGTAAAGGCACTTTTTCCACACTTTACCATAAGAGAAAGCATAGATCAAATGCCGTTGAATCCGAAAGTGCCCTGATTCTTTAATGGTCAGCGGGATAAATGTGCCTTGATTCACAGTAAAAGAGCTCAGAAAGCAGCAAATTGTAGTAAAACGATAGATTTGGCTGCAAAAGTGCATGGATCCTGTTAATTTCCACAGCGAAAAGTGCCTTGGCTACGTCGGTTCCGACCTACTATTATGAGAATTAAGAGAGAAAGCAATTTTCAAAATTATATTTTGTCTTACTTTTTCATTCAAGAAGGGAATGATATCCGATAGAAGACGAAGAGTCACGGGTTCCTTCAGAATTTCCTCTACGAAGAGCCGATCTTCCGTTCTCCAACCATACATTGTTAGCCACCATTCAAGTATTATTGACGCAAAAGTTCCATCAATGAACTCATTCCTACTTTGTGTCTGCAGTGCAAAGAGAGACTGACGGAACTTTTTTCACAATCATACTTTGCCAAAAGCAGTTTGCCAAAACACAGGCACCATCCATAATTCGCAACGATTTCAGGCCAAAAGACGATACGAAGAAAAAAAAACATGTTATATCTGACACTATCCCCATTGACACGCGGAATCGCACCCAACCAACCTCCTTCCGACCTCAACCATAATCTTTCTTCTCAGCACTTTGTCGCGCCATTCCTCACTGTTTGCGAGATTCGCATCCATCGAAGACTCTCTGAATCCAGACCAGTCTCAAAAAATACTTCACTAATATCATATACTAAACTTTCGCGCCGAGACCACTCTTCTCTTATGAACACAAAATTAAATAGCGATAATATCATCGACGAGCAATTTCCGTCAGTAATCTCATGGCTGCCTTATCTGGACTCTCTCATCGGAAATAGGAATGCGACTACGACTAACGGAACATTTTTCTCAACCACATCGAGGTAAGTAATCTCGGTAAACTAACGCGATTCGTGCCATGAGTACGATGAAGGGATATGGCTGGCTCATCGCTCCCCTCGCATACTTCCACAGCTTCCGCTTGTCTTCCGTCGATAGATAGCCGTTGAAGTGCTCGAGTACCCCACACATTCCCATATGGACATCTCGTCGGAGGCAGTCGCATACATGTTTCATGCACAGCGTCACCAGGTCCTGAGCGGAATTATGGGTTACGGTACCTCCTGTCACAGTTTACGTGGGCTACTGATCACACCTGGGCAGCTTTCTCGAAAGATGATGTGTGAAATCTTCATACGTGCGCAGCCTGATTTAGATATCCGACGAAAACACTTTTGAACGGGCGTCCGAGGGAATATTATGGTAAACTCCACGTGTTTCCGGTTCAAAATACATCACTTTTGCTGTATTTTGTTCATTTATGGTTGAAAAGAACGTGTTTATGATAACGACGTTTTAAAAAAGCACGGGTATCCGGCTTAGAATCTAATACAGCTGCGTAGGCATGGAAATCTTACACTAGCAAGCCTGCCAATCGAAACTTTCCGCACACTTGAGCCTACCAACACAGCATTCCGGTTGGGTCGTTTTGATGTATATGCTTCACGATTAACGTATAATAGCTTCTTATCGTGCAGTGGGTGAAGCATGACTATTAAAAAGACCCGAATGGAATGCTCTACCAAGGTCTTTTCTCGAAATAATAATTGAGCCTATCAGACATAGTTCACGTCCGTGCCCACATGTTCTACCGTTGTCTGAACGATTACGGTAGATTACGGTACCTTGATGAAGTTGGGATCAGTCTCCAGCTGGAAGAAGGCGACAGCCTTCTGTCGCACGTACAAGCTGATATTGCATGCGGGGAACGTTGCCATGAGCCACTTGTTGACATCTTCAAAGAGTTCCTTTTTTATGTTACTAATAAATTGCCCATTATTCCAAAGATTAACATTAACACTCCACAGTAAGTTCCACATATAGAGACTGACCCTATAGGTTGCGTGGAACGTTCTGACTTGACATAAAGATTAGCAAAAATAAGCCAAAAAATGCAACAATATCTAGCGTTCAAAATCAATATAATTTCGAATGAGTCCAATAGCTTTCATCCGGATCTGTAAATACCGTAACCCACCCGTCCAGTCGCACTGATGTCTTTTCCTCACTGCGACCGCGACGCCCATTGCCGCGTCCTGAACGGTAGAAGAGTCCGCGAAGAGTACGGTAGGAATGCGAGAGACGAGACGAGCAATCTGGTCGGGGGGTACGGTAGATGAGTTGACTGCAAACAACTATTCCAAAACCATAAACCACGTTTAGTTGCATTGTTTGCATATTTTATCCAGCGTTTGCCACAATACAACTTTATTCTTGTAAGATTCTTGCAGCCTGCATCACGTAATCAGTTTTTTTTCTACCATGCCTACAATGAAGCCTTCTAAGGGGGGGGGGGGTCAAGGTTTTAGCAACTGATAGCCCGTTTCTCATCCCATAATTTTATTAATCAAATGTTTTAAATCCCATAAAAATCGCCGTAACCAACCAATCTGCTCGGCAATTCTCAGCAGCATTCCCAGGGCCACTTCTCCCATCTCGAGCACCTCGTTTGATTCGAGCAGAGACAGGAGGTACGGCAATAGACTCGGCTCTGCAATGCCTTTTTCGCTTATTAAACATCACATTTTTCAGTCCCTACAGATAATTGTGGCCATATATCTCTGCAAAACTAGTTGAAAATATTTACGATATTTGCATAAATCTGGAAGTGAGAAGCAGTTTGATACGTAAAAAAATAAATAATAGGCGCACCATTGACGTTAATCGATGCCACAAGTCTCTCGATGAGTGTGTCGTCAACTTCAGAAGGGGTTTCCTCCATCCCCTTCAACTCTTGAAAAGCCGCATCCAACTTGTCCACCAGTTCTACGCGCATCTAAATAAATTTCATGAATATAAGCTTTTAAGTAAGCATAAAGCTTCCAGTTCAAGCACTAAAGTTGAACTATGAAAGGTATCCAAGTCAATGATCCGGTTAACATGGAGCAAGGGTCTTTAGTCGAATATCAAATGATTTATCGCCTCATGAAAACTACGCATTGAACTGTACAATTATACGAATACTTACTTGTAAGAGTTAAAGCATTGACCAACCTATGACAACATTAATCTGCATTACAATCTACAGTAATCGTGGAATCGTTCTGAACAGAGAAACCGGGACAATCATAAAGCGTTAATGTAAGGCCTGGGGCACGGAAGTCATTATTACATACAGCCAGCACGGATCTTAGTTATTATGAACAATTCTTGCCTAGATAGGGGATGCGGGGATTAGCGTTGCGCAGATGAGTCATGCTTGTTTCATTATCTTTGGTTTCATCATTATCATTTGTGAATGATGTGTGAAACACGCCCCGACTCGTCTGCACATCTCAGTCAGGAAGATATTATCCGCAATTCAAGCAGAGGCCTCGAGAGCCTTCTGAATGTCCTTGTCCATTGACCTCGGCTCGGTGTCCGGACCGTACCGTTTGATGACCTGATGACAAGGGAATACGCAAATAATCGAAGAGGCAAAAATCAATACGAGAGAAGATAACGCGTTTTACTGCTCGCGAAAAGGAGGCTCCAACAAGCGACATCGCAGAATCTACATAGGCACTTACTATTCCATCCCGTCCAACCAAGAACTTGGTGAAATTCCATTTGATCGCATCAATAAGCATGCCTCCCTGCAAATGCAAGTTTTTACAAAAACAACGATGCTGTTGAAATGGCGAACCATTCTCTAAATTTCTACCTTCTTACCTTCTCCTTCTTCAGCCATTTCCACAGAGGATCGGCTCCGTCTCCATTCACATCAATCTTCGAGTAGAGATCGGGTTCGAAGGTAAACTTTTGATTGACAAAGTTCTTGATATCGATCTCGCATGCGGGCTCCTCAACGGAAAAAAATTGCCGCATACCTTTAGCAGCGAGACGGAACTTGGTAGATTGCCAAACAACACTATCTACTAACGGTCTACTGTGTTTAGCAGGATTTTGGCCAATAATAATTAGGTCTCTGCTGAACAAGTCTTCTTGATTTCGTGCATGCATTCAATACCTCTCCTGCGAATTGATTACACGGGAACGCAGCTACTTCGAGCCCTTGCCCTTTGTATTTGTCCATCAGTTCCTCAAATAATCATATCTTCATTGGCTATAATACAATAGTTTTCGAAGAGTTTTTCTAATAATAAATTTTCGATTACAAATTCTACGTAGCGTTATGTCCAGAGACCTTTCCCGAATACCTTCAACTGAGTGTAGTTGCTGCTAGTGAGTCCACATTGAGAGGCCACGTTGACTATGATAACCACCTTGCCCCTGAAATACAACGGAGAAAATACGAACGATCTTTCCATGCATAGATCGAAGTCTGAGATTTTGCCCTATAGCCCCACGTGGTCAACACTAGCAATTGTGAGAGAAAGTCATAAGTATACCTCGTACAACCCTAATTACAGAAAAATTTGCTCTCACAAAATTTCAGTGATCACTCTGCTTGACTAAACATTTGTCATTCTTATTCCTAAATCGTGAAAGAGTTGCCAATTATGAGCTCTACAAAGAGATATTCGCCAACTTACGCACTTGTACTTGTCTCCCAGCGAAACTTCCTTGCCCTCAGCATCCTTCACCTTGAAATATACGATGACAAAAGGATCAATGCATACGCTGGCCGAAACGAGGGAATCGAACCGACGCGACGCGTCGCGTGCGTTCAGCGGGTCACATTGAGATTACGGTGTCAACGCAGGTTTTACGAAGTAGACGCATGCATGCATGCTTTTGAACGTTTTCGCACGGTAAATTACGTAACAATATTATCATTTGAAGGCTTAAATTACATAAAACATTAAAAAAACATTAGAAACACATTTTTTTGAAAATCCACGTTCTGACCAAGGTTGTTGGTGTACTGTAACCGTATTTCTACTTTTATACACCATTTTCCATGAATTGTTCAATTTAACAAAATAACTACTTTCCCGACCTGGAATTCATGGATAGTTCTGGACATGGCAGTGGAAGTATCGAAATTGCTCGAGTAGATGAGCTCACGACTGCAAATAAAGCATGTAAATCAAGATAATTAAGAAAGCGTTATGGGGTAGAATGCATGGGCTATCGTCGTTAGCTGTATTCTCCTTCTCTCGCATCTGGCAGGGTCATGTGACCTTTCGCTAATCCATCTGTGTGCATGCACATGCTAGGGAGAGGGCACGCCCTCGAGGGGGACCCTCTTTGCCCTCATGAGGCAATGAGGCCTTACTCCACACATCCGCAGTTTTACCGTGCATTATTCAACAACGGGGCCTACCAATGTATAAAGTAGGGTTGTGCAGACCGGTAATTTTGACCAATATGTTTCATTATTTTGGCGACGAGACGCGCTGCGTTTAAGAATGATGCATGAAACATAATCGTTGTACTGACTAGCCTGCACATCTCTAGTATAAAGTCATATTTATCTTAGCCTACCAATCAGGTATCGTGCATGGAGATGGCGGAACATTCTCAAACCGAAGAAAATACAAAATATCTTTTATTTTTTGACAATTAAAATGCTAGCTATCGCGAATTGAGTGTGGTGCCTAATGCATTTTAAACGTCTGCGATTCCTTCAAATGAACGGTCATGCGACTGTCGGGTCGGAGCCCACGCATGCCTCACTTTCAGTCTCTCCCTTACATGGAGATCCGACGATAAAAGTCGTCCTAGTCGCCTTTCTACACACGTTGCGATATGATAGCTTCAACCACATTCGTAAAGAAAGTACCTTCTATAACTACGGGACTATTTACAAGTAGAGAAGATAGGAGTCGCGAAAAGTCATTAATCAGCAAAAATCAGCTATCGTATAAAATTCATGAGATGCTTCGGCAAGACTCGAGAAAACATGCCTTTTAGTGAAGAGAGAAACAGGGCACTAAGCCTTGAGTCCCTGGAACATAGACGATCTGTCATTGATCAAAAAGTTCTTTCCCAGCTTATATACGGAAAAAGACGAATCTCCAATTCGATTCATCATCATTTTAATATCAAGAATTCCCGCTGTAGAGGGCCTGGATTCATTCTTTCGTATGCTTCTGTTTCCCAAAACTATCGATCAAACAGCTTTTTCATAAGAAGCGCAAGAGCTTTCTATTCGCACCGTAGTCATTCTTAAGAGGCCATATTCGCTTTTCCATTCTTCCCTGCTTCCAATGTGTCATATATTTTCATCTCCATTTTATCATTATTCTTATTCGCACTTCCTTGAGATATGCATAAACTATCTATCTACCGCTATCTTACAATTAGCGTGCTAAACACAGCAAGTCAGAAGCTGGCAGAATGCCAAGTCATAAAATGGAGGCCAATGGCAAACTCCCTGTAGATGGATATTTAGCGGTATTTATTCACAACACCTTCTAATTACAACATCAAGCTGCAAGATATTCTCAATGCTACCATGTACATTTACTGAACAACTCCATCCGCCTTTCCACAGGAATGCTTTATTACTTCGTGAATTTCACACACGAATAGTCAATGCAGAACAAGCTATCACATGAGACTAATATAAAAGAGTAATCAGTGGCCTTCTAGCGACAATAACCGGATTACTGTAGATACGTTGTTTAAAGGAGAGGTATACGGTAGCCACGATCATTTACAGCTTAGCGGGAGCTTCGAGAGCCTTCTGAATGTCCTTTTCCATGGTCTTGGGTTCGGTCGTCGGACCGTAGCGTTGAATTACCTGCAAGGATACGGTAATTGACCTGCGGGGTTACGGTAATCTATCGAATCAACCGTCAAAACTAGGTTGAGGAGCAGTTACGCAACAGCCGCCATTGACAGCCAGATAAAATGTGCTATTATTAAATATGTAAATGTAAAATATTGCCAAATAAATAACTCACAACTCCATCGCGGCCCACGAGAAACTTGGTGAAGTTCCACTTGATCGCATCGATCAGAGTGCCTCCCTCAAAAGTAAAGTTGAATTTCAAAATCTCCGAGCGATAGCTTCCCACGGCAGCCTTTCCTACACAATCCAATTAGGATGAAATCTCATATGTCTAACTAATTACTCTCCAGATAGCCACAATAACATTGTCAATCCCTCTGTCCCCACCCATGCTACCCTAACCCTCTCTTACATTGGTGGGCGCGGTTTTCGGTATCGCGATTGGGTAGCTTACAGACGATTTTCATATATTTGTTAGCATGCAGCAGAAAAAAAACAATTAGGCGAAATAGCTCGATCTCTAGGTATGGGTAGACCACTACAGTAATCTACCGCACGTACGTTCTGACCCTACATCCTAAAACGGCACACGCTTTAAGCATACTGTAGCCTTTTTGTTACCTTATACTTCATCTTTAAAAAATCGTATCTCAAGGAGCAAATGACTGTAATTTTTTCTATTTAAAAACTAGCAAATGTCGATTATGGCGCAACATTTAGTGCAGAAAAACCAAGAAAATATTCAAATTATGACTGGAAATGGGTTACGGTAACGTTTTGGTTACCGTATGACTATCGCGAACTGATTGTGCCGCGCTTAGTGTTGTTTCAATGTATGGGGTTGAGTCAGATAAACGGTCGTGTACCGGCAGACACTGCCCTCCTATGCTCTCCCAATATTGACGAAAAAGTTCCGTCAGTTAACTCATTACTACTTCGTCTGGACTCTCTTCAAGCAGCTTCGCTCTCTCGTCGGAAATACCTTCTCCTTCTTCAGCCATTTCCACAGAGGATCGGCTCCGTCTCCATTCACATCAATCTTCGAGTAGAGATCGGGTTCGAAAGTGAACTTCTGATTGACAAAGTTCTTGATATCGATCTCGCACGCGGGCTCCTGAACAGAAAAAAGTGAATTTTATCTAATTCAAGCCCTTTGAAAGCTGCAGCAGCATTGAAGAAAGATTTGTTCCAATTATCATGATTAATTTGCACAGCGTGCGCGAGGAATTCAAAGTGCCCGGAGTCCTTCTTTATCCCCATCTACCGTACCCCTCCCTCTCCCTAGTCATGTCCAACCTGTCCTCCAAACTGATTGCAGGGAAAGGCGGCCACTTCGAGTCCCTGCCCCTTGTACTTGTCCAGTAGCTCCTGCAACATACTCCCTCGTCACCGATCTATCGTACCCCTCCCCTCCCCAAGTATACGGTACTCGCCTTCAGCTGAGTGTAGTTGCTGTTGGTCAGGCCGCACTGCGATGCGACGTTTACCACGATGACCACCTTCCCCCTGAATGAACGAATTTGGCAAATTGTCAGGTCAAAAGTCCATTCCAAGCGACCGACGGAATCGTCCGTCGCTTTGTGTTCGCATACTGCTCATAATAACATGCTTTTCTCGTATTACAGCATCCGCGCAGCTCACGTCAACATCTAATTGCCGGTCCAGTGAAGAGCAACCGGTTACCCGGGATACGGTATCCAATTAAGCGCATAAGGAAATGAGACAAGATTGTTGTTGACTGCTAAGATTGGTTCTCGGTACCCATAATAACGAGCTTCCTTACGGTAAAATACGAATGCGCACGTATGAACTGACAATAAGAGTTTACATTTTGTAACTTTGATCCGCGTTTTGAAAAGCAAACGGCCCCTCTCATCGTACAGCCTTGCTTTCACCGCATTATGCCAGTCCGCAATGACGACTGTCTCTGCGTCTCTATCAATCCCATCTTCTCTCATCTCCCACTCTTTCGCTTTTGCACATCGTCTACCCCCATCTAACAGGATTGTTCGTAAAATTGCTCACTTGTACTTGTCTCCGAGCGCGATTTCCTTGCCATCAGCATCCTTTACCTGAAAACAAAACGATCCTCCCCAATTTTCCTCATTCTCCCTTTTCCAGCACTATTAACCCGCAACAAAGGCTGATAAAGATAAACAATAATCAACTCTTCTGATAACAACCACAATCTAATCCCGTAATCGTCGTTATTCTTGGAGGACAAAAAGGAAAGCATATTTTAGAGCTTATAAATAAGAAGAGCGTATTTCTGGACCGAATGCTAACCTTGAACTCGTAAAAAGTCTTGGACATGGCTGCCGCAGTCCGAAATAGTCCTCGGGTAGACGAGGTTACTGCTGAAAACATGATGGGGGATGAGTGGAGGGGGAAGAGCTGAGAAGAGGGAGAGGGATGAAAGACAACGGACTACACAGAGACAGACTGACTGACAGACGGCCAGAGTGTGGGAAGGGCAGAGACGGAGAGGAAAAGGGAAGGGACACAGCAAATATGTATGTATGCTAGGGCACTCTCGCAACCGCGTAAACAACTATGCATCCATTTCAACAACAATTCGACCTTTGGGCTTCATTTCTGCAATCTCTCTGGAAACAAGTGATAACAACAAGGTAACGAGCAACAAACAAAAGGGAAATAAGAGCGAAAAGTTAGTCGGCAATCGGGAACGAGAGACTATCAACATGTAATCTACTAGTTGAGCCAGAACGAGTTGAGAGAGCATTCCATCCGGGCCTTTACATGGTTACTCTTCGTCCCCCACTGGATAACAAGGTTCATTATAAGTTGCTAGTAAAGCCCAATCCCGAAAGACCCGAGTGGACTGCTCTAGTTAACAATTCAAATCAAACCAACGCGATGACTCTTCCCGGTCTGACTCAGTCCTTTCCCTCGACGAATCGCAACAAGAACAACAATAACAACCGCAACCAGACAGTCGCGCTCCCATTGGGGAAATGAAGAGGAAAGAGGGAGGACGACCGATTGGGATGAGAATAACAGGGCGAATGATGAAATGAGGGGGGGGGGACTACTCTGTAGCACAATAATGGGGAAACAAGGGCGTATAGGGGAGAACTTTACTATGTAGATGGCTACGAAAGGGGCAGAGTGAGTGAAGTAAATAGGAAGGGAAGGGAAGAGGCGGGATCTACTTGCACGCAAGGCTACTCTCTCCCTCGTCTCCCCTCTCCCTCCTAACTCTCTCCTCTCCCTCTCCCCCTTCTAAGCATGTGCCAGATACTTAGTGAGGGTCTTCTTCGATGCTCGTCCAGGTCTCTTCACAGCCCCTCCCCGCCCCTTCTCCTTCTCCTCCCCGGTCTTCTTCTTCTTCTTATTCTTATTCTTCTTCACGTCCTTCTTCTGCAAAAGGCAGAGGTTTCAGAGAAACGAGAGAGGAACGAGAGGCTACGGCAAAGCGAGAGAGCGCCAGACGGCGAGAGTGGCTGGAGAGACAGACGATGACATACTACACGGAGTATTTCGTAGCTACAGAAGGTGCACAAAATAGAAAAGGGCAGAAAAGAGCACACTACAAGCTAACAAACATCTGCTAGGTTGTAGATTGCAGCCTACCCGATTGATTCCGAATCGTTCTAAATCTCTCTCCACTTCAACATTCTCTCACGCGTTAGTCGGAACAATCTACTGGCAGGCTCGAATTATTCAATATGCAACGGATAAAGTATGGAAGTGTCAGCTATTCCCGAACGATGACTATTCCGTCACTACATGAGCACACACTCTGTCTCTCTTTGCAAATCCCCACTCTTTGCACGATTACTCATCCCTCTAGATGGCTACAGTACCCCTCCTACCGTAACCCGCCCTCCTCATTTCTACCGTATTCCTTCCGTACCTTGGGATCTCTCGTCCGAATCTTCACTCCCATTCGCAGCGGCAGAGGCTTTGTTCCCGATTTGCGCAGTTTGGCCAGAGTAGAGTCGACCTGTGAGAGAGGTTGAAATAGACGAACAATAAACATCCATCCTCGCATTTACCAACGCCAGGTCCACAACAATTACTTTAGAATGAGACCTAATATTAAAATTGGTATTTTGACGTCGACTAATGAGGTTTCATGTAAAAACATTTGGCTTACTAGGCAATGTTACAGTTAAACTGAGGCCCACACCCGACCGTCGGGTGTTTTCTACCGTATGGTTTCCCGTATGACTACCGTAACCCCGTACAATGCTCCCTTACCTCCTTCTGTACTTCAGGCTTGGCCCTCAACTCCTCGGCCCTCTTATTCTTATGCATCTTCTTCTTCTCAATCGCCTCCTTGCTCTTCACTACTCGCGACTCCCGCAGTTTCAGAGCCTGCAAGGAATCATAAATATGCAAATTTCCCGGGATTACGGTAGTCCCGACTACCGTGTACCTTGAGGTTCTCAATGGAGAACTCGACGATGGGCCGTCGTTCCTTGGTGAAAGTCGTCGGGTTGTTGTTCAGCTCCCTGAGACAGGCGAGAGCGTGCGAGTGCGTGGAGAAGGCGACGAATCCGAATCCGGAAGAGCGACCCACTCCCTGAATGAAGAACGTGAAGAGATACTCCAGACTTTTCGCGCGCGACGCGCGCCAGGAAGGGGAGCGCGCGGCGCGGCCGCGAGCACCCTTTCCTTTGCTGGCTCGCGTCTTGCGCTTCTCGTGCGCGCATCGTGCGTTGACCACGCGCGCAGCTTGCCCTTTCCTTGCTCGCTTCTTCCCTTCCCTTTCCCCTTTCTTCTTATTACTGCGGTATAAATGAG